>VIBL01000457.1:0-145069 GCA_008271625.1 Lutraria rhynchaena
ACGAATGGGTAGATTCCGCGGAGAAATTTAAAGCGACGTCTTTACCTCCGAAAGAAGCGTTTTACTCGAGGTTGACTGAGAAAGATATTACCGACGAACAATACGCTCACGCTCAGAAGGTGTGGAGGGTTTTTAGATGTAAAACGTTTAGAAACTATCACGATTTGTATAATAAGATGGACGTGTTGTTGTTGGCGGACGTGTTTGAGAATTTTCGAGATATTTGTTTAAAATATTACGAGGTGGATCCCGCGTGGTATTATACGACACCAAGTTTGGCCTACGACGCCATGTTGAAAATCACGAGGGCAAAACTAGATTTGTTGACGGACCCGGATATGTTGCTCATGTTCGAAGAAGGTTTGAGGGGCGGGGTCTCTATGATTTCGAAGAGGTACGCTAAGGCGAATAATAAATATATGGGAGAAAATACGACCCGGGTAAACCTTCGAAATATATCATGTATTTAGACGCTAACAATCTATACGGTTGGGCGATGTCACAACCGTTGCCTACTGGAAATTTTAGATGGATGAACAAGAAAGAATTAGAAAATTGGAGAAATATTCCTTGTATCTTGGAAGTTGATTTGGAATATCCGAAAGAATTACACCCATCACACACCGAGTATCCTCTCGCTCCGGAACACGTAAAGAGGGACGGCGTAGAGAAATTAATCCCGAATTTAAAAGATAAGAAAAATTATGTGATCCATCATAGAAATTTAAAACAGTATCTCGATTTAGGATTAAAACTCGTAAAAATTCATCGAGGTATTAAGTTCGAGGAATCGGCTTTTATGAAGAAATATATCGATCTAAATACGAGTCTGAGAGCTAAAGCGAAAAACGAGTTTGAGAAAGATTTCTTCAAGTTAATGAACAATTCCGTTTTTGGAAAAACGATAGAAAATATTAGAAATCGTAGGAATATCAATTTAGTTACCAACGAAAGGGAGGCGAAAAAAAAGGCGGCCAAACCGAATTTTATCGGATCCACCATTTTCGACGAGAATTTAATCGCCATGCATATGAAAAAAACTGAATTGAAATTTGACAAACCGGTTTATCTCGGAATATGTATTTTGGATTTAAGCAAAACTCTCATGTACGATTTTCACTACAATTATATAAAAAAGAAATACGGAGAAAAGGCTAAATTGTTATTTACGGATACGGATAGTTTAGCGTACGAAATTGAAACGGAAGATTTTTATAAAGATATCGCCTCGGATATAAAAGAAAAATTTGACACGAGTAATTTCGTCCCTAATCACGAATCTGGAATTTTTTCAAATTGTAACAAAAAAGTGATCGGTATGATGAAAGATGAGATGGGAGGAAAAATCATAGAGGCTTTTGTGGGATTGAGGGCTAAATTATATTCCTATAAAATGTTCGAAGGACTCGAAGAGAAAAAATGCAAGGGGATAAAAAAGGGTGTTGTGGAAAAAAGTATTGGATTCGAGGATTACGAAGAATGTTTATTCACGGGTGAAGAACAATTAAGAAAGATGAGTATTTTAAGAAATCATAAACACGAAATGTATACGGAAGAAATAAATAAAATCGCCTTGAGCGCGGATGATGATAAAAGGTATATTTTACCGAACGGAATTGACACTTACGCGCTCGGGGATTATCGTATTAAAGAATTGGAAGAATCTTTAAAAAATGAAAATTAACGACTTACCTATCAAACCGTTAACCAATTTCGAATTGGAGAACGCGGTCAAAGAGTTAAACATTCCCCACTTTCGCGGCGTTTTTATGCGAGATCGACTCCCCGCGAGACCGCGAAATAGAGAATGCGGTATTTTAAACTTGGACGATACGAACGTGAGTGATGGGATTGGCTCCCGCGACGCTGGGGGTACGCATTGGGTTTGTTGGATTAAGAAGGAGGGAATTAAATATTATTTTGACGGATACGGAATACGACCGCCGGAAGAGTTGGTAAAATATTTAAAACCGAAAATATTTTACAATAAGGATCAGGTACAACCGAAAGGGTCGGTTATTTGCGGGCATTTATGTTTACACGTATTAAACGAAATTTGGAAGAAATAAAATGCCTGTTGATAAATTTGGACGAATGCCTAAAGCGGAAGCAGCTCCCGAATCGGAGGTGTCATTGGCGTATATAAATAATAATTTCTTGAAAAGGGGAGAAATTAACATGTTTGGAGAAAATATTACCAATCTCGGTATGCCTACGGATGGGGGAGATGCGTCGCCTAAATCGTTTGTAATGAGGAGAATAAATAAAGCTATAAAAGATTACGACTTGGATAATTTAAAACGGACGTTGGACACTGTGGAAGAACGAGTAAAAAGTTGTTTGGACGAAAAAGAGTTGAAACGAGTAAAAATAGATATTGTGGAAAAGATGAGAAAAAATTTGGAAAAATATATCGATGAGGAAAAATTGGAAGCCGAAATAGATAAACTCGAGAAGGAATGGGCGTTGGATGATAAAGCTGCCGAAGAAAAAATTACGCGGGAAATAATGAGTAATATCGAAAGAGGGGTAAACATTCTTAAAAAGGATATAGTAAAGCTGATAGATAAAAAAGACGAAGAGACGTTAAAGATAATTATCGATAGGATGCAAGCTGATATTAGCGAAGTCATCGCGGGAAGAAATAAGAAAATTAGACAACTAAATTCGGTTATACTAAGTTTTACGAGCAACCAATTGACCGTTTTATTGTTTTCGCTCAATATTGATAAAAATGCCGTTATCGAAGTGCGTCGAGACCAAAATCAAATCGAGGTTACTGATGGGAAAGGTACACGATTCTTGCATTTCACGGCTGCCTTTAATATGTCGCCGAACGAGTATATTAAACACGATGATGTGGTTGGGTATCCGCATCCCGCGAGTAGCGATTACCCGAGTGGTAGAGAAAGCTGGCTCCTCAAACAGCCGGGTATTTACACGCTCGACATCGATTTGAAATATATAACGAACGAACCGGCTCGAAAAAAACGAATGTTTCAGGTAATGGAAGGTAAAACGACGAAAATATTTTGGGAAGAGATGGGGAGAGAGCGTATAGTGGAAACGCTCTCATTTAATATTATTAACCCAAACACTACAATATCAATCACCCCTTTGGAATATAAGAAATTTACCTTTCGAGAAAAGGGGTACATAAAATTATATTATAAACCGGGCGGATAAAAAAGATTTTTTTTTATAAATACGGGGAAAACCTCGTATTTATAAAATTTTTTTCCGAAAGCGGAGGCTCGAAAATTTGAGAGGATGAGCGCGGTGTTGCCCTTCTGGGAGAAGGTTCAAATTGGGGAGATGGTATAAATTGGGGAGCACCCCCTTGGAGATAGTTTAGAGACGAGGTCTCTACTACGAAATTTTTTTTTTTGTAAATTGAAAAATTTATTTTTTAAAAATTTTTTTCGATTTTTTTAAACTTTTTAAGTTTAAAATTTTTTTTTTAAAATATAAAAAATTTTTTTTCGTAATTGCGAAAATTTAAAAATTTAAATTTTCTTGTAAATTCGAAAATATGAAAAATTTAAATTTTCTCGTAAATTCGAAAATATGAAAAATTGTAAATATGGTATAACTCCTGTTATCTCTACTACTGATTATTCGATTAATTGTCGAAATAGTATCATATCGTACCAACGCAATACACAACACGTCAGATATCTCACCAATTGAGACTCTACAGGGAAAATTGAATTAAAGACTTCTGCCATGAATTAATTTATAAGTAACAGCGATGTATTTGTTACAAAAAATACGACTTAAAATTGTGATTGGTTAGTAAGAAGTATGTTTGTTTCGTTAATGAGGTAATTTAAAAACAGACTTATACATGCATAAAAAGTTTTAAATGGATTTTTATAATATGACGTAATCTTGAAAAATATGCACGTCCGATATCTGCATGAAGTAATCGCAATATCTACATTAGGAATATTCTATTCTGGTAAAATTCACAAAAATCTTCATATTGACTGAAACTTTCAATATTATGATTCTGTGACCTTTGCCCTGTAATTGTTTGAAAGGAGACGTTCAAGGAGAAGCTCAAAGAATTATAATGGCGTAGCAAGGTGGAAATCTATGGCGGAGTCGACGATTTTGTTAACTTTAGGTGAGTAGAACACTTTTGGATTATTCTTTCGAGCCGGATCAGTGTCTTTTAGTGATATTTATGGTTAGCATGCGCTGTCATACCTCTACCTGTTGTTTTAAGGTGTATTTAATATGGCAACTCTGGTTGATTTGGTGTTGCGAGGTCGTGTTCGACTAAACGAAATTGACGATTTTCGGGAAGAAAAGGATGATTTCATATCAATTCAACCAGTTATGTAAATATTATACAAGCGATATTAAGTTATGAATCGATTGATACAAATTTATACCCGAAGGAGGCCCCTTACAGCGCCGTGCCCTAGGTGATTCTCGCTGATAAAGTGTAGTCGATAAAGGGGTACGCGATAAAACGCTATTTTTGCACGTTCGATTAGACTTTTTGTTGCATGATTTGAAGGTATAATATTTAATCTTTGTAAATGACTTAAAATATTTTCTACGGTTTTTTTTTGGTGATAAGACATTTGTGCAACTTCACTCAGGGACTCTACATTACATTAGAGTCCCTGTTTTAATGAAGAAACTAAAGGAATGCCAATATTTCGGAAAAAGAAGCACTAACTAGATTTTTGGCAAGGTATTTTACCTAACTACACTGTTAACTAAATAAGCGCCTGAAAATGATATTCATATTGAAAGAAAGCATCACAACACATCTGGATAATTGACCAAGAGTAGGTCATTGGACGACCAATATAGTATGAAACAAAGTGTTGCAATTGCCTAGTAAAACAAGTCCCCAGATGATACAAATTTCTATCATCAAATTCACATTCATTGGTAACTAAGTAATTATTCAGAGGGCAGGAAGATACAACACCAAACACAATCTCTAAACAAAAAAGGGAACAATTACAGTTAAGACAGAGTTTATTTTACATATAATATTAACAAGCATAGAAAAGATTAATAATGACATAAATAAGAGAAAATAAGTACACTGAGTAAATATGTGTTACAAAATTCATCAATATGTATCAATTGTTGGAATGTGGTTAAATATTCGAAAAACTTTTAAACAATGGTATCAAAAAATAAACAAACCGGTAAACCATGTAATACTGTTCTAGAATGTATACCCACTGGTTTAGACTAAATACTGTTTTAAGATATTAATTTGATCAATCGTTTCAGGTAAATGAGTATCTCTTAGCACAGAGAACAAGGTAAAATCTTAACTCAATGATGCGAAATTTTTATCTAATTTGCAGGGCTGTTAAATTTTTACTTAATCACAAAAAGGTGATTTGAACTTTATAACAAATAAAGAAATTATTAACAAATGAGTCTGAAATAAGTGTAAGTTGTACTTATGAAACAGAAGAATGTAATATTACCAAAAGCGAGCTTTTTAGGCATGTGTTTTTATACATAATATTGAATATGAATTTGCTAATTCTGATTAACATAAAGTGTTATCAAAAATATAATCTATATAAAATGTTGAATATGATTTATATGACATACACAAATATCTTGCACTATAACAAAAACAGTATACAAAACTATAAACAAAAAAGAGTAAACAATAAAGAGCACATATCATAAAACAACAAACTTGAATTAACCAATTTGTTCCATGTAATTGCATAGTTTTCTACAAACAAGTAAAACATCACATAAAATGCTAGTGATTCCAACATTAAGCAGTGATATACATTTACATTGGAAGCCATATATTATCAGTAAAAAAACAATTTTAACATTCATTGAAAAAAAATGTTTATGTACAAAATCTAATAACAGACCTGCAGCTACAACAAAAATGAACAGAGGCAAAGGGTAAAAAGGAGCATACCCCCTCCAAATGTTTGCAAATGGCATAAAGTATGACATGCTATTCCACGGATTTTCAACTATTTCAATAATATCAAACTATTAGCAATAAAAAAACAGGGCAATGAATATTTTTATAAATTTCAAGTTCCTTTTGTTTCAAATTGCGTAACATTTACATGTAGTATTTTTAAAATATCCACAAGCAGGCTTGACAGCAGTTTATATTTAATGGTGAATGAAACAGAAGTATTTCCAAGCAATTAACAGTTGCATAATATGTAACATTTTTCCAGGGTTAAAGATTGATATCCCCCCAAAAAAGAATTAAAACCATTTAATTAAATGCCAAGAAACTTTAAAAGTTCTAATTGTCACTAAACCAAACAGGACTTTTCTGAATATTGGCAGTTTAATTTAGCAAGACTGATACAGCGTTGTGTTAAAATGATATCAGTAAATCACAAAGCCATGTCATAATGTAACACACACAAATGATTTTTAAACTAAGGTTATTTTTGTATTCTTACAGTTTATTTACAAGCATTTTAGCACTATCATTACAGAAATACATAAAAAATTCTATAAAAGATAAACTAGATACTTGTATCATATACTATATATTTACTACTATTGTTATGACATAACAATTTCATAATTTGATAACAGAAATGAACATTTTCTTACTTTTTGGGGGTACAAATAATGTTGCATTAACATTCAAAACAAAGGTTTAGAGTCAATAACACTTTAATTGGAGCAACACTAATGTACAATGTATTTCCAATTATCTGATCAGAGAAATTTTGTAAAATCTAAATAAATGAGTACTTAAATATTCTACAGAGAATGACATAAAGAAGTCCCAAACAAGTGCAAATAAATCCAATAATCACAACAATAAACAGTGTAATTTGTCACTTAGGGTAATATAAGTAAGAGATAAAGCCAGAATAATAAAAAAAGTCCAATATGTAAAACTATACATTGTAATCTCACCACGTGACCACTCCAATAATGAGACAATCTCAATAATGAGACCATTGTGTTTGAGTACCATACTTGTAGAAATTAACCTTGTACCAGTGAACAATTTTGCAATTTTGTTGTCTTAACAAGATGACATACCAAAACCAAAATCTCTGATCTTACTGAGAATAATAACAAATGAAATAAAAATGAAAATTGTGAACACTTAAATGCGCCAATGTTATAACTTTTTCCTTATTCATAAATAGATACATTCTAACTGAACTGAAGGTATAATGTATAATATATCTTATACATCAGACAAGGTGAAATAAATGTGAAATAAAATGCATATGAAAATCTAAATCAGCAGTATCAAGGTATTATATAATTTAAAAAATATTATCACATTTCATAACTGTTAGCACATTAATTAAGGCACATATAATAATATGACGATTCGATATAAAAATATACATATTGTCATGAAAAATGTTTGAGCGTGTAAGAAATAAATATGGAATTCATAGAGTCAAATCATGACCACATATCATACCCTGGTTCTTTTTAAATACATTAGTAAATGTAAAAGAAATTACTAATCTATTAATTTGTTTAAAAAAGTTTACCGATATGTATCCATTAAGCAAATGGAGATAAATCAAAGACTGCTAATATCACAAAAAAAACTGTTTTCATATTTAGCAGATTGAAAATAGAACAAAAGGCAACGTTTGGATGTGAAGCAGGGGACATGGGTCAAATATGGCACTCTATTTGTAAAGTAGCTGTAATTTTTTGAATTTACGGTATATATAACTCAATCAAACATGTTAATTAAAAATATACATCCATGACAAATTGAAATTTTCCTTTACTTCATGCAGGTCAATTTTAAGAAACATACAATTTATACAGAAATACAATAAATAGCAATAGATATGTTTTATGCAAAGCCATTTAAAGGTATGCGATTTGGCCCTATCAACAAACTTCATAAGCACCTGAATCAGATTCATCCATATAAAACAAGATAAAAATTTAACAAATGACATACCACATTCTTAGGTTATAAAACTTGAGACATGTCTCCACTTTGAAAATTGAATTCTATCTGCAAGTATTTTACTTAATAATTAGACTACTTTTATAAGGTGCTGCATGTAGAAAACTAAATAACGAAATCTATTACAATTAACTAGTGAACCTTTAAACATTAAATGGAGTTGGGGTTGGAGACCAATCTCAAGTATTATTGCCTTGTTACAAGGACAGCATAACTCTTGGAGTTAGCAAAGTAAGTAAAATAACAATCTTAACTTCAGCAACAATGTAACATATTTGTTCTATGGCTTTCAGCAAAATTTGAAATGGACAGATTCACCTTTTATTATCTAGCAGTATATCACTATCTATGGTGTAAGTGAAGCAGAATTGTTCCGCAACTTTTCAACATAACATCAATTCAGGCAATTTGTACATAATAACAAAGCTGCATTTTAAGACATAAGTTCTTGAATTCCCAAAAATGTCAAATATATATCGCTTAACACATTTTTTTATAAAATAGCACATACTAAAATAAAGAAGCTAGCAGATAACATAATACATGAGAGGAAAGATTGAGATGAAAGACAAATAAATGATGAGAACAAAGAAAATATAAACTCAGAAAATATACATTAAATTGATGGTATCAGAGATTGCTGAAATGAATCAGCGCAGCTATCAGTATCATGTGGGACATACAAACAGATATTTATTTACAATCATTATTTTGTTTGTAGCAATAAAATAATGCAACAAAACATGACTGTTCATCAAAATAAGAATAATAGCAATAATGGTGCAAAGGCCACTTTTATTTCTGCAATTCAAATCCTCACTGAAAATTAAATTGATGATTGGGAATTCAAAGTGCAAACAATGTTGCTGGTATCTGAACACAACATAAACAGAGATTCTTGAATTGCTAAAATATGTACTACTTTGTAAAATAACTTATCAAAAGTTTTGAACTGAGAATATGGGTCAGACAATGTATATATGCTTACCCTAGGTTTAATGTTTTAACAATTACATGTTCACCAATTAAGGGTATGTCTAACAAAAAGAAATATTATTATAGAATGAGTATATATAAAAATATTTTAACACCATTGAGCTTATTGTGAATCCATATAAACTTTACTACATACAAGATATATAAATAAATATATTTAAAGATCCATGATAAGCATAAATAATACATGATCCTTAAAGGTATTAGAAGAGTCTGATTTATTCAATTTTTATTCAGTGTATGAAAAAAACACATGAACATCTGAATAATATGAGAAAATATTTTTGCTACTTGAGCCAGCAAGAACACATTTGTATGAAATGAGTATTTCATATTCTACAAAAAAGAATACTTTCAGCAGGTTTAAGCAATAAAACATATCCCTTGTATGATATAAATTGTCCACAATGTGAGAAAGAGTTGAATGGTTAATTTTGTACCAAAATGTACTTTCTTAGTCAGAGAATCAGAAACTGAATAATTAAAATTTTGGTACAAAATAACAGACATATTTTCTGTTTAATTCTGAAGTTGTAAAAATACATTCATAGAGAAACATGATGTAAAAAGACTGCAGAAATGATTAATTACAATTCAATACAATAACAGAGGATATCTAAGACATAGAAGGAAAAACAATTTTATACATTCAGATTAACAACAATTCATCAAAATATATAAGTCTGATAAAATCTTTGGAAAATATAACAATTTCATAAACTCTACAAATACATACAACACAGTCATTTTGGTTTCTGGCAAAAATTTATACAAAACAATACAATAATTACAAAAATATCTAAGTCTTTACCAAGGAGATCAAATATCACACAAACTCATTATGAACAAGTAGATTATAATGGTCAGTAACCATAAGCAAAAACTCCAAATTATTTTTTGGGGTTAGAGCAGAAACTTGGTGCAAAGTGGTTTTGGGAATCATTTTTAAAATTCATATTTCATCATTTCAAAATATAAATAAACAAAGACACAGAAAAAATATTATACCAGCCTTTTCATCTACTTAAATTTTGCTTAAATTCAGTATAATATATATTCAGTTAGTCACCTGAATATTTTAGTAAAGGGTAATACCAAACTAATGACAATTCAAAGACTGCAAAAGAATTCTAAATTAATCCACTAATAACAATCATTCAGAATATTAAAAAAATCTATATTACCAATTACGTTAAATTTTTGGTGATAATAATTCTAGTCAAACCTTGTAAAATGTTCAATTTAAAAAAATATGAAACATCTGACAGCAAAAAATCATACAGGTAAATCCTCCAATGTTAATAAATTAGAAATCTGAAATGAAAATTCTAGTAACATAAGACCAAAACAGCAACAACAAAATGTTAAGTATGATCTCTAGCTCTGATCAGCATATAAGTTACATTAATGGAATGATACATACAAACTACATATATGTATATAAGCATATAAAACAACAAAAGCCAAGATAACCCAGAGAAATGTTTGAGTCAATAATTCTGTCAAAATAATGAAATGCAAGAACCATAATTCTTATCTCATTATCTCCATCTGAAATTTGGAGGAAATAGAATATGTACATTAATAGTCCACAATTATTCTGGAAGACAATCTACAAGTATATAGTTAAAAAATAATGTAAATAGTTCATACATGTTTTGGGGACAATACAAACATATGTTGCTTGTTGAGTAGTAGCTTTTCACAAGAAGATGTCAACATATCCCTGTTCATAACACAGTCTTCTGTTCATTCTTCAGAGAAACATTAGCATACATGTTCACTTCTTCATTTTGGTAAATGTTCTCTTCATCATTGCCTGCAATGAAGCAAATAAATGTAGCACAAGTAAGCACAATAAAACCTTGACACTAAGACCACCTTTGGGACCAGAAACAAGAGGGCCAAGATGACCCCTTTTCGCTCACCTGAGTAAAGATTGCAACTTCTATGGTTTTCCTGTGATTTGACCTGGTGATCTAGTTTTTAACCTGAGCTGACCCATGTTCAAACCTGTTCATGATGTCATTAATACAAACATTCTGACAAAGTTTGAGGAAGATCCAATCAAAACTGCGACCTCTAGAGAGTTAACAAATTTTTCAGTGATTTGACCTGGTGGCCCATGTTTTTGATCCCAGATGACCCATGATCGAACTTAACCAATATATCATTAAGACAATCATTTTGACAAGGTTTGGTGAACCTCCAATCCAAACTGTGACCTATAGAGAGTTAGCAAGGTTTTCCAAAGATCTGACCTGGTGACCTAGTTTTTGACCCTAGATGACCCATATTAAAACTTAACCAAGATATCATTGAGACAAGCATTTTGACCAGGTTTGGTGAACGTCCAATAAAAACTGTAACCCCTAGAGCATTAACAAGGCTTTTCTAGGATTTGACCTGGTGACCTAGTTTTTGACCCCAGATGACCCATGTTCGAACTTAACCAAGATATGATTAAGACAAGCATTTTGACAAGGTTTCATGAACCTCCAGTCAAACCTGCCGCCCCTAGAGTATTAACAAGGTTTCTCTAGGATTTGACCTGGAAATTTAACAAATTTTCCATTCTATTTGACCAGGAGACCTAGTTTTTGACCCCAGATGATCCATGTTCGACATTGTCCAAGATATCTTTGAGACGAACATTCTGACCAGGTCTGATGAAGATTCGCTCAAAAGTGTGACCACTAGAGCGATAACAACTCCCAGGTGTGGACGATAGATGCCAGATGCCGGAGTAGACTGACTGATGACTATAGCTCACCAAGCACTACGTGCTCAGGTGGGCTAAAAAGAGGTAATCTCATATCAAGTTGAATTATAGGGGAGTTATTGAAAGCTGGTCTAAAAATGAGTGATCGTTACAACAAGGTGGTCATTATATTGAGGTGTTCGCCATTGAAGGTTTTGCTGCAATACATTGAAAGCTATAAAGAACAAAATTTTCACATTGAATGATGATCATATACAAATCAATCGTACATCATAAACATACCATATGACATTTGGCCATTGGGCCTAAAAAAAGGTTTGTTTCCAGTTACATGCCCAAAAAAATATAGGTCGATCGGTAGGGATTTTTTATTTTATTTCTTTTACATATGTATCGGCAATATGGAAATATGTGCACGGTAATGTTAATGAGTTGCAGAAATTACAATATAGCACTATAATTTGGATGCCGTAAAAACCTATGAGTCGGCAGATAAAATATTAGGTTGGTTGATAACTGGAAACAAACCTTTTTTTAGGCCTTAGACAGAATATTCCTACAATTATAAAAGTACAGGATTTACTGGTGTCAATGCTACATATCTCTGGTTCTACTGAGACTAGAATTATAAATGTATATTCTTTATATTGAAAAAATTCTTGGCAAGAGAGAAAACAATGGGATGCATAAATAATGATTTAGTGTTAGGTATGCTTTTAAATATCAATGAATGAATCAATTAATTACTAACTAAGTAATAACAAAACAAATTGCATTCATCAAGAGAAAGACTTATTTACCAGTTAACCTCACCAATAAAGACTGATAATATAAGACACAGTTTTGCAGAGTTTTGCTTAATCTTGAATTTCAAAGAAAACAAATTTGTTGGGCTTTGCAATCAAGCAATTAACAACATCTATTTATCTAAACCTTGCTTCATTAAAGGAGAAATGAGCTAGATACATGCATTTCTACACAACAATATCACTGTATCACTGTCAATAATTTATCACTTATAGAATCATAGGGAACTAGAAGTAGAGATTAGGTAAACTGTCAACTTAATTGAAATATTGATGAAACTCAGAGCTAATTCCAATACAATGCGTCAGACAAAACTTGGGTGTTCATATTCTAAATAATATCATCTAACTTTTCAAAAGCATCACAAATGACTATGGCATCTTCAACTTGAAAATACCATAATATTCATATAAACAATAAATCAAGGATGGTGATTAAAGAACAATAAATTGGGTTGTACATACAAGCAAACAAGCAAACTTATTGTTCAAGATACAGGATAAAACATAGCGTCAAAGGTAAACAGAACTATAATAAAACTAGATATAGGCCAGACTGGGTACAGAAACAATCAATCAGAAACTTGCATCATTTGGTTTTAAAGGACAGTTTTATCACTCAAAATAACAAATAAAAAAACAGGAAAATTGAGAAATCAAATATATGCATGCTAGGAGACAAAAATATGGAACTGTTTTACTACACAAAGTATGCAATTAATTCCATATAATAATGAGTATTACAAACTACATAACCTTGAGAGAGGATTTCTATTTTTGTTCCTTGTTTTAATGAAATAAAACATGCCTAATCAAGAATGGAATAAGCTTTATTCATTCTGAAATGCCTGCATACTTGAGCAATTAATCAAAAAGGATTTCTACAGTTTAGCAGACAGTGCATTTCATAATATTAGAAATTGATTGACAGATTTATATCAGAACTTAAGCCAATCAGGCACTCAAGAAATTGAATAGAAGAAAGAATGATAGATTGTGTACTTTTAAGAAAATGTTTACCCAATCGTTTCACTAAACAAAAAAATCAAATATTATAATTGTACAAATGCCATACATTACACGACTTTGTACAAAGCCAATTTACAACAATATCTAGTATGTTTAGAAGACCAGTTAGTCCTACAAATGTTTTAATTTTTTTCCACAGGAGTTTAACATCGCATCTAAAGCCAGGGTCATTTTGTGACTTTCCAGCTTTAACAGTGGAGGAAGACCCCAGGTGTGCACCTCATTAGAACCCCTGACCTTCTGAGAGCTAGCTGTACAGCTTCCTAACATGTGTAATTTGGTCTCCGTTGGTATTCAAACACACAGTGGTGAGCAACAAATGATTACAAGTCAGAGACCATAACCACTCAACCATGGAGTCCCCCTGCTTTAAACAAACACATGACAATTCTAAACACTGGTCTTTAAAAATGACTCTATACATGGCCTAGAAGTCATTCTCATTAGGTAAGAGACAGCAAAGTTTTAACCCAGCTCTGATGCCTGAATGTCATCATATAGACCCAACTTAGCAACACTAGCACTTTTTGATCATAAAAAATATGTATCATAAAACTGCCTAAACATTCATTCGAAAATAACTTTTTATCGTACAAAATAAAGGTAAAACTATGAAGGTTTTGCATCAAAATTGGACTGAAAACGTACAAACAAAAGTTATGGAGAAAGCGATTAAAAGAGATACATACTGAAACCAGTGTTCTCATATATATTACAAGCTTTGCGCTTCCTCTCCATAATCTCAAGCACACAGTCATGGATGAAGATATACTGTTGCTGCAATAGAAGTCATACCAAAATTATCAATTTTTTGTTCCCCTTTTAAGATCTTATATAATACACTATGTGTGGAATGGCTTAAAAATCAAACAATTTGATCTGAATATTTCGTTGAAATACTGCTGATATGAAATATGCACATAGACTAATGCAAAGGAAAAAGCAATAATGTCATATATTTTACCTCAGAGAATTCAAATCAGCATATGCTGATATGTATACTACTTTCTTCTTAACAGTGGCACACAAAATTACTCTATCAAAGTAGACCAAAGTTAAGGCAGAAACACGGATGCCAAATAATTGGTCCAAGTTGAGATTATATTAAAATATAGAGATAAGAGAACAGAAATATTTATACAAACCTCTGTTTGTACCATATGCTGTCTGTTGTTACGTAGATTCAACACCATGTTAAATATATCAATCTCAATATTGAAATCCGAGTCCCGTATAAGCTGAGTCAAATGATCCAGACAGATATAGGTACCTGTACGACCAACACCAGCACTAAAAACAAACCATACCATTATTTTTTGTTTGAATTTGCAGGAATTATATCAACTCTTATTCAGTTAGAGATACTGATAAATTGCCTGATTAGTACTTTGTGTTACATACAAATATGAAACCCATTACTAGTTCATTTTCAGCAAGTAACTGACAACTTTCTAATATGACATGTGGATCAACAAGTGGAATACATTGGCCTTAGATGTATTATATTCAGTAACATTATCACAGAAATTCACCACTGGAATGAGTATTGAATCTACTACCTCAAGACAGTAACAACTTTAAATCATGCAGAAAAAGAAAACAGACCTTGTTCATGCTACACAAAAAACAACAACAAACAAATTTCAAAAATTGGGTAAAATATGAAATTAATGCCTCTGCAAAGAAATGGTCGAGATGGTATACCAATGATTTTTTGTTTTTTTTTTACTGGGGTTTAATGTTGCACCAACAGCCTGGACCATTTGGCAACTTATCCAGCTTTTAGGGTGGAAGAAGACCCCTAATGTACACCTGGGTACAACCATCAAACTTCTGTTAGCTAGCTGGACAGCTTCCACACATGTGAAATTTGGTCCCGGGTGGGATTTGAACTCACAGTGGTGAGGGGTAGTGAAAACTAGTCAGAGATCATAACCATTTTACCACAAGGGCTAGGAATATAAAAAAAGTTATCAAGCCCTAAACCTGAAATTTATGCTTGATAAGCACTTACCTGCAGTGTACAATGATTGGCCCAGATGTATCTGGTGGCTGTACATGACTTCTCACTTGATCAATAAAATCTAGTATTGTATCATGGCTGACATTAGCTTGGAAATCTAACCAGCTTAGAAAGTGGAAATGTTTCATAATACGAGTCGAGTTGCCCTGCAACAGATCAAAGATCAATGTTTAAATTTATACAATGCTAGTAGACGGCATCTGTGCTTATCACAAGTACTTTAAAATAGCACAGTTAATGGGTGACCTTACCAGAGCATCTGGGTAACCAACAACCTTTTTCTTTACAAGCAGTCAATATAGTCACATCTATGTCAAGCTCATCACAAGTGGGCTCTATGATAATGCAAGTCTTCTTGCTGTATACATTATGTGTAAGTATTAAAAAGGTTACTCCAGAAATGAGATCTTCAATGATTCAAAGAAAACCATTACTACATACACGAGTCATCTTGAATGTCCGGTAGTCATAGGTACGAATGGTTGAACATGTAGTCACCTCCGCCACTACATCTCCATATTGCTTGGGTTCACCAATCACATCAGGCCAGTATTGCTCACATTTTATCTGAAACAATAAACAGCAATACTGAAGGATAACAAAAGTCAATGGAGTCTTTTTCTGTCAGACCAAATGAATCTAGGTCATTTGATAGAACTGATCAGAAATGAAAATTAAATGGAAAACAAATACAAGTAAGAACGAAAAAATAGTGGTATTCACAAAAAAATTGGCACAGTCTTTTTCAGAAAAAAATAGCCACCATAAATGTAATGTGAAAATTATGACCACAGTTATATAACATATTAACTTCAGTTTACAGGGTTTATAATGAAAGATTACAATATTATGATATTTTGATGTCAATCCCAGGTAGAATCCAGAAGACAAATTGGATAAAGTCACTGACCTTTTGACCTTCCTTACATAATGTCAGCATAACAACAATGGCAACATTCTGTTCCCAAATCATTCTCCAGAAGTCATCAATAGTTCCAGGTATTGGTCCTTGACAGGCGATGTACTCTCGCTTGAACCTGTAACCCTGTAGTAATTAAAATGAGATCAAATAAGAATATAGAAGACTCTGTCAATTAGACATGTATTCCTGATCAAAATGAATAAAACGAGTCTTACACATAATTCTAATTCCTAGTTACTGGTGACAGTACGATGACTGTTTATGCATATTAGTGCACTTAGGTATTTGTCAGTCGATGCATGTAGATTTGCTGCAAATTTGCTGTTGTTATCTTTATCAGTTGGTAATATTTTCTTTGTAATCAACTATTACCGCACAGATGTTATAATGAGACAATTTGAAAATTAGCTCAGAAATTCATTGAAATCATAAGAATGGAACCATAAAAGGGGAATCGTTAAATCAAATCTTAGATCACACAGGTATGACTATTGTAAGGAAAAAAACACATGACAATAGATAAGGAAACTTCCAACAACATATTGCTAGACCATCAGCAAGTAGTATTATCAGATTGCTGCATTTCTGCAGGCCAATTTAAAGACATGCACATGGAGTCGGTCGGTCAGACAGACTGACAGATGGACAGACAGACAGACAGAGGCCTCATTCAATGGCCACCTGTGAAAATATAGGCCACAGTATGACTAACAACCACACTTAAGCTACCAGACAAAAATCCTCTAAATGATGGCTCTTTGTACATAAAAGCCAGACATTTTCTCTTCTCTATCTGTGGTGGCCATTGTTCTCAGATTTGACACCACTTGAACAGAAGCTACATGGAGATGTTGAAAACCTGAGGACCACAACATTCATCGTGGAGACTGGCCTGGTGGTGTAGAATGAACAAGACAGAAAAAAAGACTGTTTAAATGATTGAATGCATCCATACTTACAGGCAGGTAGTTAGCATTAATATAATCCGAACAATCGTCTTCATCCATACAATTCAGCTTCACACGAGTATTGTCAACTAAAACCCATAAAAAATTGTTTTATTGATTTGAATGCTACAAAAATAGCAGAATTTCCACAACAAAATATAGCCCTTGACTTATGCACAAAGTCGACATAGGCCCAAGTATATACAGTACATAGTCGTTAATTTAATGTAAGCAATGAAATGTTTATTGATGAGATGAAAACATATTTATCTGCATGCACAGGTTTATACAGTTATGCCCACGCTCCTTTGAATGAAGTGTGTGCCACTGGTGGAGTATTGAAATAATGGTTTGAGTAATACATGTATTAAGTAAAATTCTGAAAAAATGACACTAAATACTTGACTGCTGAAATCATTCCACATGAAAGGCAATATACAGAAAATCTTCCCAAGTGTATGTAACTGATTTCAAGTCAAATGTAATGATGTAGTCACACAACACCTTGATTTCAAAAACATTCAATTATTTATAACAAAACTTCAAAGTCCAAAAACGTTTTTGGATTACATTTCTTCTGCACAACAATGGGAATACAACAAGCTAACACACATCATTAAATTTTATCAAGAAAATATACCTATCTAATAAGCATAAGTAATTGTACAAACATGAAAGACATCATCAATAATTGTTGCCAATTTACATCATAAGACAATGCTAAATATCAACACATTATCAAGATTAGGGCTGCAACAATATACCAGTATACTGTTATATTGTTGTACAGTTTTGGATGATATCTACTGCAGTATGACATCCTCGCGATGCAGCCTTGTTATTTTATCTTTGATATGCGAGAGGCGAGAAAAATTGATTCCTCCCCAAACATACCTTCGAACAGGCTTTTGTTTTCAGTATGTTCTTTAATATAGTAGAATATCACAATACGTATAACAATATGGGTTGACTGTATCACAATAAATTGCAATACGGATATGGCTGTATTGTTGCATCCCAAATCACGATTACGTAACTTACAAGGAATAATATTGATGTATCTGTTCTTCAATCTGTTTTCTTCCCTGTCAGCTGCCTCACAGGAATGTTTGGGACTTAATGCTTTAAGATCCTGTACAAAAAAACAAAAACAAAGCTAACACACATTTTAATCCTCATTATTCATGTCAATAAGGTTAACAAGAAAGAGGGAAAAAAAGTAATTAAGAGCTATAATTGGGTAAGTGTGTGAGTGTCGTAAAACCAAATACACATTATAAATTGAACTATAAATTGATACTCAACAGAAGACAATTCATTATCTTGTAGTTGAAATGGAATTTCTTCATTTTAATTGTAGATGATTCAATCACTGAAAATGAAAGAAATTTCAACTCAACAGAATACAAAACATTTTGGTAATCTTCCTTACCTCATATTCACGGGCAAACAATAAATTGGAGTCTTTATGCATAGTCTGAACATATTCTTCCATTTCTTCCAAGCAAATAGGTCTGAAAATGATAAAACAATAGAACTTAGTTTCAGCACCCATCTCAAACCATCCAATCATAGGTAAGGTTATAAATTGAGTAGAAAAATACAAAGACTTGTGATTGGTCTATTTTATCACGGCTTTCAGAATGAACCAATCAGATGCTAAAGATTTAGTTTTTCAAGTTTAACTCATACATTAATTTTTTATGATATATAGACCCATTAACCTAGCAATGAAGATAAAACTATTAACAACATACATAAACAATATAATTTAATACTATCATTCAGGAGAGAAAATAACTCGCCTCTTTTTCTGTATGCTTGCGAGAGCTGGGTCTAATTCTGGAATTTCTCCTTTACCACCATTAGATACAGGATCCCTGAAACAGATCAATGAGGAACCATTTATACATCCAAATTCAGTCCATGTCAGCTGGGAAGAACATTATGTTTTACAGAGAAATATATTCAATTTCTCTGTGGCTGACACAGGCAGATATTTGTTAAAGAAAAACAAATTTAAAACACTCATATTTACAACAATTATCCAATAAAATTTATGTGTAAACACCAATCATTTTGTTGAGAAACATGATAAATAAGTGCTAATTTTACTCCAGAAAAATAGAAATGTTATTAAATAGTGTAAAATTACTGTAAAACATTGAGTACATTAGTTTTAATGTTTTCTCTTACATTCTATTCATACAGTGATTGAAAAATACATTAAGACACTTTAAAATATACAGACTGTTTGTAAAGTACTTGAACATGACAGCATGTTTCCAATATAAATATACATTTGTATAAACAGTTAGCTTATGTATAAAACCCCTTGTATTTTAAAGAGTATGTCTGACTATAATAAATGACACTATCAATTAACAGTAAGATTTAATGGACTTATAGACACTAAAGAATTGACATGACCAGGAAAATAATTTTCTGATACAAAATTCTATCATAATTTATATATGGTGATCAAATTATTGGACAATAACACTAAATCTAAGAAACCCCAACAGAACAGGAAATATGTATGCATGTGAAAATACAGTACTCATGTCCCTATTTAATTAGGGAAGTTTATCAGGCCATATAACCTTCCATGTACTTTGTGACATTCTTGACATTACAGCTTTTACAATAGCTTGAATCATGGTGATTGGTAAGGAGGAAGAAAAGAACAATACATTTGAATATCTGACACTTAATGGGGAAGTTAGTGATAATGGACCAATTTATGTTTGTTGAATACATATCTAATTAAATCGTCAGTCAAACTTTTTCACAACTTATAATGTTATGTATCTTACACAATATTTATGGCACTGAACTAGAAAATTTAGACATGCACGCAGCTTTAATGGTTTAAGTAAATAATAATTGAAACAATAATGAAGCTAGTGAGAGATTTCCTTCAATATCCTAATTCTTTCGAACAAAAAATCAAATCCAATGCTAAGTTATATCACATCTGTCCATTGTTACACCTATTGTTCTATTGTCATGTCCATAAATAAGTCTACAGTTGCAGGAATATCCCTGCATATATATATATATGTTAATATGTGTAATTTATCATAAAATTACACACACAGTATACAGATCTGAAGTGGAATCATTATGTTTTGTGTTTGAATAGGAGTGATAAACATTGATCATAAAGTGTTGAACGACTGTGACAACATTTTATAAGCTAAGAATTATCACATGGTAAGTAAGTCACAAAAAATCACTGTACACATACATTTGTTTTGGACCTCTTCTTCTTCTAATAACAATGAAAACAACAACAGCAACAACAGCAGCAGCAACAACACCGGCAACAACACCAATAATCCACAGTGGAGCTGGATCAGGTGGAACTGAAGATACAATAATTTAGACATATAAAGTCAACAGAATTCAGCATGCGATATTTGTTTGTATGGCTCTGTGTTTTTTGCATAATTGGGAATCTATATTTACTTTCTTTTGATTTTAATTCCATCCACTAATCTGATTTCAGAGACACATATCATCTTGTACTCTTGGACCTCCCATATTCTGTACTTTAAAAATGTATGATATCAGACAGTAAGACACCCTCCAATTGGACTTATGAATAGCAATAAGGAAAGAATTCCTTGCCAACAAAAGCACACACAAAAATCCTACTCATCCTTAAACACTGCGAGTTAAGAACACTTTGCTTAGAACACTATCATCTTTCAAATGCTGTTCCTTAATAATAGGTATAAGACAGTAATACATAAAGTTATTATGTTTGCCAGTGGCACTACAGGCAGCCTCAATTGTCAAGTGGTGTTATGGTCTCTGACCAGTAATTACTGGCCCCTCACTTCTATAAGTTCAATTCTAATCTGGCACTAGACAAATTTCACAAGTATGGAAGCTGTCCAGCAACCTTACAGAAAGTCAATGGTTATACTCATGTGTACATCGGGTTTTCCTCCACCATTATAAATGGAAAGTCTCAAAATGACCGTGGCTGTTGGTGCAATGTTAAACCCCAGAGAAAATAGTGTCTGATGAAAGTACCACATTGTAACCTCTCTTAGAGGGGGTTCAAATCTTTGACTTCTTGTTTCTGATTTAAATGTCATAACTACAAAATTAACAAGTTCTTTTCATTCTAATTTTATACACATTTTCCAATGTATAAAACATTCAATTACACAAAGCTATGTAATCAACACCTGACATTTACTCCAAAAAGTGTTTCGGGGTATGATAGATCCTTTTTTTACTCACCTGCTGCTGTAACAAATGGTCCATATTCTTTACTCAAAGTACAGCCACCATTTGTACAAGTAACAGCAACAAGACTGAAAAGTAAAACACAGGAATATAGAACAAATATCCAATTTTCATCTTCTCAAAAAATAGTCTTGTACAATAAAAATTTTGTCAAAAAATACCTTCCAAATTTCATTTAAAGGAACATAAGTAAATCCATTCAGCTGCAGGCTGATTAACCCAGTGCAGCAGTTTCTGGAATTGCAGAATTCAAAATGTGGTGGTTGCAGGAATAAACCAATATCATAATTCCATATCCAAAAAAAGTTATAATCACATGTGATCATTAGACATTTGCACAAATTTTCCAGAGATTCATATCAAGAATTCTTTTATCAAAATAAGGCAACAGTGTGTAGACACATAATAAAGTTAATTAGGATCCATAATGCATTTTTACTTTTCCATGCTAGAACATTTTGAATTCATGAACAATTAAATCATACGATGAATAAGTCAGAAATATGCAAGCTTGAATAAACTTCATTCACTGATCAAAAAAAAATTCTGGACATTATTAATGTTTGTTACTGACTGTCACATTGAATTTTCAAATCAGGACTATCATCAATATAATTCTACCACTGGTGGTTGAAATATTATGTCCAAAAACTCTTAATTGCCTACTGGATAAGGTAGTTGAAACTTTTAAACAGAATGTCATACTTTTTTGCTTAAATAAATGATGTTTCAGTCATTTGCATATCCCAATATAACAATTTTTCTGTACTAGTAATAATTGATTTTTATAACTATACACCCATGCTGTGTAAAATGATTAAATTGTAAAACCAGTAATGAAAAAAAAATATATAAGAAATACTGACCCAAATATGTTTACACATATATTCACTTAAAGGGACACTACTCCAAATTGACACAACAAATATAGGAACTTATCATTAAGTCACTTCATAGGTTTAATATTAGAGTTACTTTGTCGATATTTTTTGACTTTGAAATGTAGTACGGATGTATTCAACCATATTAAAACATATTTCAATTGTGTTACAGACATACGACTTAAAGAAATCTTATGGATGGCACATTTAAATCCTTGATTCACCTTGGCTTCAACATTATAACTACACTGTAATAAAAGGTAATTCCCAATTTCAATTTTAGTTATTATATATGCTCAGTTTTTTTATGAAACACGCAGAATATAAAGATATAATGGTAATATCACCAGGAATTTTTACCTAATTTAACCTAAAATGAATGTTTGGCAAGCTTTTTTTACATAACTAAGCAATAACATTTCAGGCATTTCAAAGGTTCAGCAGAGTTTAAGATTGATAATTTAATTCATTGCTTTTTTAAGTGGACATTATTTCATTTTGTGGAGTTATAGTTTCATCTAATGTCTTTTGTGTGGTTGGAGAACCTAAAAAACTCCACCAGGGCAACAACCATACACTCGTGTCAGAAAGCAAGTTTCTCTATTATGCCATTTTATTCATTAAAACATTATCTTTAACGCAATGTGAGGATGAAACATACTAGTAAGTTGTATCTGGTTCAAGAGGACCATTGCAATAATCATCATCGGGTACATTAGTGCAATCCTCAGCACCGACTGTATACTCCAGGTCCGTTACACTACGCTTCTTCCGATCTACAATAATATTCTTAAGTTTTACAAAGAAAATGATGACAGTAAAATAGTGAAACAGCACAAAGTTTTCCCAATATATCTCATACATTTAACATTTTTCAAGAATTTTATCCTTTCCTTTTAGGTTATCTAAAATTATGTATAACCAGCTGGTGTATAGAAATAACCTGTTAAAAGGTAATAAAATACATTATTAAAGGCTTCATACAATCTACAAATATTTTGTGAACATAACATCTTATGAACTCTTAATCAGATGTGCAAAATTCAAATTGATATCTAAAATAAATAAATAACACAGTTAATGAGGACCAGCAAAGTAAAATCCATCATAATAACAATGAACAATCTTTAGCAGACATTTAATGATGCAATGTCCAATCAATCTTCTGATAAAGGCTAACTAAACATAATGGCCAAATTATAACTCTCTCTAAGATGGTCATTGTTATCATGCCTCATATCTGTTTGATAATAAACTGTTTCAAGAAAATGTGTAATGTTTATGAACAATGAACAGCTGTACACATTCATATATTTTAAAAGCGCGGTAAGAAATTGCTTGACCATACAAATCTGATGTTTATCATGGCATTTTTTCAAAGAAAGTAAAAGAGGCAATACAAAGTAACCTACTCCCAGTTGAAGCTTTTAACCAGTCATTTGGAGTTATTCTGTATGGACTTCCTTTGGATAATTTCCAGTTGACCCATGTTTTAAAGTCATGCAAAGACACTTCATCTAAAGAAATAGTAAACAGGGAAAAATGAAAAATTTACAAGTTTTAATTATTGTAAGAAATACATTGAAACAAAAAATTATACAACCTTCATTCGCAACACATCTCAGCATCAAAGTATGTCTTATCTTAGATAAAACTAGTACCAAATAAATCAATGAATGCAAAAATATCTAAATACTATTGTCACAATACTGCTAATATATTCTAGAAAAATACTCCATAAAGGCACACTGAAAAAAAGTCATACAGAGTTAGAACTTGAACACAAAAGCATGGAGCACATCGTTTAAAGATCTGGGCCTCACTAAACCTATGAACATGACCTTCTTTCCCTAGTTTGGCTTTTAGAATTTTGGCAATAATTTTTTTAACGGTGGCCGAATTCATCAACTTAATCTTATTATGGATTTTACGTAGACGTCAACAGTAGCTGCAGTACAATGTTAGGTAAAAGTTTCTCTTTTACCTGTTTTGCATAAGTTATTATGAATTACACCTATACCATGCTGAATACAATGCACAAAAGCAACAGAAATATTATGACGCATTTGTTTCATTTCTTTCACAATGTTTCTGTAGGACATTTTTTGCTTCAAAAGCCCTAAAATAATGCCATCAACTAAATCATTTATCTTTGGTCTAGTTGTAATGAATTTTGAAATCAAATGTGTTAAGTGTGTATATCATACACTACTTCAAATGTCTTAACCACTTAGCACCAGGTTTTCTAAACTGATATTATAGGTTTGTTTTGATAGTGCTTCATAATGAATTGAACCTGTCTCCCAGTAAGCAGTGTTGTTGCTATACAATACAGGGAGATCTAGTTAACCAAGAGACAACCCCTTTAACACTTTATTAGTCTCATTCTGTTCAAGGTCAAAGTCAAAAGAGGATGGGTGATATGGATGGATTGAGGTTGCTTCAAGGCAACAACTGCATGAGTATCAAAGCATTCTAGTAAGTAGTGTTGGTGCTAGACGAAATGGTGAAATCTAGTTTACCAAGAAACAGCCTCTTGAGCACATCATTAGTCCTAATCAAGTAAAGGTCATGGTCAAATCAAAGTTGGGTGTTATGGGTGCATTGGGAATGGTCCAAGGCAACAACTGTTCAAGCATGAAAGTAATAGACAATATGGACAAAATCATTAGATGCTGGGGACATAAAACATATCATTATTGAAACTACTATTGTCACAACACTACTTAATTTTAGATATTAATAGTAGAACATTATCCTTATTGATAATTTTCACTCATTGTTTAAGTAAAATCCTAAAATAAATGAAATGAATGAGGTAGAAAAAAAACAGGCAAATAAAAGATGGAAGATGATAATACTCACTTAAATTCATTTATGCAGACAAGCAAAATCACTCACCTTCAAGCAAACACTGTCCTGTACATAGTATCAAACCATTTTCTTGAATGGCACCATTCCCATTTTGTTGAAAGAAAGTCATCTTTATTATGGAAGTAAATTTTGTCTGGGAAACTTTTGACACTTGATCCACTGGTATGATGTCTAGATTCCTACTTTCTTCAATATTTATTGGTTCTACAAAATATGAAAAATACCATATACTAACTTCAGAAAAGTATTGGAGAGTTTAATGAATTCACATCATAAATAACCTTACAAAGTAAGGAAGTAGCACTCAAGCATTGAAAAAAAAATAATTCAAAGTGGCTGAAACCAAACAGCAAAGCATTATTTCATCCAATTTAAAAGAATCTTCGAATCCCACATCACAACAAAATTATAGATGACCCAAAAGGCATTTTTCTTGTTCATCATTATATGTAGTTAAGGTACTGTTCGTGGCTTGCTAGACTAATACCTAATTGACTACTTTTAACACACACCCTGAAAAACATTGTCCATGTTTACATGTGTGAATATAACAATAAATGTTAATCAGTGCGATATTCATGAGTGAAAACAAATTAAATCTCAGTCTTAGTTATCTATCTGAAACTCCAAAATGAAACAACCCATTCGACTTATATCATCACCATCATGCAAAATGGTTAAAGTTATGACAATACACAAGCAAATAAGTATTTTCATTCCAGCAAAAATAACAAATTCAGAAATATGAATCAGCATTAACTGGTCTAAAACATGAAGACATTTCAACTTTTAAATACATATACAAACCACAATTTTTTTTATTTTTGTTGTTTATTAATGTTTTATCAGTCAGAAAAGCCAAACAAGTTTTTCTGGATTCTATACCAGCACTAATCTTGTCTTGAGCAAGTTACTGCCAACTTCTCCACAAGAATGATCAGAGAAGGACTAATGACCCTAATATGCAATGTTTTTTATCAAACCATTAGAGAGAACAAGTGCCCTGCCCAAGGTTCAAACTTATAAACCCAAGGACTAAAGACTTAATACTCTACCTACTGAGCCAAGTTTATTGAATCAGATTTACAAAATCAAATGACATCTCATATTAGAACTGGTATTCAATTTAACAACATACCCTTTAAAAGGGACGTATTTCTCATATTATGACTACATACATTTTGTAATGTAAGTTTACAGTAATCATCAACATAAAAGCAGTCAGTGATATTAACAAAAGGCAGAGCTCTACATATTTATAACAAATGGATTCTGAGTGTTAGGAACATAAATATTTACACAAAACAGAACAATACTTACTTCCAGCAGGTGCCATGACAATCATTTCATAAGGTTCTCCAGTTGCATTATCAGTGTTGAAGGCTGTAACCTAGGAATGGTTTTACATCTTGTTAATGACATTTATAAATTAAAGAAATAAAACCAAGACACTTTATCCTCTTACTTCATTCAAAGGTAAATAAATCAGTAAAATAAGCACTTTAAACGAGTGTTTCGCACACTTCTCTGTAACATTAAATCTTATCTATAAAATGTCAGGATAGATAAACAGAATGAATAGGAAAATACATGAAACTATATAGAACTATAGAGCAGTATATAAGAAAATCATCATATTAATAATAATCGCAATTAAAGAATATTCACAAGATTTGTATGGTAACTACAAACAAGGTAGATATTTGAAAGTGGGGCATGTACTTCAGAAACACTGAAAATGACTAACATCAAGATATAACCAACCTACCTTAAACCTGTAATATGATTCAGGAATAACAAATAATGTTTTCTCATACACATCTTCAGAAGCACTTTGTGAAAAAGTATCAACATTATTAGTCTGTAAATACATAAATATATACGTCATAAAACTGTGTATCACCTGGATATCACATGTTAAAGAGGGGTATGCTGATACATGATAAGTGCTATGGTACAGTGTTTCAAAAAAAAAATATCCACAATAGACTATTTCAAAAAGAACAATGAAAAACTTCAATTCAGACAGTCTGACAAAGCAATTTTATCTTTATCTAAAACAATTACCAAACAGCTAATTAAGTACTGCAAAACCTCAATAATGAGACAAGAAAAATCAGTTGTAATAATAATGATAATAATAATAATAATAATAATAATAATGGTCTCATTATCAAGTTGAATTACAGAGGAGCTATTGAAAGCCGATCCAAAGATAAGTGGTCATTACAATGAGGTGGTCAGAGTATTGAAGTGGTTGCTATTTGAGGCTTTATTGTGTGTATCATTTTAATGGTGAAGTAAGCATGTATGCTATACATTAGGACAGTTTATGATTAAATTGAAGCTTTCTCACAAGTTCAACAAAAAAATAAAGTTGATATATGATAGAGACCCATGCAATAGGTATTATTCATATACTTATTCACATTATTACCTGCTTTACATAGAGATCAGTGAAGGAAGTCAGCAGGGGCCAGATCAACACTAACAACTGAACAGAAATATTAGTGTATTTAATAAAATCACACTGGTTATCACTAAACCCTACAACATTTAAGCCGGTAACCAGCATAATGAAAATTCAATCTAAAACTGTTGTCTTTTCAAGATTTAAACAAATTTTATTTGAACAATTTACTTCCAGATAACATAATATTTGAATACCCCCATGGATGAATAAAGGCCTAATACTATGAAATGCAGCAGCCCTAAAAATACTAAACAATATCAAAAAGTAAATGACCAATATTATTCCCACCTACAAACAAATCTATGTGTAGCAGAGAAAAAAACTGGTCACAAGTCAGCATAATATCACACAAGATGTACCTAAAGTACAAAAAAGATAAAGCAAGAGAATAATACCTCGGAAGCATTGTGTTCAAATTTGTATTCCTTTATCACACCATTCCTCTCAAGAATGGTGGGAGCTTCCCAAGAAACTTTCATTTGTGTGTAGTTACCATTGGGGCTTTCGGTAATCATAAATTTTGACACTTTACCAGGAGCTGCAAAAGTAAAACTTGGAAATACTACAACTACGAATTATTTATTGCATTCAAAAATGTGTATCTTTTATGGAAAAAAATAAAGTGCATTTAATGTGACAAAGACATACTGGTAGACCAAAAACTATTAGCCTGAAGAATACAATCATGATGTATAATATTGTAATGTTACAACTTCTTCAGCTAGGTTTCTTAAGAAAATGTAGATCCCAGACAGAGAGACAACTTTAGAAATCTTGGAGATAAATTCAGTAAATTTGAAAAGATTGTACATGTTTGATGATTAATTAGTGCATTAATTTTGTAAATACACAGAAAACAAATAAATTCTTATGGAGACAACTTAAATTTGAATATTATAATTTAAATAAACTAAATCATGGTCAAACAATTAAGTTGTCAGTATCAAGATCAATCTTCTATGAACATGTGGTAGCAAAGTACACATACTGTATAGATAATGTCAAGTCAACTAGTAATACCACCAACAGAAAAATCAATAGTAATTTTTAGATGTTATCACAAGTTTGAATTTATTTCAAAATTTATGATATAAATTACAATGATCACATTTTATATTTACCTGAAGAATTTGTAGTGATACTCTTCGTATCAGACTCCATACTACCCTTAGAGGTTGAAGCTTTTACTTTCACTTCATAATTCCAATATTCTTCTAGTCCTGTCACTTCAGTACTTCTATTAAGGAAACCTAAAACACAGAATTAAGTTATTTCTCAGTTTAGGTATAACAATTATCACAAAAACATGTAAAACCCTATAGCCTGCAATGACCCGATATCAGTGCTTGACATGTGTGTATTTTAAAAAGGATTATAAACGTTAATCTGGAAGAAAATTGTGTGGTTGGAGGTTCATAATCACCACATTTGCGTAAGTTTCCGTGTTTTGCACACTTATCATTGAAGAAATATTACAATTTTATAGCAAAAAGTAGTAATCTTTAATATCTTTAGTATCAAATAGTCAGAAGTTTGTATCCTGTAACAATATGCTTTGGTTTATAGAGTTTTGATGTAAGTATATTAAGTAACAGGTGTACGCTTATCACTACCCTATCAAACTGAAGCAGAATAACAGAAGAATGATGGAAGCTAAACACTCCCCTGAAATACCTATTGACTTTATCTATAGATTAAGTTAAAAGCTGGAAAGAGCTAATACATATGCCTAACAATTTAAATCAAGGAAGTAAATGTATGTAGTTCAACACAACAAAAAAAACTATTGGTAATGAGCACAAATATTTCCAACAGTTTCACATACATAAATGTGATAGCAATTATCTCAAGGAAACCTTACCAATGACTGATTCAGTTGATGATATAGCTGGTGTATCAGCAGTAACAACAACCTCAAAAGTGGTCTTTCCGGGTCTTGGTTCATCTATTGACCAACTTACAGTGAATGATGTAGCAGTAAGATCAGTAATACTGACAGAAGTTGGTTTCTGTGGAACTGAAATGACAAGAAGCTATACAGATGCAGATTCAGCTGAATATCATGTTAAAACATGCACTGAAACCCATTTCTTCAATCATCATTGTTCACTCAGTCAGTATCCAATCACACTAACAGCAATAACATGGAAACAAATAATTATTTTTGCAACATTTTAGCCAAACTGGGTCTTTGAAATACAGATTTGATGTAAATATTGTAAACTTTCAATATTACAAGAATCGATGACATGAGCACCCAACTTATTTCGAGGAGTCCCATAATTTTTAGTTAATTGTTGTGTATATCTTTTTTACTCATGAAACAAACATCTTGTTATTACGAGTACCACATTTATCTTGAGCAGATGACCCCTAAAGATAACAAAGTTTTATTGTAATGTATCTAAAAGGGAACAAACATTATACTGGATACCCCCAACCTAAATAGAGACTCGTGAGAAAAACATTACTTATACACAGAATAATACATTATTTAAGATGAAGAATATTCAAGCATCAATTTATTCTTTCTGCAATTGTTCAGAAGTGTTCTCATTATTAGATAATTTTTGAATGAATTATAACTAATGGATTGAATAGCATTCAAACATGCACTAAACAATCACAGCACAAACCATTTGTTACATTTAAATGCTTTCACAGTAATCATATGAAATAATAACTACACATTCCACTCTATTCTCATTAAGTGGTGTAGTGACAAGATGGTTTGGTTGTAAATTATTATATATAATTATTATTATAATTTTTTTCCTATTAGAAATAACTTCTCACTAAAACGAGACCAAGGGGATAGACATTATAAAAAGCATATAATTCTTTAGATGAGTTTTATTTAAAGGAGATATAAGTTTATTTCATAACACTTTCAGGTAATTTTCCAACCATATGTTAATGTGAAGAGAGACATTTTGTGAGTAGATATTGCTCATTCACTATGAAATGAGTAGATTCACAATGTACACATTTCACAATCAGCTTTTTAACTGAACACCCTTGGTAAAAACATATTCAAAAGTAGTTGAACATTGAAATATAAAAAAACAGTTTACAGATTTAAGACAGAGATGCATTACATTTAAAATTATCATTAAAAATTATAGGTCTAGACAGGCCTATATACTAAGGAAAGTTCAGACAAAGTGATACCTTCTTCCTGTGTTTGCTCTGTTTCAATTGCTTCATACCCTCGTCCAGCACCATTGATAGCAGTTACTACTACTTTGTATAATATGTCTGGCTTAAGTGAGGCATTGTAAGTCATTGTCAAGTCAAGTTCAGCTTTTGTTTTTTGCTCAGTCTGTGTGATGCTAGTACACATATCTTTCAACTGGGAAAACTGTATTAAATGTAAAACAACAACTATACTTTATGACTAAACAATTAAACAACAGGACAAAACTATCACAAACTTAATAAGTCTAGCTTATCTTTTTTATTTTTTTATGCTGATTGGATCATCAAAAATTATTAAGCAAACTTTAGGTCATGACAGGGCAATGACTCTAGAGTAGCTGCAGACATATGCCAGTTACTTAATACAGCAAGATGATAATTGTTGTGATCACTTTTTGTGATAATCTGATGATAGTATTATTGGTGCAATCTTTTGTTTTTATCTTGTTGTGTCTCTAAAACACAGGATTCAATTTAATTGATCATCAAACATTGTAAAGATACTATCTCGTGGCTAATGTATAGATTTTTAACTTAAATAATTTATGGGTATCAACATCCCAACTTCACAATTGTCCAGAATTACCAGTTAAGGATCCCTACACACAAAAATAATGATATCTTATCAAGGTTCAAAATGGATTTTTTTATTAATTATATATTCTAAAATGTGGACAAATTAAATATCAGAAGAATTAAATAGATTTGTGAAAAGGTGCATAAGACAAATGCAAGCTACTTACACCTAATTTTGAAATAAATTGATTACTAAAAATTAAAATTCTATCCATAGAAAGGCAACTACAAATATGACCACAATAATCTTTTGCACAAACACATGTATAAATATATAAAGGACGTGCAAGGGCAAGGCTTGTTGTTTTATTTTTCAGAGTTAACAAACAGACAAATTACCTGGAAACTACCGAACCTACAATCAGAACATTTGTATAGAATTTCTGTCACACAAACATCTGAGTCATCTTTGATTTGTAGAACATAACCAAAGTTTTCCTCACTGTACAACTTCCCAGGTTTGTCCCATGTAACAGTAAAACTACGGCTTTCAACACTTGATATCTGTATATTTTTTGGAGCTTCAGCCACTGGAATATTACGGAATTTTCACACAAAATTATACACATTAAAATGTCTGGAAAAGAAGACAAATAGAACTGTCACTTACTTTTATATCAAAATAATTCTTTGATATCATAATTAATTTCAGGAAACATTAAAAAATGAGTTTCTGTAAGGCTAATTGCAAATGAAAATGCAGCCCATCTCTAACAGAATCTAGTAAAACAAATAATAATGTTGTCTTTAGCCACTTCAATAGACTGTTACACATAACTACTTAAGGTTAGACCCTAAGGAATAAATAGAGCAGGTCTGCAATATCTTAGGAAGATAACCATCAGTAAGCTTAAATAAATAATCAGATAAAACTAAATGACTTTAAAAAGTCAATAACATAAGGGAGTTCCCTTCTGTGAATAAATACTTCAATAATAAAATACTGTATTGTTCAAACAAGAGAAACACATACTCTTTGCTTTTGTTTTACATCCTTGAGATATGAAATTTGTTTCGGTGGAATTAGCCACTTCATTCTCTGTCACCAACTTGAATGAGTATGATGTCCCTGAAATTTTATTATTTTATGCTGTGTTGAAAACTCTTAGTTGTGAAATATAACAAAAATACAAATGCATCAAATTCATGACAACAATAATTATGATCAAAGAACTCCACTGTGCTATCATCATTAACAACAATCAAATACTATAGACATTAATTAAGGAGTATTGTATTCATATAACAAACACTGAATATTGTTTTATTAAAGGAAAAAGCCATGTCTTATAGTCAATTGATGATTTCAAAGTAATCACTTTGGTCAAATGCAACAGGCTACAATTAATATATTAACAGCAGGTGGCTACGAATTTTATTTACAACATTATTTTAGAAAAATAATTGTTTAATTCCAAAACAAATTGTTTAAAATTTAAAAGGTAAAATAACCAACCTGGCTCCAGATCATCAACTGTCAGTTCTGTTTCATCACCAATAGAAACTCTTGTAGAATTTATTTGATCTCCTATGTAAACCATGACATAATATTGTACAATGTCTCCATTAGGTACAGATGGAGGTGACCATGATACAGTAATTGAATTGTCTGTTACCACTCCACAACTTCCAGATTCCGGACGGTTAGGTGCTGAAAGTAATAACAATAAATATATCATGACTGGTATTTTAATGAATTACATATCATGCAGTAACCTTCAGGTCATTTACAAGGCTAGCATATAACTTTGTAATGAACAAGAGAAAAATGAAAATAAATGAAAAACAGATGTAACTGGTGAAATGATCTTTTGTAACACAAAATTAATTTACTAGAATAAAATCCTTATTATTGATCAAAATACTCAATCATTAGTAAGATCTTAATTATTACAAAAGATAAATAAATAATCATATTCAACTTGCAAAATTCTCAGTGTATTTATGGACATTTAAGAAATAAATATTGTTAATGTTATAAGAAAAATGTGCAAAGTGGTTTGTACGATGCTTTATGCTATAGTATCACAATGTTTTGGCACATTTAATAAAATGGATTCCATGGATGAGCTTATCCATAAATTCAAGTACCTGTGAACTACGATGTTCATAAAATTACTAATTTATTCAAATATTTGTCTATCAAAATATTGGAAAATTCATGAATTTACATACTCATGAAATTACCAATTTAGGCAAATCCACGAAATATTAATACCCACGAAACAAAATGCAACAACTGTAATAAGAGAATTTTCATGACAATTTACAATATGTACAGCAGATCTACAATCACTGCAAAAATAAAAAATAGTCTACTTATTTTATCAAAGATGTATATTAATGAAGTGTAAGTGCCTATTTGGTGGTATCAAGTTTCACCAACTTATAGTTTTATAAAGTTAACCATAATTGTATAAATTGATAAACCCATTATACAAAGTCCAAAGTCCATTGCAAATAGTTTGAAATAAATGTTATCCTTGGTCGGTATTCTATAAACCTATATCACATGTAATTTAAATTTAACTAATCCTTATATAAGAATATATTATAACTATCAGCCCTAAAATAACAATCATGGTATCATGCAGGGAAAGTACCTCAATTTTTTTATAACATCCTCCTTTCATTAGATATTTGACTTTTAAGAAATTCCGTAGCCTGAACCCCGCTGACAATTAAGTAATACACCACAGATTAAAAACGAAAACAAATATCAAAATTCTGAGACACGCTTCCCTAGATAAGCACTTCCACTACAAAATACCGAAAACTGCTTTGAAATTCATCTTCAAAAAAGGCAGCAATTTTTATTCAAATAATTATGAATACTTACTTTTTTTTTTCTTAGTGAGAAATGAACAATAAAAGTGTCAGGTCATTATCTTAACATGCCCCATAAAATTCCTTTGGAAGGCAGATTATGTGAGACTTGTAATAAAATCGAAGACGAGTACCATTTTGTCCTTAAATGCCGAAACTACCCGGACATAAGACAGTTGTACATAAGAAAGTATTATTGGAATAGACCTAGTATGTTTAAGCTCATGCAACTTTTCTATAGTGAAAATGTTAAGATATAATGAAATTTAAGCATATTAATTTTTAAAGCATTCCAGATTTATGATGCCAAAATTCAGCAAATTCTCTACATGTCGCTTACACTTAATGACAATCACTTAATCATATACTCAAATATGTTATAGACTGTCTACACAATGTTAATGGAACATTTTTGTTTTTTTTAATGTTATTATATGCAAGTTCATTTGTCGATTATCGTCATTGGATTACAACTTGCGTTGTTCATCTTTTCATTCATTATGTATCCTGTCTGTAATCATGCCTGTATTTAAATTACAATGTTCATCAATAGATAGTAATTAACATGATTATCATACTTACTGTGAAATGTTATCTAAATAAAGCTTTCAAGTAATTGATCAGAACTCACACACAATAATACTTTTCACAGTTATGCATATATACTGGCCATTCAGCATGATCATGCAGTTATTGCATTAGACCTTCTCCGCAATAAAATGTTTCTTTTGTTGCTTTCCCTCTATCTTTCTTATACTATTTTCTAACTGTTTGCTTTGTAAACAATTTCATTTTATTACTTATTTTCATTCCGTTTTGTTCAATTGTTAAATAATGTATGCATATTGGGATCAATGCCATCGCCACGTTTTGTATAATATGTATGTATGTAAGTTATCTATGTTCACATGGGCCTTTTGGCTAATTGATACTGAAATAATCTATCTATCTATCAACGATTATTCAATTAATAAATGCCACACATTCAATTTTGATAGCCAATCGGTTGTTACTCGTTTACAGTCCAATTGTTGAAACCACTCCCAATTTTGATGTGTAATAAGAGTTTTTATGAATTATTGTCAAAATAGTATCATATCATACCAAAGCCATACAAAACATGTCAGATATCACACTAATAGAGGGCTCTCTATCAGGAAAATTGCCGATTGGGAAGTCTAGTGAATCACTACTACTTGTTTAACTAATGGCAGAGTTTTTTTAACTACTAATGATGTATTTGTTATAAAATACAACTTAAAATTGTGACTGGGTAGTAAGAAGTATGTTTGCTTCGTTAATTTAGTAATTTAAAAGCAGACTTATACATGCACAAGAAGTTTAAATGATTTATATAATGTATAATAACGTAATTTCGAAAATTATGCTCGTCCAATGTCTGTAAGAAGTCACACTTTCTACACTATAGTTTATTTGGTATACTTTCACTATTTCACCAAAGATGCACAGCTTATTTAAATTAAAGGTTAAGTTAAAATAAAATTGGTTAATTGGTTAAGTCAATGAAATATCAAACAATGATATTCATTTACTAAATATAACAGTATTAATTAATATGCTGTCAATTTAATTATGCTGTAGGTCTATATATTGCATTAAAATGTACTAAAACATAAATGGTACTGGAATAGATAAATTTCAGTAAACAGTATCAATTTGACTTCATTGGTCAACATTATGCTAGCAATACTAATTTGTGCCTTACGGAGCCCCCTACAACCCTGTCACCTAGATAATTCTCACCAATAAAGAGAAATCGATAAAGGGGTACTGTGTTTACTGCAATAAAACGCTATTTTTGCCCGTTTGAAAAGAGTTTTTGTTGTATAACATGAAAGTATACAAATTTAATCTTTGTAAATTACTTAAAATATATTTTTACGGTTTTTTTTACATATTAAGTCAGTCACACCACCTTAAAGGAGTATTTAACTTACGTGGTTTTTATTACTGTTTGGTAGGAATTAATAGAAACCACATGATATTAAAATAATGCAGAAATCGAATGTTTGTAGAAGAAATTTGGTAAGTTGAATTCAGTTTCATTATTATACTTATTATAACAATCAAACAAGCAAACTAAAATAAAACTAAAAAGAAAACACAACCGATCACTAAACACTTACCTTTGGGTACAGTCTTTATAACTTTCTCAAAAGCGTCGCTCTGCACTACTTTGTTTCCATTGTTGTTGAATGTTTCACTCTTTGTAACAATTTTAACAGTATATCTGTATCCATTCTTTAAAGGTCTGTGAGCACTGTCAACATCATAATTTTGGATTATAGTAGTAGTAGCAGATTGACCTGGTTTTTTTGTTGCAATCTCTGTTGTACCATCAAAGAGTTTTACAATGTAACCACTTTTACCATTAGAAGCAGCAGTAAAGACTATTTTCAGACTTTCATCACTGACATCTAGATCACTACCAGTTGAAGTGATGTCCCCCACCATATTAGGTTCTACAATATATTGAAAAATACATTAAAACAAAGGATGCATGTGCCGTAACTCAAAAAAAGAAACTGGACATGCTTGATTTCAGTAAATTTTGTTTGGTAATTTGTTATATTGTATGGTTCTAAAAAGTATCTTGATAAATTATTTTCATCATCTGAGTAATATACTACAGAATTGAAAGGAAGAAATCAACAAAAAAAATTGCTATTTATATTTTTATTTCCAGATTTATGAAATAACAAAGTTCATCCATTCAAACTTATCAAGCTTCTTTATATGTAGGAGCACAATACTGAAATACATGCGGATGTAGTTGAGAGGCTAATTTAATGACTTATTACAAGTATACTTAAATAACTTAGCTTGATAACTTTGTAACATGACCAATATGAGATTAATTGCCACTGAACAGCAAGAGAAAGCTATTAATGCTTTATTGCTTCAACATGGTTTATTAAAATGAGCCAACAAAGATTCTGGTTCCTTTGTACAAAATTTCTATCAATATAGGGGACTCTCAAATATATCCCTCTTCTAGAATCCACATGCAAAACGATTGATTTGGCGTAAGAAAATTCCATTGTAACAGTTCTGAACAGTTAACACTATCTCTAAGCATTGCACTAACTCTCAACTATCTCTTTACAATTTTCATGTTGTTTTGACATTTCTAAAAAATAAAAAAAAAGTTCCTGATGAGATACAAAATATACAATGCATTATAAATGTATATATTACTAGTAATTAATATGTTTGACAAACAGTTGATAAAATATAGCATCTAATTACAATAATAATAATGATAATTACTAGCTGATTGTTCCTTTGTTACTGATGTAGTCCTTTCTACACCATTTTCAGTTTGTGTATTGTGGGATGTAATTTTCACATCATACACTTTTCCAGGTGTAACACCATTCACCACGTAAATTGTTGTTGATGATGTCAGATCAGGTGACTTTTGGGTATTTACAGAATTCTTCAGTGACCACTGTACAGAGTAATTGTCAACAAAATTAGAAAGCTGTCCAGATGGGCGTGACCAGGATACTGAGAAACTTGTTGTCTTTATCTCACTGAATACAACACTTCCAACTTGTAACTGAGAGACTGAAATATTACATTTATAGTATGCCTAGTCACAATATTATGTAACATTACCAGTGTGTATCTAAAACACATACTTCTTAATAAGTTGTCCAAAGATATAAGATGATGTACAATTGTATAATACCATATTATGATAATGTTTTGCTTCATTCCCAATCAAATCAGAATTAATATCATGTATAAAATGTACAAAAACATAATGATTTTAAACAGCTAAAATCTATTAATTAATTTCAATGTGTACACAAACGATTTCATGGAAACTGAGTTAACCCAAGGCACACTTACTCTGTTGACATTTTCCACCTTTGGTTAATCCATTATCATCATAGTAACTAAGTTTACAAGTACACTTGGATCCTCTACATTCAGCATAAAGATCAGAACATTCATTTGCAGTATTTCCAAGACAGTCCTCCCCATTAGCTTTATCTGAATATATGTTATAATGTGATATTATTAATAATGTATCATAAAATAAACAGTAAATAATATCACAGGAAAGCAACTTAATATACAAATAAACGAGCTCCTAGTTATATCCAGTCCTAGTCTGTGATGCAACTTTTTGATACATATGTTAGATGTATTTACACCATATAAAATGTCAAAACTACCAAATTATTGACATTTTGAAAAGGAAGACTCATGATTATGAAACTCAGAGGTATACATGATCTTTGATTAGAGAGAGAAGTAACAGCAAAATTCTTGTTAATTAACCACACAAGATGTGGGGGGGGGGAAATATGATTTAGTTAAATACAAATACTTGTTAATTAACAAGACCAGACAAGAAGGTGCGGTGTTAACTATGATTTAGTTATATACAAATACTTGAAACAAGACAACATTCACTTACTTGCTTCACACACATTGCCTTCCTGATGATATCCTGAATTACACGCACATATTTTGCTACTATTACAAGTTGCAAACTGATCTTTACACTGATCTGAGTTGTATGAAGATGATGACATTTCTGTACATTGTACACCAAGAGCTTTTCCTAAAATAGCCGAACAATATCATACAATCAATAGCTGATAGCATACAACTAAAATGTAAATTTGAACATGATGATATACTTTATCCATGGTGTCATATATGAAATTGGTTTGTAGCAATAAACATCATTGACTTTCAATCAATTTAAACCTACCAGTATGTACATTATTATGTACATATGGTATGTATGACGTTCAGTGAAAGTAAAGTTGTTAAATACACCCTGATTTATTTAATTGTTACTGCATGGGAAATTGAAGTAACAATGTCATACAGTATTTTATGATGTCAGTTTACAATACAACATGCTGATGCATGAAGAAATTTTAGTGAATATTAAGATTGAGTTATTGCAGAAGGATGCATTTCAGATGTTTTTGATTGCTCTCAATGGAACTGATAATTTTGTCTTATTTGAAGTATTAAATAGATTGATATGAACCATAACAAAAGGGTCAAAGCAATTTTACTCACCAAGACACATAAAATTTATAGTCTGAAAAATTTGAAAATGTTGTTGATATTTGTCTATGAAATGGTTGGAGTATTACCTATTGGCAAAGTTCTGCCAGGACAGACAGACAATAAACAACACTTTAATCAAAGTAACAGAAAAACTTTTAAATTCATTGTAATATAATTGTAATATTTTTGTGAGCTTGACATATGTTGTCTGTGATATTAAATTAAAACTGATATGCTTCTTCTCAGGACCTATTTACTTTATACCTGGACAGTAAACGAAAGATGGGAATAGTCACTCCCTTTTTCGTGCTGTCCTTGTCAAATCATTTTAAGTATTAGTACAAACCTATTTTTTCGATAGTTTTAAGTGTATTTATTGACACTTTTCAAGATATTCAGTTAATTTTTATACGTTTAATATTATGTATGGTGTCTGTTTTAGTTAATGATCTTTATAAACTTGTATTAGTTGTGATATGATATGTCATATACTAAATAAATGTATTATCACATTCTAAAAAATTCTGCACCTATGCCACATAGTGAAATCAAACTATTTATTTTGCATAACAACACCATGTGCCCTAAAGCAAACACTATAAAGACTGTATCGGAACAACATTAAAGGGAAGTTTTCAAACACCTTCATTATTAGCTGGATTTAAGACAACATGGATATTTTTTCTACGATTTGAAATCATCGTAATGGGACTTTGCAATAATGGTTTGTATAATATAATGCGGCCTTGAAAAGAATAAAGAAGGACATCCATATCCATTGCCTATCAACAGGAGTTTGAGAATTAATTGGTACAGAGATGGGAATTTTGAAATTGGGGATTTTAACTCTATGTACAAATAGTGAAGTTCATTAAAATCAACATCTTTCACACAATTTTGGCAGACTCTTATAACATAAAAATAATGAAATTGTATTCAGTAACCTCTAAAACAAAGCACACTAGATAAAACAAGAAGGATACTTACTAGCTTTACATTGTCCTCCATTAATATTGTCTGTATTACTGTCATAGTAATCATTCATACAAACACATGTTCTGGAGACACAATGTGAATTTCCTTGTTTACAGGCATCAGCCATAGGACAGTCAGATCCTAATGCAACTTCTGTAGAGACGAAAATTACCAGAATTAATAAAAATCGGATAGAGAAATAATTAGCATGCAAGTTAAAATTAAAGAAAGGGGTCTTCCAAGTGTCATGTCAGTATGTATGATAATTGAAATATTTAATAATGGATTAAATTTTAAATGTTTCCAGATAGTACCCTCCGGACGTTTTGACCTCCTTTTGGGATGTTTTGCATATGTTTTTTTTTCAGGAAGTCTTTATTTATCTATTTTCATCCCAATCTGAACATATTTCAAGTTTTCAGTAAACATCTTCAAGCACTAAAGAGTCAGCTTTATACACAATTTATAGCTAATGCAAAAACATACAGCAAAAAGTTGAAAAACAAAGAGCTGTGAGTTTTAAGTTCTGCACTTCTCCTAATCGTGATCTTACAATATTTAAAGAACATATCATGAAGAGTTATTATACTAAGGACAACAGCTTGAAAAAGATAATGTAGAATTATGATTCCTGTGCTCTCCACTTTTACTCATTGCCATAGAACAATATTCCAAGTTTCATATACATGTAAGTATATTAAATGGTTCTGGGGTAATCTTGGACCATTTTTATATTTGAAATAAAACAAAGGGCAATGACTCAAAATTAGATAAGATAGAGTTACAGTTACAATTCCTATATTCTGCATTTATACTTATTGCCATCTAAATGTATTTCGAGTTTCATGTCTTAAATAGTTTGTGAGTTATGCTCTAGACAAAATTTATATTTAAAATTAAACAAATGACAATGGCTAAAAAATAAATAAGGTAGGGTTATGAGCATTTTACTCCTCATCTCATAATCCTTAAATTTTATTTTTACTTTGGATTGAACCATATTAATTTCAAATGGAATATTCCAGCATCAACATGACATGTGAATTTTCACAAAACCCAGAAACCCTAAACAGTAAGAAATTTTTATTGCATATATTACACACAATTTCTTGACAAGAAAAGTGAAAACTGTAGCTCTACTAATCTAGAATTCAAGATATTCATATAAATGTAACACAGCTCACCAAAATGGAAAATAACAATACATTAACATGAAGTTTATACCAGGTTTATACATTTATACAAGGTTTAATTCAAAACAGAAGCTGAAGGAGTGGTAGCATTTTAAAACTGTTTACAGGCACTACTTCATGGGCTGCTTAGATGTTTGGCCTGTAGAACAAAGAAAATTGTGAACAGTTTAATACAGACACGTCCAGATCTTCCCAAAGATAGTCTGATACAGCTGCCTGACAATGCCAAACAAATCCAGTCATGTAACACAATACTTGACTTAATATTTGAAGAATATAAATACATCATGCTCACATCATGTATTTGAGCTAAGAGAGTTTCAGCATTAAGGAGCCTCGAAAAAAAGACAGATTTATTAGTTTAATTGTAGGCAGCTAGACAATCACATTTCAACACGAGGATACTGTGCTCAGGTGAGCTAAATCAATAGCAAAAATAAATGCAATCTTATTTTCTTTTCTTCAAAACAATTGCAAAACTGCATGAAAGAGTAATCACCTATATGATGTAAGAGACACTAGAATGTCTTATTTTTTAAATGTACAATGCATGGCTATAAAAACTTAAGCTTAAAATTGCGTAGAATTAAAAAAAAACTTACTTGGTGTACACTCTCCATCAACATTGTTACCATTATTATCATAGTAATCACTTGTACATCTACATGTGTATATACTATTAGAACTTTCTTGCTGACATGTAGCATGTGTATCACTACAAGATACAGTATTACTAACACCAGTATTTGTTGGATTTGGACATTCTGCCCCCAGTGAAACCTCTGAAATACATATGGCAGAACATATTAATAATTGTCAGATCAGATTTAAAATATTGACAATGATTAGATAAAAAGAACAGCCATCAAAAGATGTGTGACTCTGGGTCATCATTATCCTATGCTGACAGCTTTATAAATGATTTTTGTTAATTTAGTGTGATGCAATGTGATCTAATATAACAACATATCAGCTTAAATATAATTTTCACAATGACAATGTTAAGTTATCCCTATCCAGTGAACGTTGGCCGCAGAATATATTGTTATAAACATTTATTGCTTTATTTTAACACTCAGTACAATCACCAATAAATAAAACATGCATACTCATACATTTTACTTGAAGCTGATGAACAATTGTGATAGTATCATTCAATTTCTGTGTATTAAAGTACAGTCAATCTTGCCCATGCGACCACGTGTATTTAGCGATCATTTGTACTAAACGACCACTTTGAAATCCTCCCGTCGATAATCCCTATGTAATTATGTTGTGCTCAACGACTTTTGTCTTACGCGACTAGCGGCCATTCAAATACAGCAAATTTATTGATCTTTTTTTCATTAAGCGACCACAAAATCATAATTTATCACAAATTGCCATTAATTTGCCACAAATTTGTATCGTAATGGTCGGCATACAATAGGTGTGAACGTCTCAAAGCAAGCGCTAATTGTCATCCCCTTGAATGTTATTGAGTATTATCGGCTAATTATATCCGCCTCAATTACCGCATGCGACCAATCACCATTTAGCTTTCCATTTTCAGTTTGCGTATAGGACCGCCCTTTCTCGTTTTCAATTTGGAATTCAAGCATGTGTAAACTTTCGTGTAAGCATATTTACATATTCTTGTAAACATTAAAATACGTGCAGAAAATTTGGATTGTTTTGTTAAATAGGGAATTACATAGCTAACAGTTTGGAGTAGAATAATGTCTAAAAGGAAAGTTTTGACTCTGGACGAACGCGTCTGTGTATTGGAACTTTCAAAAAATAAAAGTGCCCGAAAAATAGCTGAGGAACTAGGTGTTGGGAAGACCCAAATTCAAAACATAATAAAAAGAAAGGCAGAAGTGTTGGAGGATGTGGAAAATAACGTAATAACGGAAATAACAGAATTAATTTCTTATTATAGTGTTTGAAAACCTACTTTTGTATTAAGAGAACGTTTCATTAAGAGACCACTTTTGCCCTGACCCTTGAGCGGTCTATTAATACAAGATTGACTGTATGTACATGAATACATTGTTATAAAATTCATTTCTCACTTCTGTATATTATAACAAAGTGGATGTAGCACATATAAAAGTTCACTGATTGGACAAAAATCAAAGACTGCAATTTCCCTTCCATCCATTTAACAAATTGGTCCCACTGCCAGATCTACCTGATAGCAAATAACCTTCTGAGACGTATATTATCTGTCATTTATATGCAAAATTGCAGTTGAAACAAACGTGGGTGTGAGTCAGTGTAACAATAAACAATAGCATAAAAACATCTTACAATTTACAGTATGTAATACTGCGAGTCACAGAGTTCAGCATGTATAGCTTGTAAACATAAACATTTTAGACTATGAGATCATTTTTATAACTGCAACATACAAATATTGATAATGTTACATAATTAAAAATATTGCACTCACTCAATGTACATGTTCCTCCAGTGTTGCTAGTTCCATCATCATCATAATATCCATCCATACACTGACATTTATGGTTCCCACTGTTCCACTTACATCTGGCATTTGTATCAATGCATGGTACAGTGTTTGGTACTTGGTTGGTGGGTTGTGGACAATTTGCACCAAGTGATTTCTCTGTCATGAGAATTTCATAACACTATGTATGAACTAGCTACTTGTGTATGGAATATAATCTAATCATACATACAACTGAAAACAACTCAGCTGACTGAAGAGTGTGTACTGTGTTTATTTCAGCTTATATAAGTTTGCATGAAACATACAATGTAAAATTCAAGATGTTTCATCTATCACTATATTTCACAAAGGAGTTCTAATAGTTTCAAACAAGAATAATTTGGGTTGGTAATTAATACCATCATAAGGACAATCAAGTTATCTTGCATAACATTAAATCCATTTCAGACTAATTTTGACACAGCATAACAGGATAATGTAATATAAACCAATTTCAAAGTTTACCAGAAGTGACATTCAAGAGCTTTTAATTTTGCATTTGTTTTTTTTGGCACTGTACAAATGCTAGATGCACAATAGGAAGTAGGAAATATTTACTTCAACAGTTGATTTGTGAATTTTAGAAACATGTTTTTATGAATGGCTGGTTAAATTTCAATATTCTCAGCAACATTTAGGGAATTCATTTTTTATTCAAATAAAAAAGGTGCAATGGTTTCTAAAATGTGAATATTTTGACAACTGCCTTAGTGCCTTTCTTGCAAAAATTGAGACATTGTTTGCAATAGATTTGACTGTAACATGTTTTCTCATCTCAAAAATCTTTGCATCCTCAAAATCTACTACCAATCATACTAGTTTATGCTAAATGTTTATGTTACCTATATAAAAATGAACAAGATGTGTAGCATAAAATATAAGCATTGTCAACATCATTGTTTCTCTTACTTTGTATACATTGTCCACCAGCATTGTTCCCATTGCTGTCATAGTAATTACTGGGACATTTACATTTATATCCACCACCATCTGCTACACATGTTGCTTCACTGTCAGAACAGGTAACTGTGGCAGGTACAGCAGTGGTTGGATTTGGACAGGTACTATCAAGTTGAACCTCTGTAACATACAAATCTCCATCATTATGTACTGTTATCTATTTAGAATCATTATCACAGCATTAAATTAATATATCTCTTCATCTGTAAAATATGTTGTCAAGGAAATGTCATTTGAGACCACACTAAGTAGGTCTCAGTTTTAACCTGACATAATGTAATAACAAGTAAACTATTAGCATAACAGTAAAAAACAAAATCTAAGAAGCTACCACAAGCTTTCCTAATTCCATCAAGAATTCCATGTTTCTGACAATGGATTCATTAAACAGTTAATAGTCATTTTACTAAAATTTGTCTGAGTAACCTAATTTTTGGACCTTTTCAGACAGCAAGAATACATCAAAAACATATCAGGTTAATAATGTGAGCCCATCTTACTCTCAAATAAGAAATCCTAAAATGTTATGGGCATAAATGCAAAATCAAGAGGGCCATGATGGCCCTGCATTGCTCACCAGAATAAATATTACTTAAATTGTTACTAAAAAGGTAATAAAGGTACACTTGTGGGCAAATAATGGGGAACAATAATAAACTTGATAAAGGACCACCAAAGGATACTACAAAAGAATATTCGTGATGACTGAAGGATGCTACAGACCAAATTTAGTGATGATCCAACCACTGGTTCATGAAAAGAAGTCATTTTAAGGTATTTCTATGTTTAGCTCTAGCGACCCCTAATTGGGGCCAACCATTTTTATTTCAGCAAATCTGATAGAACACTATCTAAAGATGCTAAAAATCAAGTTTGGTAATAATCCATCCATAGAAACATGAGAAAAAGTCATTTTAAGGTATTTATATTTTTAGCTCTAGTGGGCCCCTAAAAGGGGCTGACCAAATTTATTTGAGTAAACTTGAGAGAGGACCATCTAATGATGCTACAGACCAATTTTTGTGATGATGCATCCTTTGGTTCATGAGATGAAGACGTTTAAAGGTATTTCTATTTTTAGCTCTAGCGGCCCCTAAAAGGGGCCAACCATTCTTATTTGAGCAAATCTGATAGAACACTGTCTAAAGATGCTAAAAACTAAGTTTGGTAACAATCCATCCATAGAAACATGAGAAAAAGTCATTTTAATGTATTTCTATTTTTAGCTCTAGCGGCCCCTAATAGAGGCCAACCATTTTTATTAGAGCAAATCTGATAAAAGTCCATATAAAAATGCTACAGACCAAATTTGGTGAAGATCCATCCATTGGCTCATGAGAAGAAGACGTTTAAAGGTATTTCTATTTTTAGCTCTAGCTCTATTTTTTTTCACAAATCTGATTGAACACTATCTAAAGATGCTAAAAACCAAGTTTAGTAATAACCCATCCATATAAACATGAGAATAAGTCATTTTAAGGTATTTCTATTTTTAGCTCTAGCAGCCCCTAAAAGGGGCCAACCAAATTTATTTGAACAAACTTGAGAAAGGACCATCTAAGGATGCTACAGACCAAGTTTGGTGATGATCCATCCATTGTTTCATGAAAAGAAGACGATTAAAGGTCTTTCTATTTTTAGCTCCAGCGGCCCCTAAAAGGGGCCAACCAAATTTTCTAGAGCAAATCTGATAAATGTACATATAAGGATGCTACAGACCATGTTTAGTGATGATCCATCCATTGGTTCGTCAGAAGATGAACGTCAATAGGCTTCTGCACAGCAAATTTGAAGTTAATACGACTGGTAGTTTCTGAGGAGAAGACCATTGTTGACGCCAGACAACGGACAACGGAGCATCCACCTACCCATCCTAACAGCTCACAATGAACCTTCGGTTCTGGTGAGCTAAAAATGGGTTCAATGTGTGAAACCAGATGGCAATGATGACCATATAGGAAAATATACTAATTTTAGTGGTAAATTTTTGACTCAATATACATTTCATTCCAATCCTTATATATCATTGTATGTTTCATCAGACATAACAAATGATCTTGAACAAAGTGTCTTTTATGCCCATTTAAAGATGTAGTGTGAAAACTGTTCATCTGATTTTCAACACAAGATTGTATCGAACTTTATCACTGTTTTAGAAAGAATACAAAAAATATTGTCATGATTGATAAGTATCAAGAAACAAATGTGATACCTAAGGTGCTAAAGTAATACTCTTTGATTTTCACATAGTGACCTTGTTTTTATCTTGATGATCAAGTGGAAAAAAATAAGATGATACTAAAATGTACTTAGTCCAAGAAAAAAATCCAAAATAAGGAACAAACATTGTAACCCCTAGAGTTAACAAATAAACTTAGTACAGGACATATGCATGGTGACCATAAAAGATTCCATTTAACAGAAAAAACTAATATGTCTGATCGACTTTATATCTAGAGTAAAATAATAAAATAAACTTACTTGCAATACACTGTCCATCATTATTGTTGTCACCATTATTATCATAGTAATTACTTGTACATCTACATTTGTACTTGCTACCATCTTGTTGACAAGTGGCATGTGAATCACTACAAGATGCAGTAGAAAGAACACCAGTATTACTTGGATTTGGACAGACAACTCCCAATGAAACCTCTGAAATAAAAAAAGAAAGCACCTCCTTTAGTAAGTGACTGAATATCTTCAAAATCAGCTTAATGCTGTAAATATACCTAGCACAAAACTAAACATACTGGCTATACACTGTCTTGGTGCAACTTTCCCCTATACTATTTGTATAAAGAACTACTAATGAAATGAGTACACATACATGTGTACTGACTTGTTGGTTTAACTTGATGATATACAGCATTTGTACCACTTCATGTTAATGTAGTAAATAAATTAATTGTAGTAAGATTTGCATAAAAAAATTTCTAAAATACGGCACAAAATTTCAGTATATAATATAGTGCATTTCATATACAAGTAAAATTGTTGAGTATGCAGTCAATGTATTTGTTTTCTAAAGCAATCAGCTCATGCTTACTACACTCGATGTATACCTCAAAAATGAGTTTTGTACAAATCATTGATACATGAAAATGTAAAGAGAAGGTAATTTTGAAATATTGATGATTCACATGCTTGGTTAGAAATAAATTTCGCGTGGTCTCATATCATAATTAGCTGATTACAAATATTTTACAACATTGAAAAGTAAAAAAATTCCCCTTCTGTTTGCTCAAAATAAGTAATATTTTATCACCTATGAGTTACATATACTATAAATACATCTTAGTCACAAAATATTATAAACGTTTTCCATATTCCAAGTGATCAATCTTTTAAAGATCAGTAACATGCTTGAATCCATAATGTTAATGTGTAAAGTATGCCTTCTAGTTTTCAACGAAATTCCCAAGTAAAACAAGTAAGTAGAGACACAATAAGTAATTATTAGATATACTGACGATGTACTTGTACCTCTGGTTCAAATTAATGAAGTCAAACACACACTTTTACATTTATAACAGCTACACTTATTAATAGGAGAAAATGCATGTATATAAGTATCAATAGTGGGTTAGCAATGCATACCCATCATAATAATTTCACCAAATGAAATGTTTAAATGTGGTATGTTTTATTGTAACATGTACTGTTAATATTAAAAAGAATTTAATTTTTAATTATCTAATTAATTAAATAAATGTGATTAAACTGTCCACAAGTTGTTCAACAACATTGTAGTATGATTACATTCTTGTAATTGGTTTGATTTCTGCTTAAATCAGTGATACAAAACACCAAAAGCCAACATTTAAATGTGAACACAGAAATAAAGTACAGGAATCTAATAGATACATGTAATAACTGTGCATGCGGCACATTGTAATGTAAATATCACTATCAAGGTAAATTATATTATCATATGTCATTAAAAATTACATAGCTACTTACTAGATGAGCATACTCCACCAGTATCTTCTGTTCCTGTACTATCATAGAAGCCAGTTTTACAGACACACTTTCCATTGCATACAGCATTGCCATCTTTACATGAGTCAGCATTTTGTAAACAGGATACTCCCAAGTCTTTCTCTAAAATATTATTAATATGAAAGTGACAAAAAGCGAGAACTGTACATTCAATTATCCAAAGGTATAGTGTATCAAATTTACATTTTTCTAATTACACAAACAATGTATGAACTCATATGTTGTATATCTCTAACAACCATAAGTGAAAATTGCAATAACACCTTGGTTAATATCAAACCTTCAATTAACGCAGGAGTTAGGGCTATGGCAGGTTGATAGAATAGATCAATCACCAAATTTTGTCCTTCAAGAACTGAAAAATCTACAATCTATTACACATGAGACATAACTCAAATGTATAATATCAAGTGTCAATAAATGCAAACAAGCACAGTCAAACTTGTACAAATAACCACCCACAGGTAGCAGCTACCAGTGACGAATGACCACTCAAAATTCCTCCTGTGAAAAACAGCCGTTAAATGACCGTGAGTAATGTCCACTGGTTGACTGTGGCCAGTCTAATTATTTCCCAATTAGTATTCTGTAATGCAAACTGTAACCAGTAAAAAATTTCCAATACTGACTTTTGATCCTCCAGCATCTTCCATCAGTAAGATCCTAAGGTTTGATTACTTAGCAACAAACATAGATCTGTTGAATAATTAGCTGCTTCGATAAGCAGAGCATGTTACTTATGCTTACTTAAGAAGTGCTAGCCCCTCATTGAGGTCAAATGGTGGCACTTGTCACAAATACAAGAGGGCCATGATGGCCCAGCATCGCTCACCAGAATAAATGTTAATTAACTTGTTACTAAAAAGGTAACAAAGGTACACTTGTGGGCAAGTAATGGAGAACAATAATAAACTCGATAAAGGACCATCAAAGGATACTACAAAGGAATATTCGTGATGACTGAAGGATGCCATGGACCATATTTGGTGATGATTGAACCACTGGTTCATGAAAAGAAGTCATTTTAAGGTATTTCTATTTTTAGGACCATCAAAAGATACTACAAAGGAATATTTGTGATGACTGAAGGATGCCATAGACCATATTTGGTGATGATCCAACCACTGGTTCATGAAAAGAAGTCATTTTAAGGTATTTCTATTTTTAGCTCTAGCGGCCCCTAATAGGGGCCAACCATTTTTATTTCAGCAAATATGATAGAACACTATCTAAAGATGCTAAAATCCAAGTTTGGTAATAATCCATCCATAGAATCATGAGAAAAAATCATTTTAATGTATTTCTATTTTTAGCTCTAGCGGACCCTAAAAGGGGCAGACCAAATTTATTTCAGTAAACGTGAGAAAGAACCACCTAAGGATGCTACAGACCAAGTTTGGTGATGATCCATCCATTGGTTCATGAGAAGGAGATGATTAAAGGTATTTTTAGCTCTAGTGACCCCTAAAAGGTGCCAACTGGTATAATATGAGCAAATTGCAGTTAGAATGTCACTAAGCTTCTGTACAGCAAATTTGAAGTAAATCCAACAGGTAGTTTCTGAGGAGAAGACCATTGTTGACGCCAGACGATGGATGCCAGAGCATCCACCTACCCATCCTAATAGCTCACCCTGAACCTTCGGTTCTGGTGAGCTAAAAAGCCAATTTCAATTGACTCCCCAATGCAATTACAAATCTGCAATTTGGATAGAAAATTGTCAATGATCTATATAATTGTTCCATAACTTGTGCTGCCTGTAATGCAATATAACTTCCAAGTTCGTGTAAATGTCAATGGAAAAATGTATCAACTAAATTCTGTAAAAGCTAAACAACTTTCACTTTATTTTTAATGAAACAACTTTCACTTTATTTTTGATGAAACAACTTTCACTTTATTTTTGATGAAACAACTTTCACTTTATTTTTAATGAAACAATTTTCACTTTATTTTTAATGAAACAACTTTCACTTTATTTTTAATGATAATTGATGATCATAAACATTTCTACATATTATATTAAATAGAAATATGAGGTCCAAGCTGAAATAGTGTTACAATAATGGATGTTAATATTAATATGATGTACAAAGACCTGTACTAAATATGTATAGCATGGTTTTCCATAAATTTGCAAATGGCAGGTGTCAAATTTTATCATTAATTTTGACATTACATGATGACAGATATTAACCCTCTGGACAATGGTCGTACGGGTACAAAGACCACTTTGCTGGAATTGCAATGGAAAAAATACCAAGATTATACTAGGATGTAAACAGTCTAAGAAAAATTCCAAAGTAAGGGACAAACATTATAACCTCTAGCATTAACAATTAAAATTAGCACAGGGCGCATGCATGGTGACCTTAAAAGACTTCATGTAACACTAAATACTAATATGTCTGATTAATTTTACCCACATCTTGAGTAAAATAATAAAGTAAACTTACTTAGAATACATTGTCCACCATTATTGGTGTCACCATTATTATCATAGTAATTACTTGTACATCTACACATGTATATGCTACCATCTTGTTGACAAGTGGCATGTGAATCACTACAAGATACAGTAGACAGAACACCAGTATTACTTGGATTTGGACAGACAGCTCCCAATGAAACCTCTGAAATACAAAACAAAGCACATCCATTAGTAACTAATGGAATATCTTCAAAAATCATTCTGTACAAAATTCTGCTGTTAAACGCTGTTAATGTACCTAGCACAAGTCTAAATATACTGGCTATACACTGTCTTGGTGCGACATTCCCCTATACTATCTGTATAAAGAACTACTAATGACATGAGTACACATACATGTGTACTGACTTGTTGGTTTCACTTGATGGTATACAGCATTTGTACCACTTCATGTTAATGTAGCAAATAAATCAATTGTAGCGAGATTTGCATAAAAAAAATTCGAAGATACAGCATAAAATTTCAGTATATAATATAGTGCATTTCATATACAAGTAGAATTGTTGAGTAAGCAGTCAATGTATTTGTTTTCTAAGGCAATCAGTTATTGCTCATTACACTCGATGTATACCTCAAAAATAAGTTTTGTACAAATCATTGATACATGAAATTGTACAGAAAAGGTAATTTTGAAATACTGTTGATTCACAAGCATGGTTAGATATAAATTTAGAATGTCAACTAAATTCTGTAAAAGCTAAACAACTTTCACTTTATTTTTAATGAAACAACTTTCACTTTATTTTTAATGAAACAACTTTCACTTCATTTTTAATGAAACAACTTTCACTTTATTTTTAATGATAATTAATGATCATAAACATTTGTACATATTACATTGAATAGAAATACAAGAAATATAAAATGGTGTTAAATAGGCCTTTTCAGAAAGTAGGTTATCTCCCTTGAAAAAAACTGTCTCATTCGGATTCCTTCGGACACTGGGTAGTATTTTTGAAAATGGCGTCTCGAGACTTACAAAACCGACATCGATATACTATGTGTTGAGGTACCAAGGAAGGCATTAATTGAAAATAATTGATAAACACATTAATCAACTATTTAAAAAGATGTTGTATGCTGATAATGATGGTTGTTTGAAGTCAAATTAATAATGCTACCTTGTTCAATGTGTTTTTGAAGAGCATTTAACAATGACAAAAAGTCAATCATCATATCAGAGAGGTGTAAAACAGTTATGTTAAAATTTCCGTTAAGTTCCTAGTGGTACTTCATGAATGCATAAATCCTCGACCCACATTTACAATTGATTTAATAGTTTTAAATGATAATACTCTATTACTACGTGCATAATATATTTGTGACATTAAAACAGATATGAGCAAATACAAGATCAAACAAATATAATGGTGCACATATCTACAAGAATGCATTTGGTAAACGATATTTATTGCATAACACTTAAAAAGTGACCATGTTATATATTCAACCTTAAAAATCGATAAGGGATCGAATGGTCTTAAAAAGTATAAAAGAATCGATGTTTAAAATGACAAATTTTTTCTTTAAAAAATTTTTGTTTTAAGCATATAGAACCTGCCATTTTATTTTTATACGTGTTTCTCAAAACGTTTAAAAATTAATAAAACATTGTGAGAATGATAATTAGTGTTTCACACATGCCATGACTGATTAAATATAGAACATGTTTGACCCCCAGACAGCTGTAAAAACAATGTAGATCCATAAAACAGCGGGTGGTATAAATATGTATGACTGCACACTGATTTTCCGGCTTAATTAATTGCTATCAGTAAGGATCGTGTCACCCAGACTATGATTTGACAACTTGCTGATATTAAAGCTGCAGACTTTACAAAATAAAAACACAAGTGCGCCGAATTTGCAAATTTGTGATCACAGCCATCAAGATAAATCACAAAGATAAACATTCTTGTTTAATTACATTAAAATGTAAATCAGTGTTTTTTCTACAAGCAAAATTTAGCATAATCTCTTGCACGCAAATAAAACGAAAGAAAACACATCCTAATGAATATAAATGAGTGTACATCCGTGTAATGTATTGTTGTATATTTCATCTTTTTTAAAAAAAGTTCTTTCCAAGTGTTGGACGGAGGTAAAAGGATGGACACAAATTAAGACACAGAGTCATAACCACTTGTTTTCTATTGCAATCCACAGATCAACAATGTATGCAATTTTATTTCAGAGTGTTGCAGATTAATTTCAGAGTCACACTTAAAAGAAAAAAGAAAAAAAACAGCTCTATGAAAGACAACATCGGTTCGCCTGATCGCTGTTTACGAGAAAACTTTAATTACCTTAAATTACATTAAATATTTTGAGTCTTAAATGTTTGATGCACCCAAGGACACAATCGAAAAATGACTATGCAAAATTCATGTTTTATCAGTAGGAAGTATTAGTAAATATCAATTACGTACTCTGCATCTTTATCAGATAATGCCCGAAAAGTTGAACGTACATGTAAAAAATCCAAGTTATTTGCCGTGAGTTTGTTGATTATTTCACTCACACCTGCTCAAGGGAACATACAGCCTGGAAGGATATGGTGTCCCTTTTTGGGTCCAAAGTGTCAGACCAAATTTCTCCACACAACATGGTTTGGTCACTATTCCCAAACACAAAGTTGGACGGATTATTCTTACAATGCTTAATACCGGTCTTATTTGCTCGTAAATAAGTTCGAAATCGAGGCATCAGCAGCTTTTTGTCAACTAGTTTCCCTACAAAGATCTTTCATACCCAACAATATCATTGGCAAGATAGCATGGCTATTTTGTCTATTAAATCAGAATGTTCTATCCATTTGAATATCCTGTTTCCTCCGGGATATTGGCATGTGGCGAAATTCACTATTTTTGACAGTATAACTTATTACACAAAATTTTTTGTTCACCTCAGTAATAAGCTATATTAATGAAGGTTTGTATGTGTGTCTATGATTTTACTCGTTGTATATTAGATAATTAACACACAACCTTTTGAGTATTTCTGTTCTAAATAGCTATATAGTAACACTTTCTTTGCTATTATAGCTTTTAAAATCTGTTTTAAATTTTTTTTTCTTCTATTATGACATAACAAGGATTGGAAACTACTACATAGATACATATACAGTAATTTTGACATTAGCAACCAGTTTGACATACATTTAATTAGGATACGATATTCATCCAGTATTAAAAATCATACACCTAAGAAGCACAGTACTACCCGGAAGTAGCAGGTGCGCGTTTTTTATCTCCTAATGAAGAGCTATCAAGGGCAGATAAATCACGTTTCTGAAAAGGCCTATAGGCAAATAATAGAATGTGTTGAGCTAAACCTTGCTCTCAATGATTATTGTAATGGTGATGTTTCAGACTTACTGACTCTAAAATGAAAGGTCCTTATCAGTTACAGGGTTTTTCAGTTTTGCAACTAACAAACATGCATCTCAAATTTAGCTATTTTAAAAGAACAATTACACATGTTGGAAAATTCAGCAAAGAACAGTTCATAGTAAAATACTTATTTCCTAGGATAAGTTATACCAAAAAAATTAACTGGTTAAATCAGAAATGAGTTTATGTACAATTATACATCATGCAATATAATAAAATGACTAATAAATATAATGACTATGTGTAATGTACATGATAATATTATTTACTGATATCAATCTTAGTAAGCAATAGATACATTAATTTTTAAAATATTTTATTTAGTATTTTTGTGAACTACTTAAGATGTATTAAATGACTGCAGAAAATTAATAAAGTCAGATTTTGACATCTGGTTATAAGTATCTGTGATCTAGTCATTAACATGAATGTAACACATCTAGACAGTACATTAAATATATCTGACATCTTTATGGGTTGAAAGAGTTTCCAACAGATTCATCCAATGTAACATTAAAACAAAATTCTCACTACAACCAATCCAGCATTCATCACTTTCACTTTTTTGTTGAGATTCAAGACATTTTCTCCTTTTTGAGAGTAATTAGCTCAAGGGATAAAGATGACATGACCCGTAACTGTTGTATACAAATGACTGTTCAATTATTGATTTTAGGACTGCCGCCAAAAAAAAGGGTCTATCATTTACCCATAAACTTAACTATTTTTTTCAGGCTTTAGCATAATATCAACCTTGTTTTTTGTTACTATTATTTTAATCAATTATGTTTTTTCCTTGACAGAGCCATCATTTTCAGTGATTTCCATTTTGAGCGAAATTAGAATGAAGAGTTATGCGCTTTTCTATGTATACTGTATACATATACAGCACATATCAGTTGAATGGGGTCATATGATATAAGAATTGTTTTTCTACAAGGTAATTTTAGGTTAAATTAGGGTGTCTCGTACAGAATTTATAGCACTTGGTTCTGTATAAGTGCATAAGAAAATTATACTTTGTTATTCTTGATGGTAACTTCAGGTAGAAGAAAATCAGAAGTTAAAAAGAATTACTGTACACTAAAATCTTAATATTGGTCAAAAAACATAAACAGTACTAATATTTAGGTAGTCTCATTATCAAGTAATTATGGAAAATGGGACACAGTATTTTTCAATTACATTTGTATCTTTAATTTTTGAACATCTATGTAATCACTGTTCCTTCTTTCTTCAAAACAGAAAATATTGCTATTTTGAAAAATTATAGAAAAAATGATACCATGACAACAACAACAAACATCACTCACTAGCTGTTTTTACCTCACTTTTATGGTGAGACACAAGGGAAAGATAATGCCAATATTTGCAATTGTTCTATGGCTTTTCTAGAACATGCAAACTGGCCATTCTCTGTATAAAACAGTGAAGTAACTTTGGGTAATAAAAGATACTGAATAAATATGAACAAACATTAATTGTACTCACTTGTTACACAAGCTGTATTATTCCAGTAATATCCACCAATACACTGACATGTTCCACCATTACACTGTGTATTATCACCAGCACATTTATCTCCTCCCACTTGACATGGATCTCCATGTGGTACAACTGTAAGTAGAGATAGAAGACTTAAAACTTCAGTGACAGTCCTATACCAGGAATTTAAAAGAAAACAAACAAGAACCTTTCACTGATAAATAATCATTTAGTTTATGAAAATTAAGATTAGCTAATACTTTATTCACTAAAACAAGATTGTGGCCCTACATTGCTCACCAGAATAAATGTTAATTAACTTGTTACTAAAAAGGTAATAAAGGTACACTTGTGGGCAAATAATGGGGAACAATAATAAACTCGATAAAGGACCATCAAAACATACTACAAAGGAATATTCGTGATGACTGAAGGATGCAACGGACCAAATTTGGTATTGATCCAACCACTGGTTCTTGGAAAGAAGTCATTTTAAGGTATTTCTATTTTTAGCTCTAGTGGCCCCTAATTGGGGCCAACCATTTATATTTCAGCAAATCTGATAGAACACTATATAAAGATGCTAAAAACCAACTTTGGTAATAATCCATCCATAGAATGATGAGAAAAAGTTGTTTTAAGGTATTTCTATTATTAATTCTAGTGGTCCCTAAAAGGGGCCGACCAAATTTATTTGAGCAAACTTGAGAGAGGACCATCTAAGGATGCAACAAACCAAGTTTGGTGATGATCCATCCACTGGTTCATGAGAAGAAGACGTTTAAAGGTATTTCTATTTTTAGCTCTAGCGGCCCCTAATAAAGTCCAACCATTTTTATTTCAGCAAATCTGATAAAACACCATCTAAAGATGCTAAAAACCAACTTTGGCAATTATACATCCATAGAATCCTGAGAAAAAATCATTTTAAGGTATTTCTATTATTAGCTCTAGCGGCCCCTAAAAGGGGCAGACCAAATTTATTTGAGCAAACTTGAGAGAGGACCATCTAAGGATGCTACAAACCAAGTTTGGTGATGATCCATCCCTAGGTTCATGTGAAGAAGATGACTTAAGTTTTTTCTATTTTTAGCTCTAGTGGCCCCTAAAAGGGGCCAACCATTTTTATTTGAGCAAATCTGATAAATGCCCATTCATAGATGCTACAGACCAAGTTTGGTGATGATCCATCCATTGGTTCATGAGAAGAAGATGATTAAAGGTTTTTCTATTTTGAGCTCTAGTGACCCCTAAAGGGGCCAACTGGTATAACATGAACAAATTGCAGATAGAATATCAAAAGGCTTCTGCACAGCAAATTTGAAGTAAATCTGAGAAGACCATTGTTGACGCCAGATGACAGACAGTGGACGCCTGAGCATCCACCTACCCATCCTAATAGCTCACCCTGAACCTTCAGTTCTGGTGAGCTAAAAATGGTCATGTGAACATTTGCAGACATTGGGGGAGGGGGGTAATGACCTGGGGGAAATGTCCTACATTGAGACATATGTTTGAACTTACATGATTGTTGCATTCTATATGTGTATATCATTATCTGATAAAGCTGCATGTTCTAATTACAATAGTTGATATTTTGCATTTTTCATCATTAAATTGAACAAAAAATAGAAAACACAAACTTGATTTTATGTATGTGTTCATGATCATTCTGATGTATTCATTTACAAGCACCAGCTGTATTAATCATCCATGAGTTCAATGTACATAATATCACACTGTGCAGTATATACTAAACTCTTGTTGACTGGAGCTCAACTTTATTAGAACTAATTTTATCAATCCCAGTCAGTAATTAGAGTTCAGTACAATAAAATTACATAAAAATGCTTAATGATAATAAATACACATGGATAATAATGAAAATAAAACAAGTTAACCAATAACAGCAATTGATTTATAATATGAAATGATAATAAGTGTTTATTTAATGTAATTGCACAATTATAATGGTAAAACTAGAACTTCCTAATTGGAATGATCTAAACAAGACAAACCTGGGCACTGTGCAGTATTACAACTCTGGGAATCTGTACTTGTACCAGTGCAGTTACTACCACCATTTGATGGTGGAGGATTTGTACATGATCTTGAACGTGACTGACTACCACCACCACATGTAAGACTGCAAGATGTCCATGCTAACCATGTGGTCCAACCTCCATCAACTTTAACATGGTAAAAATGAACATACAAGAGCTTAAAGGAGCATATCAGTGAAACAATTACAACAGTGTATTTAAATAGAATATCTTATTGTTTTTCTAAATGTTTTTTTCATCTAATGTTTGCTTTTAAGTACCTCAAGCAAAGCAATACAACAATTGTTAAGCAAAAGAACAAAATTATCAAGAAATGTGTTTTATAAAATAAACTCTTGTTTTATAAAATAAACTCTTGGCCAGATTCCTTTTCATGTTGCCTGTCACTAGAGATATATGAACAAATCTTTCAAGACTTTCAAAAAAGACAATAATTAATGTAGTAAAGTTTACACTATAGACATTTTTCACAACTAGCATTTTTGTTTTTAATGATGTCATTTTGTTTAAGCCCCAAAACACACATACCGCTGCTTATTTACTTAAGTGATTTCAATCCTATTTTAATTCGCTTTTTCCTCCTAATACTAGTTCAGAAATTTCAAAGGGAACAAATTAAACCACAGTAAACATACTTGGACAAGGCTCACTATTACAACTTTGGGAACTTGTACTTTCACCAGCGCATTCACTGCCAGTATGTGATGGTGGAGGATTTGTACATGATCTTGAACGTGACTGACTACCACCACCACATGTAACACTACAAGATGTCCATGCCAACCATGTGGTCCAACCTCCATCAACTTTAACATGGTAAAAATGAACATACAAGAGCTTAAAGGAGCATATCAGTGCAACAATTACAACAGTGTATTTAAATAGAATATCTAATTGTTTTTCTAAATGTTTTTTTCATCTAATGTTTGCTTTTAAGAACCTCAAGCAAAGCAATACAACAATTGTTAAGCAAAAGAACAAAATTATCAAGAAATGTGTTTTATAAAATAAAATCTTGGCCAGATTCCTTTTCATGTTGCCTGTCTCTAGAGATATATGAACAAATCTTTCAAGTCTTTCAAAAAAAGACAGCAATGAATGTAGTAAAGTTTACACTATAGACATTTTTCACAACTAGCATTTTTGTTTTTAATGATGTCATTTTGTTTAAGCCCCAAAACCCACATACCGCTGCTTGTTTACTGAAGTGATTTCAATCCTATTTTAATTCGCTTTTTCCTCCTAATGCTAGTTCAGAAATTTCAAAAGGAACAAATTAAACCACAGTAAACATACTTGGACAAGGCTCATTATTACAACTTTGGGAACTTGTACTTTCACCAGCGCATTCACTGCCAGTATGTGATGGTGGAGGATTTGTACATGATCTTGAACGTGACTGACTACCACCACCACATGTAACATTACAAGATGTCCATGTTAACCATGTTGTCCAACCTCCATCAACTTTAACAAGTTGAAAGTGAATGTAGATGTACAAAAACTTTTAAAAACAGTGGAACAGAAACAATACTAATGATAATTATAATGAAAGACTGATTAAAGAGGAAGTCTGAAAAAAGAAATAAGTTTTTTTGCAAAGGTAAAGAAGCTGCACTCTCTGTATAAGCAGTCCTCTACACTAACCGCTAAGGTAAACCAAGCAACCCCACAAAGCTATGATTTGAGAGAAATCAGAAGTAAACCCATGGTGTCAGCATGTGCAAGTTTGTTTATATATCCACAAACAATTATACAAACTATGTCATGGTAAAATACTCATATTTGACAAACACTAAATTTCTTGTGTGAGTTCATTTATTATATCATGAGAAACTCATGCAAGAAATTGCATAACTCCTTGGATTGACTTCTGCAAGTATACAATGGTGCTATTACAATCATGTGTACTAATAAGTATTATTGATGGATAGATATTGGGATGGTACTGTTTGACAAACTACATAATGAGGAAGTAACATATACTTATTACAATAGGGCCATTTTTAATGATCAGACAATCAAACTGGAAGAGCTTATTATTATTTTCTATGTCTTCAGTGACTACATAACAAATCATCAATGGAAACTTATTGTCATACTTGACTTATCTATACAATGATTATGTGTTCTTTACATCACTTAACTGTCCGTTATACTTTGTTTGTTTTAAAATAGTCGCTAACAGCGCACATTATTTCCATCCTGATAATGCAAAAAAAAATTGATCCTCAATAACTGATATTAAACACTCATGCTGGTACAAAATTCTAGAGCCTGCAATAAATTTTCAACTGTATCCAGCCATAATTTATAATGAATTTGATATGAAAGAAATCTAATGGAATTCATATATTCTAGTCATGGATAAATATTGGAAAATAAGAATTGGGAACACATGCAGAATATCAACTTGTAAGAGTGAATTCTGAAAATATTGACAAGAATGATACAAAATTTGATTTTCATGACTATAATATTAATACCTTAACATAAATCCTTGTAAGACTTGAAGAAAATGTCAATGATTTGATTCTGATATAGTTGCATATGTTACTAACTTTTCTAATACAAATTCAGGAACAAGTAATGATGTTCTTTTGTTATATAATGTGTAGGTAAGTTAAAAGCTATAGAATAATGAATAAAAAAATGTTCATATATACATGTATGTATATTTCCTGGACACAGCCATAAAAAAATGTTTTCTGGAGTTCATTATTATACTAAAGACCACATTATACCATACACCAAAAGGTATTTTGTGATATGCTAGTGAAATAGTTTATCTGAACTGAAAATCAATAATTAATCTGCTAATAAGAACAATAAACAATGTTAATAATTATAAATACATTATTACATAATTATTTGTTATTGCAGATTGTTTACCTATCAAAATGATAAGTTAAGGGGATAAGTTATTAATTATTATTAATCATTTTCACACCTTAATCATCATGAGATAACTGTATATTTCCATCTACTTACTTAAAGTAAAGTAAATAAGAACAGTGTATGTTGGACAGAAGGTGAGGTGTGATTAAACTATGTATATAAATGCACAGATACAAATAGAAAGGAATAAATTCAGGGTATCTTAAAATGAAATAAAACCAAACCTGCTTGGACACAGCTTCCATCTGATTCAGAGAACCCAGTGTTACACAGACATGTATAATCAGAGCCACCATCCTGCCTGCATTCAGCATTGTCGTCAGTACAGAAAACGGTAGGATCACCTGTAGTTGAAGGGTCTGGACAAGTACTTCCTAGAGAAATCCCTACAGATATAATTGTAAGAAATTACAAAATCATTTTATCAAATAGGATGTGACTAAACGTAAAGGTTGAGGAGCATATGAGTTCCAAATTTTGAAATAATGCAATAGTTTTAGGTAAAAGTTACAACAATTCGTTCCAACAATTAACTGAAAATGTATATTCATAAACATGACATTACCTAATTTTTGCCATTATTGTTATAAATACCAGTGTATGTCATACTATTGATGCCTTATTTATTTAGGTTATATTGGCAGCTAACATCAAATCTTCTAAATCTAGACCCTGCCTATATAAACTACCATTGACAATTAACATTATCAATTACATCCTACAAAAATTAAACCTTGTAACATTAAATAACAAATTATTTCCCATTATAACATAAAGATATACTTGCATCTAAATGTGGATGTTTGTGTTATCAACTAGCAGTTAAATTATAATAAGATTGTCTAATCTCTTTGAAGTAATAATAAGTTTATAATATCTCATTTTCATACTTCATATTTTGTCTTAAAATAAAGATGAATGCATTCAGTTGAGGATCTACTATTCTCACATCTCCATTTTCAATAATATAGTGTTAATCAGAGAAAACTTATAAATTACTAAAGCCATATCATCAAATAGGTTTGTTTGCAAGACTTACTAGTATGTTGTCTTTATATAAACATTGAGTGCAGTTTTACATCTGTGAGTATCATTAAAACTTAATAAAAGTCAATCTTAAATCTAAAAAAAATTATACAGACATAGAAGTATATTTAAAATTATGACGACACTGTCGATTATTTTCTATGAAGTCAATTTAATGTTGCAGATATGGAACAAAAACATGGGCTTATTTTGATGACTCCTAATAAACAGTCACTTCTTAAACCTATCAAAACAACATCAGCAAAAATTGAGACATTTACAGTGTATGTTCTATTTCACAATGATGCACTAAAGCAGCCATTATTTTTCAATATCAATGCCACCGCAAACTCCAGTTCTTCTAGCCTAACATGTTGGGCTTATCTTCAAGTGTATGACTCGTGTGATCCAAACCAGCAATTCTTTTGAGGGAACCTTTACTTTTTTGGGAAAATAATATTCTACAACATAATTGGAACCAAAATACTGTGATATGTTTTGTATTATGTGTTCAAACCCACAGGCTACCTGTCACCCAGTGCAAACTGACATTTTCTAAAGAAAATTCAACTGTCACATTTTTTCAATAGATTCACCATCAGTCAGTTCAGATGTATTTATTTATGACAAGCAATTCATTGGCTGTTAATATTTTTGTTCCATTCCTTGTCAAAATAATATGAGATTCTTTATGCTTCCCTAACAAGTTTGTACACAATAGTGAAAAATCCACCAAGGAGTATGTGTTGAAGTGCATTATTTTGGTGGAGGATGGAACCACACATGTTGAGTAAAATTTCACACTGCTGTTGTTTTCACAATGCGACACAATGGCATTTACAGTCAAAGTTAATGATGTCGAAACATTATTTCTATGGTACACAAAATAGTACACAACAGAAATAGGAACCAGAGGGCCTGAGTAAAGATTGCAACTTCTAGTTTTTAAGCTGAGTTGACCCATGTTTAAACCTGTTCACATATCATTAATACAAACATGCCAACAAAGTTCACAAAGATCCAATCAAAACTGTGACTTCTAGGGTATTAACCAGATTTTCAGGAGGTTTGACCCATTGACCTGGTTTGTGACCCCAGATGACCCATGTTAGAACTTGTCCAAGATATCATTAAGAAGAACATTCTGACCAGGTCTGATGAAGATTCATTCAAAATTGTGACCCCTACATGGGTGCAAGTAGAAAATGTTTAAAACGTTGAAAGCATGTTTTCGTATCTGTATTGGGCTGAAGAAATTGCATCTTGAACTTTCACATGCCTTCTTGTGAGAATGCTTTGTGGTAAGCTGCATAAAGAGTGGTTTCCCTCCATTCTAGTATCCTTAAAATGATATATAACTCCTCCTTAACATTTTACCAGATGCCAGACTAGACTGACTGATCACTATAGCTCACTGAGCACTAGTAAAACGCTAATGATTTTCAATTTGTTAAAAAGAAATGAAAAATCAGAGGCAGGTAGACCTAAAAGAGGCTTACTTCCTGAACATGTACCACTTTGAATCATGATCATAGCCAACTTCATATACTATTAGACAGTTTGCTATATGTCTAAATTCATTAATTCAGTTATTAATAATACTTTGCCTATACCTTCAATTAAAATGTCAATCAAAGAATTCTATGTAATCTGCCACTTAGGCCTTGGGGTTGACATCTCCCTTTTCAATCAAAAGAGTTTTTATTCTGTTAAAAATATTCATTTCCCTGACAGAAATTTCTGGATCTGGACATTAGGAAAACACACCATAGTTATGTTTTTAATAAGCAATGAAATCACTAATCATCTATTTTATCACCATAGTGAGACTAAGAATGATATTATTGGTAATTTTCAGGTAAATTATTGCCTTAATAGGAGGACACCTATTATTTTTAAATAGTTTGTCCTGCCTTTAACTGATAAAATCTAGAAAAACATGTTCTATCCCCAGACAACTTGGATCCATAAAACCACATGTGATATAAATGTATAGGACCCTTCCTGATATTTACAGAGCCATTGTATATTTAAATACAATCTGTAAGGACAAAATCACCTTGTGACAGGTTGCCAATACAAAGCTACAAAATTTTCTGAGATAAAACAAACTTAACTTTCCACGCAGAGTGCTGATTTTGCAAACAAGAGGAACAAGATGGTCCTTATTCGCTCAACCGAGTAATAATTGCAACTGATATGACCTCATGACCTACTTTTTTGACCCCAGATAACTCATGTTCATACTTGTCCAAGATGTCATTAAGACAAACATTCTTACCAGGTTTGGTAAATATCCAATAAATACAGTGACCAGTAGAATGTTAACCAGGCTTTCCAGTGATTTCGCCAGGTGACCTAGATATTGACCCCAGATGACCCATATTATTTATATATATATTATATATTTTTAAGATACATTCTGACCAGGTTAGGTGAATATCAAATCAAAACTATGACCTCTAGAGTGTTAACAAGGTTTTCCAGTAATATGACCTGGTGACCTAGTTTTTGACCCCACATAGGTTTTTTTTAATCTCATCTGATATATCATCAAGACTAAGTCACTGACCAATATTCAAAACCCTCTGATGAAAAATGTGGCCTCTAAAATGGTCAAAAGGTTTTTCTTCCATTTAACCTAGTGACCTAGTTAATGACCCCACATAGCCCTTTTTCGTCCATGTCCAAGTTATCATCAAGACTAAGCCACTGACCAATTTTCAAGACCTCCGATGAAAAATGTGGCCTCTAGAGTATTCACAAGGTTTTTTTTCAATTGACATATAGACCTAGTTAATAAAACTACATAGCACTTTTTCGAACTCGTCTGAGATATCAAGATGAAGCCACTAACCAATTTTCATAATGCTTTGACAAAAAATGTGACCTCTGGAGTGTTCACAAAGTGAATTCCGACGCTGCACACCACCAGACATTGACCCATCAGTATAGCTCACTCTGAGCACTTTGTGCTCTGGTGAGCTAATAAACAAAACAAGAGGGTCACGATGGTCCTGCATCGCTCACCAGAATAAATGTTAATTAACTTGTAACTAAAAAGGTAATAAAGGTACACTTGTGGACAAATAATGGGGAACAATAATAAACTCGATAAAGGACCATCAAAGGATACTACAAAGGAATATTCATGATGACTGAAGGATGCCACAGACCAAATTTGGTGATGATCCAACCACTGGTTCATGAAAACAAGTCATTTTAAGGTATTTCTATTTTTAGCTCTAGCGACCCCTAATTGGGGCCAACCATTTTTATTTGAGCAAATCTGATAGAACACTATCTAAAGATGCTAAATATCAAATTTGGTAATAATCCATCCATAGAATCATGAGAAAATGTTGTTTTAAGGTATATTTATTGTTTGCTCTAGCGGCCCCTAAAAGGGGCTGACCAAATTATTTGAAAAAACTTGAAAGAGGACCATCTAAGGATGCTACAGACTAAGTTTGGTGATGATCCATGCATTGTTCATGAGAAGAAGATGATTAAAGTTTTGTCTATTTTTTAGCTCTAGTAACCTCTTAAAGGGGCCCAACTGGTATAATATGAGAAAATGGCACTTAGAACGTCAAAAGGCTTCTACACAGCAAATTTGAAGTAAATCCAGCTGGTAGTTTCTAAAGAGAAGACCATTATTGACGCTGGAGGCCAGAGCATCCACCTACCCATCCTAATAGCTCACCCCAAACCTTCAGTTCTGGTGAGCTAAAAATGGCCATTTAAATCACTAATAAACATGTTGATTTATTATATCATCTATTTATTTATACTTATAATCACTCTGATTATAAGTATAAATAAAATGAAAGGGTTTATTTTACAACAAGGTAAATTAATCCTCAACTCTTGCATCACAAAGGAACTGCAAACATTTTTTTTCATCCATTATAATATAGTACTAAGCTAGCATATATTAATTTACTTTATACAAATAAAAAGCTTGGATTATTTATAATTTTCAATTGATCTAAACAGTATAACAGTATGCTATCTTGCATAAGATAATATAATGGAGCAACATAAATTAATTTGCCTCTAAATATCATTCTTCACTGCATTCTATGATATTTCAACTGAGAAGTATACTGAATGCAGCATTTGCATACTTCACTAAATTTTACAGTATTTAGATTCCAATAATGTTCAAGATTATCACAGACTTATCAACAAAATGAAATGACACCATACAAAAAGTGATCATAATGTCTCTACTTCTAGGTGACTATTAAGCAACAAGTAACAAATTCTGTTATACTAACAATGTAAAACTACCTACTTGGATTACAGGCACCACCACCTTCATTTCCATTGGAATCATAATGTGTAGATGAATTACAGGAACATATACTACCAGTACATGTAGCTGCTTGATCTGCACAACCTACTTGTGGATTACAAGTTTTTCCAAGTTCTACAACATAAAAAAATATACAATAAGAATTCACATCATGTATATCATTATCATGTAATGAAATAGAGTTTTGTTTTGGATTAGAAAATATTTGTCATATTGAACAAATGACATGATGCAAGTCCAAACTTCCATGGTGTAACGTAATAAACTTCTTACAGCCATATAAAGAAAAAAGTGCCATTTCAAATATTTAATACAATAATAATTATCATGGGACAAGTTGAAACTTTGATAAGGTCACCACAATCAGATTAGCAGCATGTGGACTCACTTGTCTAGGATACTTTACAGTGATTTAGAAGTTTTCATGTATCCTATCATATTCCTATAAACATTCACCTACTGCAAGCACTCGAACCAAGTTGCAGTCTGGTGCAAGGGTGAAAGTTGAAAAATTAAAAAAAATCGGAAATCTTTAACTCAGAGCCATGGGCACAATAAAAGCCTGTAGAGTCTGGAACCTGAGAAAAACTGGAAGTTCCAGAAAATTCCGGAAAACTTTTAACTATGCTGGTGTAGTTGTGTGTTTATTCCACTTTGACCAGTACAATATGCTCAACAAACAATACATGGAAACATTTAACCTTTTGATACATAATACCTAATTTCCCCACATCTGAAGCAGACAACTTTTGAAAACATTGTGGCAAAAGAAGCCATTGCTTGTAACGAGTAATAGCTTCTTTTGCCACAATATTTTCCACTCTGTCAAAGAAAATAATCCAATTTTCTTAAATAAATTGATTTTTTGTATATTAGCTTTGAATTTGGAAGAGTCCAAGTTATATAAATCAAAGGGTTAAAACAAAAGTTATCCAATAGAAATACTTTGATATAAGGGTTAAATCAAATGATTTTTATTTACATTTTTCATCATCATCATATAACTGTCATCACTAAGAGAGTGAAGTGAAATATACATTAAGCCAAGTTAATTTTTGGAAGAGGATTGATTCAATCAATGACTGTGATGATGCTTATCAATAATGTTTACAACCCTGTATATTGCTTATTTGTACCTATTAAAGACAATTCTTAACCCTTATAGCACATGTCAATGTTAATAAAATTAGCTGTGGAAGACATCTGCATGGATTCATCATTTCTGCATTGTCAGTGGAATAAAGTTTAAGGTATAGTTTGTGCCATGAAAATGAAAGTCATTATATTTTACTCAGTTATTACATTTTTATATAGCATTTGTCCAATCTTTATTGTGCAATCATGTTGTATTAAGAATAGATATGAAAATATAGTAAAGTCTCATTAATTTCCAAGATTGGCCATTACACTAACATTACCATTAAGCATATGGATTTTGAAAGCCAAATTTCAGATAAAAGCACTACATGGTTATCAGGGCATGGAAAATTTTGAAATCTCAACCAGTCCAGGCAAGCGGACGCTTCCCCAATTAAATTTCTCCCCCAGAACGATGTTTGAAGTCTTTAACTCAAATATTATTACACGTAGCAACTATATCAATTGTTATCTACCACGTGTTTGGACTAATTACAAATGACAACCTACTGACAAGACATCCATTCATCGGATTAGCTGATTATCACTCCAGGCTATTGATTATCTTGACATATTAATTGGGGTGTTGAGAATCATGCGAACAACATACAGTAAGTTTTGTGACATCTTGCACGTACTTAAAATTTCGATCCGAAACTTAAAGAACGTTTATGGACTGATTTTTTAACAAATTTTCACTATTAAATCGGTCCGGGAACTTGAAATTAGGTCTGGATCGGCAAATTTTCAGTTTTTCAGTGCCCTGATGGTTATATATACACGCATTTTTGCACTATAATGGTGATTCATAAATGTCAAAGCTTCTTCTTCTCAAAACAATAGTCACACTAGTACCCATTTAAAAATTTGTGAAAATAAACCTGCTGAATTACACAATATATGAGTTTACAGATAAAACGTTTTCATAATGTGTGCATACAATTGGTAACCATGGAGCCTCCACACAACAACCTCTCTACAAAGCTCTTTTTTCAAAATTTCGATCAGGTGGCTTTGTACAGAAGTTGCACATTATATTGGTGTATATACTTGAAGACTTTAATAGAGTATTAGTGATCAGTGTGGCCATTAATTAATGGTCAGTGATTATTTACACAACGATAAATGGGTATTAAACTCACATTGATTATAATATTTAATTGATTATTATAATTAATGGGTGCATAAAATAAAATCTGATAATGAGATTGTTCGAATTGTACTACATAATTAAGTTTTAAGGGACTTTAGTCCTAACTTGTTTCTGTTAGTTTAATTCATGACCACGCACTCAGAAAAAAATTGCCCACTTATCAGGAAAGATTAAGATGTTTTGTTCTTTGATATTTGATATTGCATGTGCAGCCTCTCAAATAGTCTATTAACCAGTAATCAAGGTCAAAACATCAGAAGTAAGCATGAAATCGTCCATTGTTAGACAATTTGGCCCAACACTTTCATTAGGTTAATAGGATTATGTTGAAAGGCTGCAACAGCATCAACACTAACTGTCTAACTATTCACCAACTCCAAATAACAGTCACCTCCCTAAAACAGCCAAATTTAGTCTGACCTGTCTGCTGTAGGGAGGTTTCACAGTAAACATAGTATCCTACAAGCAGATATTTAGAAATCTAGCTATTGTGTATATAAACAACAAATTTGTGTGAGATAATTATCATAAATTTCAATATTATAAGTTGTTGAATTGTAACATTGTAAAAACGTAATCTACTGATTTGGCAAAATTTTATGGACAGAAAATGTAACAGCCGTCTATTCTTCAGTCTACCTTGAAATGATATTCCAGTAAAGCAGCAGCTACTGGTAAAATTGTATGCATAGAAGAACTGCATATTTTTATCAAATTACATCATATCCAGAATTTATTATTTGAGAACAGTGAAAAAGCGCAGGAGTGTTTTATGTCATATATTGTGTAAAAAGCATGAATTCTATCAAATTTAGGACCTCCTAATACAAATGTAGTTTTATTTTTGTTAAATATAAAAATATCACAATGTTATTACATTAAATGACAAATGACAAATTTCTATACAATATCTCTGGTAAGCTTTTTATGATCATAAACAATAAAAATCACAACAAAGTACCTTCTATTTACTAATTCAGTGATCAAACATAAGAAGATTGTATTGGAACAAAGATTAAAATCAACAACATATCATGGAATGGATATGAACTTTCACTTATAATCTCTCAATCAATATAAATTGAATATCTACCTGCAACACACCCATCATTATCAGAATTCACAGAGTAACCAATTTCACAAACACATGTTTTGTTACTGTCGCATTTCTGGAATGAATTATCCACACAATCTGATGATGAACAATCTTCTCCATAATTCGCTCCATTACAGTAGTGTATCAAGCAGAATATACATATCTAAAAACAAAAGTGTATTTCTAGTAAATAATAAAGTTCTAAAACATAAACATATCATACTTTTCATTAACAAGATGCAGAATAAAATACCAAAGTAAATCAATTGCATGCCTCAATGAACAATTAAAAGAAAAATTGCTCATAACATTGGCTGTACACTAATATGACTGCATGGAGTGTCTCAGACACATTCACAACAGTTTCTGGTGCTCAAACATTCAAACAGTTATATATGTTTTACAATCACACAGGAGCAAACTCTCTGAATGTCTGCTAACACTCCAAACTTAGAATTACTTTGTGATGCTCACGAAAACAACAACAACATATTTTGTTCAGAAGTATAACATGAGAGGAATTGATATAAGATTTAGATATTTTACTCCAGATTCACAGCGTGGCATCGCTTTTTATTGAAGGAGATATACCTCAGCTATAAGTTAAAAAAACATTTGAAAAAATGGGCAATGTTCTGATTAATCCTAAAGATTACAGTTCAAGTTCACTGACATCTGTAAGGGGTAGGGGGAGAGAGCAATATTAATTATTTATGTTTTTTTTAAATTCCTACCATAAGAAAATTATTTCTCTTAAAATTGGTTAAATTCCAGTATGAAGAAGAAGTTCAGGAGAAGTTCATTTAAAACCAACATCATTAATCCAGATTAAAAAATCCTTAACAGGTGAACTGAAATGATGCTGCAAGCCATATATTTATTATGAATTTAAAGAAACCAAAATTTATGGGAGCATGTGAATTTATTCTGAGGCCCTACTGTACAGTAAGTACAAGACAAAAAGGTTAAATTTTAAGAACAAGAATTAAAACTTCCTATTCAAACTGGTTAATGTTTTTGATAAGGAACAAGGTCTTCTAAAAATATTAGGTAATAGCTCATGCTATCAAAATGAAACATCAGTGATATATAATGAAATTCAAGGATAAACTGCTAACAATATGCACAGCTAGATTTAATACCAATAATATTATTAACTTGAAATTCTGTAATTGAGTCTTAGTGTGTATGTTGAGTAAAGAAAGTAGAAAATGAATCTCTTTATAGTAAATGGCAAGAGATCCATGACGCCCCAATATATTGCCCACCCGAATAATCTGATGAATTGACAGTAATAGTAAAGAAGTGACTTAAGCACAATGGTTAGGCAAAACGAAATGACTATGTAGTTACACAGTCGCACCAGCTAACACAATGCATATACTACTGTAAAAACATGGCTGACATAAACAAAACACGCATGTGGGTACAAAATTTTACTATTTTTACCACATTAACCGATAAATTTGAAACAATAAATGTTCTTACGGAATGTCTATAGTACGTCTGAATTCCATAATGGACTTGAATGGACATTTCATTTTGTCTAACCAGTGTGTCTAGAGGAAGAACCACTTTTGACACAGGAGCATCAGCTAATCAATCTTAGTAGAGAACCACTGGACCATATTATGCACTAAATACATTACTGAATCTAAGCTTTAGGCCATGCACTTTTGCCCAAAAAGATTTTTAACAGTCTTCTTTTAATCAGTCTATGTAACACAAGTGATCCGCGAGAGGTCAAATTTTTACCCAGGGGGCATAATTTGAACAATCTCAAGAGAAATGCAAGAAAATGCCAGACATCAAATATCCAAGCTCTAGGCTATACAGTTTGGGCCAGATAGATTTTTAAAAGTTTTCCCTACATAATCTATGTAAGACAAGTGACCCCAAGGCAGGCAATCTTGACCTCAGTGACTTAATTCGAACAAAATCAGAAGAGGACCACAAGAAATGCGACACACTAAATATCTAAGCCCAAGGCGATGATTTTTAGGCAAAGAAGGTATTTAAACATAAGCCTATATAATCTCTGTTAATACTAGTGATTCCAGGGTAAAGTCAATTTAGACCGTAGGGGAATCATTTGTAAACTTTTGATCAAGGACCATTTAAGGATCATTCCTGTAAAGTTTGATTGAAATTAGCATTTCATGCTCTAATAAGGCTAAAAATATACAATACACAAATTTGCTATGTCCTTCATATTCATTTTAAGTTTTCATAGCTTTCTGAGGACTAAAATAATATATATATAAGAAAGCACTTTTAAGAAATTGGCATAGTAACCCATGATATCCAAGACAGGAGGTTTAATACAGACACTGTAATATTAACATGAAATCTGGCCTGAGATTATAGAACTAGAGCCTGAACAAAATCTCTATAAACACTATAAATATAAATACAAGAGGGCCATGATGACCCTTTTTCGCTCACCTGAGTAAAGATTGCAACAGTTTTCCTGTGATTTGACCTGGGGACCCGGTTTTTAACCCCAGTTGACCCATATTCAAAGCTGTTCATGATAACATTCATATGAACGTTCTGACAAAGTTTAGGAAGATCAAATTAAAATTGTGACTTCTAGAGTGTCAACAAGGTTTTTCTATGATTTGACCTAGTGACCTACATTGTGATCCCAGACAACCCATGTTCGAACCTGTCTAAGATATCATTAAGACAAAAATTCAGACGAAGTTTGGTGAAGATCCAATTATGACAGAGACCCTTAGAGGGTTAACAAGGTTTTCCAATGATTTGACCTGGTGACCTAGTTTTTGACCTCAGATTACCCATGTTTAAGCTAGTCCAAGATATCATTAAGACAAACATTCAGACAAGGTTTGGTGAAGATCCAATCAAAACTGTGACTTCTAGAGTATTTACAAGGTTTTCTGGTGTGTTGACCTGCTGACCTAGTTTTTAACAAGAGATGACCCATATTCAACCCATTTCAATATGCCATTGATACAAACATTCTGATAAAGTTGGATGAAGATTCAAATCAAAACTGTGACCTCTACACAGTCAACAAGTTTTTTCAATGATTTGAACTGGTGACCTAGTTTTTGACCCAAGATGACCCATGTTCAAATAAGACAAAAATTCAGACGAAGTTTGGTGAAGATCCAATTATGACAGTGACCTTTAGAGGGTTAACAAGGTTTTCCAATGATTTGACCTGGTGACCTAGTTTTTGACCTCAGATTACCCATGTTTAAGCTAGTCCAAGAAATCATTAAGACAAACATTCAGACAAGGTTTGGTGAAGATCCAATCAAAACTGTGACTTTCTAGAGTATTTACAAGGTTTTCTGGTGTGTTGACCTGCTGACCTAGTTTTTAACCAGAGATGACCCATATTCAACCCATTTCAATATGTCATTGATACAAACATTCTGATAAAGTTGGATGAAGATTCAATCAAAACTGTGGCCTCTACACAGTCAACAAGTTTTTTCAATGATTTGACCTGGTGACCTAGTTTTTGACCCTAAATGACCCATGTTCGAATATGCACAAGGTATTATTAAGACAAACACTCTGACAATGTTTGAAGAAGATTCAGTCCGATTTGTGACCTCTAGAGTGTTAACTCAGGTGAGCTTATAAAGGGGCCTCAACTCTTTAATAAATATTACCTGCAAAATATGTTGAATGTTGTACACAAGAAGCCATAAAATCAAGCACTCAGGTAAAATGTCAAAACGAACTTGAAAACTTGAACTAAAAATTTTCATGATGAAGTGTTTTATTTATAATAATTTTATTAACTAAAGTATAGAACAGAAATGCATATGCATAAAAATCATGATGAACATGATTTTCATTTTGTAAGACACTGATTTATTGCACTCTGAAATGTAAAGCTCAGTTAATATTGAGAAACTGGACTCAATCCTCAAGGTAATCCACTCACTGAATTCTGTAATTTGATTTTAGGGAAGTAAATAATTTACTCACAAATTCAATTTTTCTCTGTATGTTCAATGACAAACAGGCAAGAACAGAATACATAAAAAACATTTGATATGTGACAGCAGCCCAGGCAAGCAAACAGACAGTCTACTTTTTTATTTTATCAGTATAACAATTTCTTTGAAATGTTTCATACAATGTTTAAACAGTACAAATGAAATTATTACTGAGTATTTTGACTTCCTGAATTCCTAAATTTCTTTATGCATAAGCAAAGCACGCAAAACAAGGAAATTTGTGAATGCACACTTGTATTGAATATACACATATACATGTATCTAATGCTAATATCATATTGCATCTGCATCAACACACCGAGGTGTGATAATCACTGAAGTCTATACATACAAACCCGAATTTCTGTTTCATTTATAAGTCCGATAATCTTTATCCAAAATAAAACACCGCATAATATTTTTTATAGTTTATTCATAAATTAATAGTAAATGCACTCTATTATAATTGTATGGAATGGTTCAGAATAATTTTAACCATTTTATTGTTTTACTAACATATTAATATCTTCATTTTTACAGGAATAAGAGGGGCCTGTGTGGTCAAGTGATTATGGTTTCTGTATAGTAATTACTAGTTCCACACTGCTGCTAATTCGCATCCCACCCAAAGTAAGATAAAAATCACATGTGAGGAAGCTTCCAGCTAGTTTATAGAAGGTTGGTTATACTACCAAGGTGTATGCCAAGTGTTTTCTTCCACTGTTAAACCTGGAAAAGTCGCCGAATGACCCTGACTATTGGTGTGACATTAAACATGACAAAAGAAAAATCAGAAATGAAGCTGATACGCAATCCTACTTAACATCCAGTAATTCAATCAAGACATCCACAATGCATTGTAAGGACATTTATGTTCTTCCCCATCACTCAACAAAGTAGTTCATCAATATGAATAAATTTCCTTGTTATAAGTATAGCAATATAGTATTTAAGAATATGTCTACCAGCTTTCTTTCTATTAATTGTGTATGGTTTATCAGTGATTATACATGGTTCATTATGGTGTTAAATTTGTTTTCGATACAAATGGGAATTTTCCTTATTTAAATGCTCTGAGGTACTTTACAACAATTTGTAAGACAAGTTGAATATCCAACACATTATATGCACAGTATAAATTACTGCATTGTCATAGAAATGTAGTTATGTGGTGCAAAATACATGAAATAAAGAGACTTGGTAAATTACCTAATTTGGTATTCACAGCATGTAGAACCCGCAAATTCATTGAAAGAAATAGTCTTGTAGGCAAACAAACCTGTTCATATTGTATGCTTCATTTTGTTTGTTTTAGTCAATTTTTGAGAAAAAAAATCACATAAGGTCAATAAATAATTTATCTACTGGGTCAAAGTACTTTTAAACAAGTAAAAACTTCAGTATTAACTGAGATTTATATCTTTATAAATATCATAAACTACAGTAATTTAAGAAGAGACAAAAAACATCATGAAAAATTATATGACAATGACAATTAGCTGCATAATGTCAAATACTCTAGTGTCCTGCAAGCTAATTTGTGATAAAGCAGTACTTTTATGTTTATAAATTAACACCCTCACTTACACAATTTTTCAGAAAATCGAAAAGTATTGCTTAAACCTTTATGTCATATACATAAATTTCTTTCAGACGCTTACAAAAAACAAAATATTTTGGATAAGAGTTAATAAGAAACTAATAGGAAACATACTGATTTGAAATGTTGATGTTACATTTTTTCATTTTATATCAGGGTTCCATAACGGTACTCAATTTTTATTGAATAACTGAAAAAATTATAATTCTGAAGTAACGCTTTTTTATGTTATCAACAACTTCATGCACTGTGAAAATTTTGTATAACATTTTGGAGACAAGCAATTTTGATTGAACTTAATGAACAACATACGTATAAACTGAGTGCGGAAGCCAGAAAAAGATCTCTGCACATTTGTAGAGGCACAGAGATTTTTATTTACAATTTTATTACAGTTTTCATTACAAACATATCAATTCTGTCTCAGATAGCAGCGAAATATCTAGTCCCTAATCAGTGGCTCAGGATGGGTATTCCCAACCTCTGGCAATATACCCCCTACTGAAATATCTTGCTTATACACAGATTGGTTGATCATAAATACCAAGATTTTTTAAAAAAGAATGCTATCACAGCCGACTTTCTTGTGTAGAGTGCCTGTTACTATATCTATAGTGTGCTTAGCATTGCATACCACCAGTGTTTTGTTTGTCAGTAAATAAGCGCAGTTTGCTGCCCTTATGTACCATGAAAATATCATTAATACAAATATCTATTGATAGTTCTGACTGATATGGAACCCAACTACACTTATTTATTTTATTATATTATATAAAAACAATGTTGCTATTAACATATTTCTTGAATCATTAATTCAAGTATCATTTCAGTGGGACAATTTTACTACAGTAAAATCTGTTTGTGGCCACCTCCGAAATAAAGACCATCCTGTGAATAAAGACCATTCTTTGATAAACTGTCATTGATAATTTGGAACAAACTGACCTCTGAATAAAGACCATTGGTCAATAAAGACCACATTTTGCTTTTCCAAGGGTGGCCTTTGTTTCACAAGTTTGACTCTATTTCTATTAATTTTCAAGTTGCTTCATGCAATATTATTGATTTGTTGTCTATTCATGAATACCTTAAAAGCAAATATCCATCAAACATTTTTAAATGGTCTGGGTGCATTTCACATCTGTAAGAAGTAAAGGCTTAATGTAACTTCCCCAGATGTAACAAAACATAAGTAGTGTAATTCCAGAAATAGACAAATGAGGAAATCATGCTTTTTGTTTCTGTACACTTGATGCTAAAATGCCATTTGACTATTATTAATAATTGGAAATGAATATTACACTAAAAAAGAACATTGTTTAATTTGTAATAGAAATGATATAATGGATTTCCAAAGATGAAAATTTACATTAAAAAAACATTTGAATAGTTGGTGCAGTACCAGTCTTCACCTTACCCTGCTTACTAAAAGCACAGGAAAAGTGATCTTGACTTTGGGCAAGTTAAATTCCAATCAGCTTGACAATAAAGCAATAGTACTAAGCCTAACAAAATATCATTTCTGAGATTTGTTTGTTATTTTGCTGTTAGATGGTGTTACATTATGCATATTATCTGAATGTTCATTTTACCAAAGCCTTGAAAAAAGGTGAATCTGGATTAATGATTAATAATAACATGTAAGGAAATAATGTACATGTATTGATTTTTAAATTTATCTATCAACATTAAATCATTCAACAGTAAAACAGAATAAAATATATCTGGGAAGTATATCCATTTCCCAGCAAGTGAAATTTGCAAGCAATTTGCCCAATCAGACAGGTGCATTGATAAAGTCAAGGAAAAGACTGCAGTACTCTTTTAAATGAGAACAGAGGAGCTTAGTTTTTTTATCAAATTTAAATACGATGATAAAATCTTTATTGTAAAAAGGCAATGAACAAATAAATTTCCTTTCAATTTTTTGTACATAGCCAATACATACATTTTATTGTATTCATACTATATTTCATGAATTTATGACTACTAAACTCTATTTAAAATTGGAATTTACAGTGAACAACTTCAAACAGCATAGTTTTAATTGAAAAACTAAAATTAAGTTTGGCAAAGTTTTTTTTTCAAGTAGATTCGATTCAACATTCTTCCAGCTAAACGAATATGAAAATTAGTTGCCCAGAGCATTACTAGTGTAAATGTTAACTGATTTATTATTGTTCACTCAATATCTGATGTGTTTATTTCCTTTCATTCATTAAAATATTCCATTTCAACAATGAACTGTATAGCTAGATGATAGATGATAGAATACTATGGATTCAATGTACAGCAATTGGCTACTAAAGAGTTAATTGTACAACAATCAGATAACACTAATTGTGAGAATTATTGCACATCATAATACATGGGAATATTAAGTTTCATTACTTTACATACTAATTGTTTCAGATTCTCTCAGAAATAAAATTGGGAATTTACCTGAGTGTGGCAACTAAGCCTTTAATATTTAGTTAGTGCTGTATCTAGGCTGAAAAAAAGGGCAGGGTACACATAATAGTGGACAGGGCACTAAAGGCCAGTGTGGGCAGTATGCGCTTTGATAAAATCTATGAAGTCTTACTTTGTTCCTTATCATAAATAATGTACATGCAGCTAGGTAACTGGTGTTATTAAAACTTATAATGCAGGTCAAGTAACCTAAAAAAGTGGAAAATTAACTGAATCACTGCACAGATTTATTAGTAGAAACTGCATTTGCATATTCAGACTTAGGTGGCAGTGATTAGGGCAGGGCAGCCCACCCCTCTATTCCATGCTAGATACAACACTATTAAGTCGACATGGAGTAATCATGATGAAGGCTAAACAGTTTTAAACTAGTGCAACACAAATACCTTACGAATTGTGATGCTAAGAGACAAGTGATGTTGACTTATATTATCAAAAACATGCAGATTTTCATTAAGAACACTTTAAATAATGCACTTATTTTAGTTAGTTGGTTCCTAGTTGTTTTAAATTTTTTATCAGAACAACAAATATCATGTGAATACAGGTGAACAGTATTCAATCTAGCTTCTGATGTCAACACAGAAGATAATCACTGAATCAACTGGATTTATACACTGTCATAACATTGATAATCAGTCATAAAAATCCATAGTAAATGCTAAAAGACCAAAGGCATTTATACACATAACTTATAAATATCAATATACAAAAATATAGTCAATGAGATTCTTATTCAATAAAACTGCCAGTCTAATGGAGCAGGGACCCTTTGACACTTCCTTATTAATAAAAAATGCAACTTTTATTACACCATTAACGAATATCTTAAATGTTAATGTCATTGCGTATATTCTAAAGTCTCTTTACGTACCAGAAGTGCGATAGGAATCGAAGAACGGTCCATCGCCGATTGTTGTTGAATATTTTGACACACCTGAAGTTGAACAGGTATGAATCCGGGAAAGTATCGTCTAGTCCACAGGTCGGACTGTCAAGCGTCTGACATAAACATTCAAGATTTAACAGTCGTTTGCAATTCTCCTGGATTTAACTTCAGAAATAAATCTGTAAAAAACAACATGGAGGCCTCAATAAGGAAGTTTAGAACTTAATAAGTTTATGAAGTTTACAGTTTCAAGCTTCCTGATTACATTGAACCGAAACATCACGTCACGCCTAATTCGAGATTCTCGGTATGAGATAAATTCTACACCGCACGTTCCCACCCGGATAAATTGTCGATATTCAAGACATAGATACCAAAGACGTTTAGTACGGGTCTGTTGATACCGATGGTGTTTTGCGCACACTCTAGTGCTACTTCATGTAAACACTTTGTGTAAAAATAAATGTGTATATTCAGGCACCGATTTTTTAAACAATTTTTTTGTACATGAAACACAAAGTACATATACCTGTGTACTGTTCGTTTTAAATTAAATATGCAAGAAGATCAAGCAAGTATATTTCGACACTCATCATCTGACTTGTTTGCAAAGCATTTCACATAAATATCAGGGTTTTCACTAGTCGTCAAAATACTGATGATAATTAGAGGAACAAATTTCCTTCAAATTGTATTGTGTAAACTTGACCCTTTGGCACAGTTTCTCAACAGCCAAAAGCTTTATTTTACTGTTTTCATGAGTCAAAATGCTGTTTATGTAAATGAAAGCCTTGGGTATGTTGGGTTGGATAGCATCAATAATGGGGTCTTACCATAATCACGGGCTTTTTCGCGCTTGATCAAGGAAAAAAACTCTGAAAGATCGCTGAGAACATTTTCCCAGAAATTTAATTTAGAGAAAACCATGTGATCTAAATAGTCACCTAATGATTTCAAACTTAGACTTTTGAAACTTTAAGACAGAAGAGTTTATAAGCAATTTACAACATTAGTACTTTCGGACCCCAATCAACTTTTCTTATATGAAGTTCGGGAGTCCATGTCTTACTACCCTGGTTACTATATACGCGTTACTCAATACGATTCAAGTTATCAGATGATCTCAATTAAATACTCTACCCAAACAATTAAGTAACATCTATGTTGGGCATCACAAGAAGAGCAAATCACTCACCTCTCGTGTTTAGCGGATATAAGGTTGATAGATACATATATGAGGTTGATGGATAGAACACCTTCTTTTCACCAGGATTTGCTCTTCTCAAGTATTAATATATTTTAATGCTGTCGTGAATAGTCAAGAAAAAACGTATCTAACAAGAACACTAATGAATGTACACAATTGTACTTTGAAACAGTGTAAATACTGGATATAGAAAAAAACGTAATAAAATTACTATTCAAATGTAACATTTCAACGAATACTTTAGTAGATCAAGAATGCACAATTCCATAAAACGTTATCAAAATCACTGGCCCACTGATTGTAAATTGTAACTCCAATGACGACCTAACTTATAGGCCTAATTAAACTACCTCGTATCACTGTACACCTGTGATGATTATTTATTATTTATGCCATTGTATTATATAAATCAACCGTTATTTACAAATACACATGTATGAAATTTGGTAATCACCGGAAGATTTTTTTACAGACAAGCGTTGACTAAATATTCCTGGTCCATTTTAAATATAATATGATCATTATTTCTCTCAATAGTAATGAGTGAAACAAATGACAATAATGGCAATCAATAGAACAGAGATTAGAACCGGAAGGAAACAATTGCGTTAGTCTTGTGTAAGAAATGAGTTCGGTATTATATACTACTCAAAATTTGATAGGGATCACTTAATAGATTGTATATATATTTCATAGGGTATTAATTTTTTATCGATTTTTGATTGTTATTTTGCAACTTTTGACAGTTTAATGTGCGTGCAAATATTGCTACCTGAAACATGTCCCAGATATGTTCTATGGGGTCGAGGTCTGGAGACCTCGCAGGCCAGTCCATCATGACGATTGTTTCAGCTTGGAGGTACTCATTGGTCACTCTGGCTCTGTGAGGTCGGCATTGTCGTCCATTAAAATGAAATCTGGGCCTACTGCACCAGCATATGGACGAACGTATACATCCAAGACTTCTCTGACGTATCTCTAAGCTGTCAGAGTGCCGTTTTCAATGATATGCAGATCGGTCTTCCATTGCATGTGAAAAATACCGGTGTCCAGTCGTTCAAAGTCCATGTTACGTAACCTTGAGCCCATAAGAGACGTGCCTGGATGTGGTTGTGCATCAATGGAATACAGGTCGTCTAGCCTTTATGCCAGCACCACACAATCTGTTTCGAATGGTTTGAGTTGAAACCCGAACCCCTGTTGCATTCTGGAATTCATTCTGGAGGGCCGTGGCGTTCATGTAACGATAACGTCGGGCTTGTATCACAAGAAAACGGTCTCCTGCCTGCGTAGTGGCCCTCTGACGACCTCCACCGTGTCTGTGGATAACATCACCATGCATTTGGATTCCTGTATAGACTGAACCGGTAAGACAGGTTATTGTTTATGTAGAATACACACACTAAAATAAGAAAATACAAGCCTCGTCTTGTGTAATCATAAAAACTTCAAATTACATTAACTTTAAAAAGTGATCCTTATTAAATTTTGAATAGTATATATGTGATAACCGTGTCTTTTCTGAAGTACATGCTCAAGAGACAAATACCGTATTACCGTATCTCTAAATTTGAGTTGTTCTGCGCAATCACAAAGAGTACATTCGATGTACTCTTCGCAATATGTGTACCTACCTGATTAATGACATGCATATTCAGTTAATATGATGTTGTTTTGACTTTTAAACTACAAGATATTTGCAAAGTTAGAAGTGTGTTTTCTTAACAAATGGCTGTACACTCGTATCGACAATAAATTAACCACCACCTGGAAAATGATCAGTGTCTATTATTGCTTTTAAAATGTTAGTAGACATTGGACCGGTGTAGGGGATTGTTTTTTCCTCATAGTATAATATCCCCGGTCAATATTCTATCCAAATATGACTCCGAGAAAATAGGTTTACGATTCTTGGTTCATTCTAAGAAATTAAAAGACCCTTCACGAAGACAATTGGCCACGTAGAATAACGATTTCCTGTTAGAAAACTCACAGTCAAGTATTAAATACTTGTAGTAGTTGATTTGTCCAGTACTGTCTCATATTTTAAATTTTGTATATACATATAATCTTACAGTGAAGAAGTATCCCCGACATATCACCAGAAGTTGCAATGTCTTGTTTGGGATCATTATTTCATGTTTATAAGGTCCTAAGGAAAAACAAAACAACATCATCACCCGCAGCAGCAGCAGCACCACCACCACCCCACCACTACCACCACTACCACCAAATCCAAAAACAACAACCTATATAAGTAAAATAAGTAAAACCAGCAGTAGCAATAGCGGTAGTAAAACTTTAGAGTAGTAGCAAAAGAAACCGCGACTGTGATCCAGAGGTCAATGGGCTGAACTTGTAACCATTGGGTTCAAAATGTTGGCACCTTGTGGAAAGGTAAGTTAGTAATGGTCAGGAAAACTGGATAAATGAACCAGCCGCTGTATATGATTGTAAAATTGTTGAAAAACAGCGTTAAACCCAATTTAAAAAGTACTAAAATCAATAATGCTGTTGGCAATGGTGGTAGAGTTCTCATCCTAGAACTAGGTTCGGCGGGCGTCACATTTGTGTAGATATATTGTCGTAGGCTGTCATTTTTATAAGCGTTTTTTCAGGAAAGGATTTCTTTTTTTCTGTAGAATAATGGCAATGATCATAATTCTATTGGGGATCAAAATTCTTCCTTTTGCAGACGTGCAAAATGTAGTGAATCATTAAATTCGTGGCTTTTAGTATCACACGTTTCTCTTTACATTTAGTTTTAACTTAAACAAATCTTCCGGGTTTATAATTTTACACAAGGTATTGCAAACATTGACTTTATAATCAAATAGACTATTTTGTATTCTAATTCTCCAAAATATTTGCTTAATCATTTGTTCCGGTACGTTTGTCACATTCTATTACAATCATAAAACGTACAACAGCGTTTACGTTTCTCTTTAAAACATACGAATTCATTGAAATAAATGTAATGCAGATTAGTTTTCGTGCATTCATACAGTGGCGCATTGAGAATACTTAATTTGCGACGATTTGCCGAAATAAACCTTGATATGAATGCAATGTAATCTTATACAGAAAATTATATTGGTATTATTTACATGTTAAATGTAATAGAACAAACATGAAACCGAGAAATGTCCGGACGAATGGATATATCCAGATCCGGGGAGATGCCCGGATGAAGGCAAGTGACCGGATTAAGGGATGAGTCCGGAATAAGGCAAATGTCTGGACGAGGGGATATGTCCAGATCAAGGCAAATGCCAGGATCAAAGCAAATGTCTGAATCAAGGGAAAGGTTCGGATAAGGGTAATGTCCGGAAACGTTTACGGACAGGCGTTTGGATTTAGAAAAAGATATAAATGAGCATATGTAAGATATTGAAATAAAACCCCATCGGTTCCGATAAATTAGTCGTTTTCCAGATAATAGGAATCCTGCAAAGGGATGTCAATCGTTTTTATCCTGCTGCTCCACCCGTAGCTGTATTGCCAGCCAATGGTGTAGCTTCAAGCCACGTGTAATGCAATTTAAAGTACAAAATACCCATCTTTTCTATAGAAAGCGCGAAATGAACAATGAACTAATTTAATTTATTGCTCAAATATTTCAATAAGATAATTTTAACCCAGGTATTACATTATATATATATAATCCTGAAGATTGTTAATTAAAGACGTTCGAGCATTATATCACAAAAACATTGGTGGAATATGACATGTTTTTTTTATCATGCGGGAAGTCTTCCATATTTATGTAGTATTTACAGTACATTTGTAGGTGTAATTAGAAAAAAATATTCAACTACAGGAGTGAAGTTTGTACATCCTTATAAATACCATCATACAGTAAAGTGGATCGGGCAAAAATGATAATACAGAAATTTTGCCAATGTCTTTAATCCCCGTTATGGTTCATATACCGCAATCGAGAGAACTCGGCCCCTATGAACACTAAATAAAATCACGAACATGTAGGAGTTTTACATTGACTAGATTACGAGAGAAGACTATGCCTTATGCGACAATCTAGAAGATTTAGCGATCCTGTACATTGATCTAAGTCCAAGAAATGTAGTCGTGTAATTTGTGACATCTTTTTTCATTAGTAAAGAAACATTGCTTGCGTAGATCGCAATTAAGAGGTCATTAATTTTAAAACTAAATGCAGTAAACGAGAGAGAAACCTCTATGAAAGGACAATTTACCTCATCACAGTGATATGTACTACATTTTAAGATGTTGACTGTTGAGTTTGTTAACCTGCGCCCTCGGGATGATCTCATATGACCGAGCATTCGCTGTTTTTAACAATATATTTCCTTTAGAGATACTTTGGTTGACAATTTTTACCAAAAAATAACAGTTCACATAAGTGGTAGGCTGTTTTAAAGAATGTTTATATGTGGGTTTTACTTGTTGTATATTAAAATCCAGAAAATAACTATACACCTGTTTTAAATCAGGCTATTTTAATTCAAATTGTGAAAATATCGCTCTATTGTACACGTATAATTCATAGCTATCTTAATTTTAAGGTTTGTTAAATTTGAACATATTTCAATGTTAGATTGGGATAGTTATTATTATAATATATATTGCAATTTGTAACAAACAACAACAACAACGACAACAAACAACAACAACAACTTACTAACATTAACAATTCGCATCGTATATAGCCCGTATCTAAAAACGAACAAGGATGCATACATGTAAAATCTAGCAACTCGTGCATTTCATGTGAAACCGAGTTGAAACAATTATGGAGTATTGCAAGCGAATTGTTATCTTTAAATTTGCTATCAATGTATTAAAAGATCCACAATCTATCAATCACTGACCATCAAACACTGTTGTTAGGATTACTAACTATCTAGTGCAGATATCACTCACTGTTTCCTTAATAAAGAAGAAGTATAAATGATACTATCACAACAGCGGAAACGTTTACTTGAAGATCATGTACACGCACTTTACCATTGGCAACAGTGCATGTGCTTACATGTGGAGAGATAAAAAATGATAATACAATAATATGCGTTTAATGAAGATGGTGTTGTTGGTGTTGCGACAGTGCTGTTGATGTTTCTGCTTCTATTTATACCGCTGGTACGGTTGATGAAAAAATAAAAAATATAAGACTGGTGAAAGTTTACATATCATAAATAAGATTAATATTAATATTAATTCTGTATCTAAATATTCGACGCTAGATTATAGAATGAATATACGTAAGGATGTACATGTATATGAAATATCAGCCTTGATAAATGACAATTGAGAATATCACTGTTTGTGTCGGTAGATCTTATTGATAATATATGGATATGCACAATATTTTCCTTAATTCAAATATTTCCTGACATCGAGTTGAACTTAATATTTCTGTCAAGATGATGAGTCGGATTTGATATTCAATACATTATTTAATCACTTGTTAGTTCTTTCATCGCTCAAAGAACCGGACCAACCTTGTTCCGTGAGTCACGGACCCACCTGCTATTAGATCAATAACAATTGATCTCGGATTCGCAGGTCCTAATCACATATGTCCTCCTTCAAGACTTGATTGGAGATATCAGTTTGAGATCTTTCGTCGGTCATCGCTGATTCGAGTAATACTTGTAAAACAATTCACACATGATTGCAGTGGACAAAGTAAATACTGGTACAAATTCAAGAATGCTTGTATTCTTATAACAGCATTTCCATTGGTATGATCATATAGAAGTTTCATTGGGATTCATGGCTGTAGCCGCGATGGTTGGTGTATGACTGAGTAGTTTATGTGAAGGTAATATTGAATGCAACTGACATGTCCATGTGCAATTTCTGATATAACCAATTTGCTATAATACTCATATAAATATAACGGACAAATATGTTTCATACATATCAATATTTCTTTTTTCACTCTGAAGTTTAACGTCGCACCAACAGCCAAGGTCATTTGGCCACTTTTCCTGTTTTAACAATGGAGGGAGATCCAAGGTGTACAGTTGGGTAGGACCACCGACCTTCAGTTTACTAGTTGGGCAGCTTCCTCGCCTGTGAATTTTTTGTGTGGTCCTAGGAGGGACACGATACATACAATTATTGTTTATATTAATTAGAATCCAGGCAAATGGATCGGGAGACTATCTTGACATCCAAAATATAGGCAATCAAAATATCCATTGTAAAGGGTATCTTTTTAACATTTTTCTATAATGATATCTTTTGTGCGCAGAAGATGGTGAGTATATAATGATCCGAACTCAAGTCCTTCAATCTGCCAACACATTCACTACTGTCATACATTTTAGCATTCCATGCAATTCATTTTCCCATCAACAAAAACGGTGGTTGATTTTTGACATCGATATTCAGATTTTTTGGTAAAATTCATGTCCTTTGATTCTGATACCAGGAAGCGTACTGTATACAGACATATTGAGAATATTATATAGGGGAAAATTATCCCACACTTTCGAAACAAGTTTGCTCTATATAAACACTACAGTCTATAGATCGCTTTTGAAATGACTAACATGACGAAATTTTCAAGTAGCTTATACTTAATTCATTTACAAATACAGTTGGATTTTCATTTATAATTTATATATAATTCACAACTCCGGTGTGGACAACCTTGCCTTTATTTAATCGAGGTTATTGTAAATATTGACTGGCTATTTAATTCTCGTACCAACTTACTCTAAATGTATTATTCCTACCAACGCACAATAAATCAAATATGAGAATAACGTACATCTTAAAATGGAACTCTACCCTTTGCACAATAACTACAAACAATGCACCACAAACACACGTATAATGACTTTTTTAATACAAGCAAATGTCGTCAATGTTTCATGATACGATTTTAGTACTGACAAAGAACACCAGAAGTGTTGCATTATATGGCACGTTCATTAGTTAATGTTGAATATTAAATGTCAAAATCTAAGGAATACTAGCATTGGTTTACAAATGAATAGAACCTCAGTAGCGTCTTACTTTACTGAAGCTGTGGAAGTTCTAAGTAAGTCATAAGTAAAGTCAATATATTATGCATTAAATGTTGAAGTCTTGGGCAATTAGACAGACAGTTTTTCTTTCCAATGTTATATTGCCCTTAGACTTTAATTTGAATTTTACTTCACTTGGTCTAATTTAGGTGTATTTACAAGTACATTTGTATCTCTATTTTCTTAACAATATAGCGCGCAATGCTTCCAATGGAATTTCATTTTATTTCCAAACACACAAATGAAATGTTGAATATGCCTACATTTCTCAAATCTTGTGAAGTTACATTTTTATGTGATGAAAGCACGACCTGAGCAATGATAGGCAATGTGTACTGCGTACTGTGAATAAATACATGTAGTATATAAATTAGAATGCTTAGAACTAAGTCACCAAAGTTTCTACAGCGATCCCAATGAGTTACAAGTAATTCTTCTCATGTAAAAAGTAAATCTAATGACACAAAGTTAAATATAGATCGAAAGAGTATACATAAAATACCAACTTTTGATTATTTTGTAACATTCACATATAAAGTTATTTTGTTGATTTCCTTTCTGACTGCACCCGGACCTCTACGTTCAGTAATGCACTGGCATGCTATGTGCCGGTAAGCGTCGCTTCTTTTTTCAGGCATTTATCAGTCAAATCCATCTTCCTCCATTTTCAGACTTTGTTGGCTTTTTATTGCCTTTGTTTTCACTTTTAATGGTCTGAATGTCTGTTTGGATGATCAAATTCGGTAAGTCTAATATACCTTTAAAAGTTGTTTTATTTTCTATTTAGGTCTTTTCAAAGCAAACAATCAACTTAATTGCGAGACACGAAGTTATTACACCAAGTTACCCTGACAGCCGCCCCTCCTGACTAGTTTTTTAGTAAAAAACTACGATATCTATGTACATATTTTGTTACGACATTCGCATATAAACATAGGTGGTTAATTATAACAATATTGTTGTTGTCAATGTAAGTTTTGTTTATATCGCCAGAAGACCACTATACGATCGACCATTTGAATCTCTCCATCATGGTTCTAAAACACTCACCTCAACTACTCGGCCTACAGGACAGCCATATAGCCTATTACGAATGTATTACATTCCTATCATTTGAACACCTTCTTTGATGCTACATCATATTGAGAAACAGCAATATAACAAACAACCCCTTACGCTTTATCCGAATGCGCACATGTATGACGGAGAAAATGAAATTTGGACAGACGTAGAATGTTACCTAAATAACTATATACACACATACGTTCATCCATTTTTCGTGATTAGCTACAATGATGCCAGTTCAGTGTCACCATGAGAATAACAAACAGTCTTCATCAAATTACCAACATTGCAAAGTGTGTGGAGCATAAACACTGTATCTTGTAATAGCTTCAACAATTTAGACCAATATTAAGCAACAGGAATAAAAAACAGAACATACTAAAGACAGGAATGATGTACTTTTTATCACCAGAAATACACCAATCCTACATCTGAAAACTTCCAATTTCTTTACTATTTTCTTGCCAAACATACTTTAATAAATGCCCCCTCCCTTTTTGAAAGATGACATGGCAATCAAGCAAGACACAAAACATTTAAATGATTTGATTTATGTACACATCTGTATATAAATTTAAAGATTGTAGCATGAAATGATCATGTTTTCCTTTAATGAATTTAGCTTATTGACAGATTTACAATTTCCTGAAACGATTGCATTGTCTATGAGGATGGAACACACAAGCCTATTTCATATTGGTTATGACCTTGATATTTGCCATGCATGTATTGTAAACACATCAATGATTGATAAACGATGCATTCCGTTTATTTATTTGAAAACCACGGTGATGATTGTCATTAAAAAAATAATCATGTATTATTTCAATTGTAATTATTCACGTTGTTTTTTATCAGCAAATTAGTTACAGATTGTTGCTCAGACAGAAAAATATTTTATGTAACAGAAATGGTACTAAAAATAGTGAAACAATTAGTGCTGTTAAAAAGTCAGTGCGTAACTGTGACTTGAAACATATGCCACAAAACATCTTGGATAGTCAATGTCAATTAAAGTATGAAGACTGAACATATCAGTTGAGAAAATGATATCTTTTAATACCATGTACAATTAATGACGATTTTAATTAAGTTCTTGAACCATCAACTATAGGTGCTTTGTAGTCATATGTTTATCATTATCGCGACATTGTATCCGATAACTTTCATAGTTGAAACGGGTTAAGTCACATGCAGTTCATTCGTATTTTCTTAATCTTATATCACATTTGTCTCGTATTTCAATTCACCATGTTTTCTTTTTCAATAAATATCTTTAACTAGCCGGAGTTCATTATAAGTTTAATTGATTGATATGTAACTTGTAATGAAATATAGCAAATGATTAACTTTGACAGGATGCAAAGTACCATGAACGATCTGCATATCAATAAATGTTAACATGGTAACGTTCATTAGACCAAAACTTGATCTTGGTATTTTATATCATAATGATGATTGGGTTCAGTGTATTAGCAAGTTTGAAATTGTAAACTTGACAAAAAAAACTAATGACTAAATTTGAACTGCCTACTTATGGAATACATATTTTTATCGATGATACTTCAGCTACTACGAGAATGTAATCGCCGAGAATCGACTGTTTTACCATATGATATGTTATATGTCTAAACGGTATAAACGATATAAAACCTGTCCAAATGATTTCACGCGACAACATTCACTTATGGGCCGTTTTACTATTCGTTTCTCGCTTTTTGTAATTTAAATGGTATTTTCTTATTCTCAACTGGCATATACGCAATACACATATATTTAATGCTACGAATATGATATTGCTTGTCCCGGGAGCCTGACTTGTACATCTAGACTCAAGAGCCTGCTAATTATGACTCTCATTTTATATGACGATGTAACTAATCGCCATTTTCACTGTATTTGTCCCCCTAAAATTGTCCAGTCCTGTAGAGGTTTGATATAGTCAATTTAAAAGAAAACAATGATTTTTGTTGATGCCGGGTGTTGCTTTAGCTTGAAAACGATACATAACATGCCTATATACACTTATTTTTAAGTAATAACATAATAAAGTGCCAAAAATGATGCCTTTTTCAGTGTCATGTTGTTTCATTTAAAAATCGCTAATTTTGAACAACCAAATAGAATACTTTGCTTGGATATTTCACTTCATATACCCATGTAATTCATTTTAGTTGTATATATTTTTATTTCATTAATTTTCGACAAAAAGTAAAAAAATGGTTTGGGTTTAACTAAATTATGCAAATTGATGTTTAACAGCATTTAAAAATACTTGCAGTTCTGAAAATGATCATGATCAACAGCTTATGTTGCAGATTTATTTGCTGTTGAAACAAAAAAGTCATACATTGAACTGCACTTCATTGGAAATTTGCATTATTTTGTCATTTCGGGTCACTAAAAAAGGGTAATATTTTGTAGTGTCCGCAACACAGACTCTCTCACTCCAGAAAGTATGAGATACAGAGCCAATTTTATTGCTATATAAAATGCTTTTGGCACGTGTTTCCACATAGGAAGTGTCTCATTCATGTATCTATTAGTTTCATCACAATTTGTGAAAAACTTTGTCCGCAACGGTGTAGTGTCCGCAACACAAATATTAATTAGGCCTCTAATTTTTAGATTCATCAAGATTTTTTTGTCTTAATATCTTTGTTTTTATTAGAATCATGAAAATATATTAAAGAAGTACCTTAGTATCATTTGTTTTTCTAACCAGAATGACATAACGATGAAATTAGTGTACTTTTCTCATGATCGGGCAAGGACATTTGAAATGTTCTAACAATTTTTAATAAATATATAATTCATAAGGAGAAGGATTGCTCAAGAATGTGAAAAAATAATGTGACTTCTTTTAGAACGAACAAATAATGAACACAAATTTGCTTCTGTTTTTTGTGTGTTTCGGACAGTGCTTTATGTTCAAAGTGTTAATATTAAGTTAAGTTTTAATAACTATCACCTATCACTGAATTGTGATTAAATACCCCCCTCAAAATGAAATAATGCAATTTAGTGGACAAAGGCAAGAATGCATTTCTACAGGGCATGCAAATAGTTGACAAGAATAAATGTGTAATGACATATTGAGGGAATGGTACTAACATTTTTAGTGCATATTGTGCACTAGTTAAAACAAATTAAACAGAGTATACAAAACAATTGCTTAAGTATTTTTCTTTCAGCAATTCAAACAAAAAAACTTCCATGAACAATTCTGAAGGAAACTACAATTACAATTTATTCAATTCCATAACATACCAATACATAATTACCATTCTTTTGCAGGGACATAAATAAGCATGACACAAGCTCTCATATCAATTCTAATGCTATTCTTTACAATTCAATAAAGAAACCAAGGTTACACAGACATAATTCTGCAATGTATTGCAACTTTAGTAAGCATAATATGTTGTGCATATCTTCTATTTAACTACAATGCATACTAAAAATTTGAAAAAAATCCCTCAAAATAAATTCAAATGTCCCTCTTTTCTGACACAATAAATGACTGATGTGAAGGGAACATAATTCTGCAAAGCATTAAATAAATTGCAATTGTATATTGATATTGGATCGTCAAACATCTGTTTATATTCATCTTCTTTGAATAATGACAATTTAAAGCTTTATTCTCACTGTCACAGTGCTGATCCCGTTACCTCCTATTGAAATTAAGTTGTGTTCTTATATTCTCGACATTGCCCCGGTGTAGATGTTTCTGGTTTGGCACGGAGTGTTTACGGTGCTGGACCGGCTCGTTCCCGGGTAATTCACAGTTTTCCCGGAGTTAGACGGACGAGCAGCGTAGTAAAGATTTGCCTCCTCCAATATCCGAAGAAATACCCCTCATGGTACAAGAGCTGGGTTTCTAGACCGCTAAAACACGTTTGTCGCGCCGAGAAGTTCATTTTGGGGAAATGATTGTGCAGAACTCATAAAATGTTAGTCAAACCGGCCCACCTGCATCACATTTCGTACCAATGTCAACTGCGTCCTATTTCTTTTTAAGTCAAATATTATCCCTAAAAGATGAAAAAAATCGCAAAATGATAAGGAGCACGTCATAGTGCGTGTGAAGAAAGTGATGAAATACGATAAAATGTCGAATGTTTACACTAAATACTAGCCACCTGTAAAAAAAGCTGGGTGCTTCACTGATAAAAATGAGAAGAGTCTTGACATTGTTTGTTTATATCTATATAGTCCTTCAGATACATAACGTTTGTTACATTTTCCGAGCATGTTGTTTCATATTAGAATTATTAAAAGTGTTCCCGAATCTTATACACCTATAGTCATATACCCCGCCTACTATACAAGATGATTTCTGAAATAATAATTTATTTCCCCAACTCAGAGGTGTTGGTTGAACTAAAGCATGACAATGTTTTATATTTTATTGATGCATACTTATTAAAGTTAAAGTTAACATGCATCAGGTTACAGAAATCATGTCTCAATGTTTATGTGCTGTTCAGACCTGGCAGTCTGACCAATTTATTACATGGATTGAAGGGAATCTGAAGTCTAAGATTTTGTCTGTCTGCCCAGTCAATGAACTTTCCTATGTACCACATTCATTTTGTTATATTATACTGAAATAAGAAATGCGCTTTGCAAATTTTATCACTGTGTATTTATGTACAATATGCAAAATACCAAACATCAAAGCTCGGAGATCCAGGTTTGAATCCCGGTCGCGTCAGATCATACCCTGCTATGAACATTTGACAAAAATGTCGATTTTCCTCCATGTGTGGAGATATTGCCGACTCCTTGCGGAATGGTAAGTTAATATTGGTTAGTATACAGCCCAGGAAACTGGTTTGGAGAAATATATAACCAAAACATTGTTGAAAAACGGCGTTAAACCCCAGTGACATAAGACACATACGAATCACTACAGAAAACATTTACTTTTACCTAAGACTGTTATTAGAGTAAAATATATAATATATATAATAAATAATGTAAGTGATACCTTAAATAACTATTATTAACATTATATTAAAGTTTTTAGGACTGTATACATTATATACATTATTCTGAAAAATTCTTGGCATTCAAAAATGCTTCATTGACTACAGAATATACTATTACTAGATTACTATTGTCCAACACGTTTCAATAAAATTTAACAAAATGGTTGACCTCAGTCCAAACACCAATTCACCAATACTGAATGAACACCATAATATCTCATTTAGTTCTTGGTGACTGGTCGGCTACAATTAACAAATTATGTTATGCTAACATAATGTTGACAACCTACGTGCAACACAGGTACCACCACATGTATTATCTCCATTGGAATCATAATGTGTAGCTGTATTACAGGAGCATTTACTATTTGTACATATCGCTGCTGAATCTGTACAATCTGCACTTGAGACACAAGTACTTCCTAGTCGTCCTATAACATAAAAAGTACACGAAAAAGAATTTCAAAGCAAGAATAACATCAATAAGTAATGTAATACATTTGTTTTGGATTAAAAATATTTTTCATATTAGACAAATGGCATGATGCAAATCTTCGCAAATCCAAACTTCAATGTTGTAAGATTACAGTCTTCTTACAGCCATATACACAATAGGATGCTATTTGAAATGTGGCTTACGAGGATAAGAATCATGTCAAGTTGAAACTTTGATGTTGTCACAACAATCACATGAGCAGTATGTTGACTCGCTTGATTCGGATACTTTACAATTATTTAGATGTTTTCATGTATCCTGCCTAATTCCCACAAAAATAAATGTACTCCCGAGCACTACCTGCACTACCGTGCAGTGGTTGCTAAATCACATATAATACCAGAGGGGTCAATAACAAGATAACTACCAAGAAAATTTAATGAACACATACTAGTATACAGATCAATCTCCATCAATGCCAGTGCTGAACAAAGCCCACCACCCATTAACACCGCTTATTTTAGCGATAATGATAATAAATTTCTATCTCATGAATTATTGATATGTAGGATAAAAAATAATTTACAGAATTGCCAAAATCGGGAGGATCGTTTTTATGATGATTTGTAAAATTGTATACTGAAGGAAAACTGTGTAATTTATCAAATTACGTCATACCAAGATTTAATTATTTGAGAAAAGTGAAAAAGTCCTGGACTCGCTCAAATTTAGGGCCTCCGAATTACAAGTTTTTGTTACATTTTTGTTTAAAATATCACAATGTTATTCCATTAAATGATCTGTATTAAATGACAAATTTCTAAATAATATATCTGCGTGCTTTTTATGGTTATAGATAATTAGAATAAGAACAAAATACCTTTAATTTGCTCAATTCAGTCGTCAAATATAAAGATTGTATGACAACAGAGATTAAAATCAACACCATATCATGGATGTAAATTTTCACTTATAATCTCTTAATTAATACAATTGAAAAAAAATCTACCTGCAACACATCCATCATTAGAATTCACAGAGTAACCATTTTCACAAACACATATCTGAAACAAAAGCGTATTTCATGTAAATAATAAAGTTCTAAAACATAAACTTAAGAATTATTCCATTTAAAATTGATTAAATTCTATAAAAAATTTCAGGAGTCGTTCATTTTAAACCGAAGGCTATCATTAATCCAGATTAAAAAAAACTTAACAGTTAATCTGAAGTTATGCTACGAGCCATATTTGTTATGAATTTAAAGAAACCAACACTTACAGCAGCGTATAAATTTATTCAAAGGCTCTACTGGAACGTAAGTACAAGACTAAGGGTTTAATTTCCAGAACATGTACTTCAACTTATCATTAAAGCTTTATATTTAAGCTAGATGGTTATTGTTTTTATATGAAAAAAGTAATATCTTTGACACCATGCTGTCAATATGACAACTGAATGCTAACAATATATTAAAGCAAAAATGAACTTAGTGCCAATAATAACATTCACTTCAAATTCTATAATTGAGCCTGTGTGTGTGTGTTCAGACAGAATTCAGAGAATGAATCTTTTCATAGTAGATAGCAAGAAGGCCATGATGGCCTTACATAACGCTCACCAACATGAATTGATAATTGACAACTTTGTAAACAAGCGACTCTAAGGGCTTATGACACAGGAGCATAAGTTGATCAATCTTTGTAGAAAAGCATGAGGCAATTACGTATTAAATATTTAAACCATGCACCTTTGGCCAAAAAGATTTTTATATCCACAACTATTGGTGTCTATATCACACCCTCTGCCAAGCCATTGACGCAGCTTGTTCTTATTGTACACAGGTTGAATTATTTTGACAAAGATCCAGCCAGATGGAATTGTCATATATTTAACATATAAATGAAACAAAATATCTGTACATAAAGTGGTGCAACCACAATAGCCATTCTAGCCACATGAATGAGTACTATTGTTAAACAGATATAAGACTCATGTACACTAGTTTGTACATAAAGTATTTTATGAAACATAATATATATTTAACGTTTTCTCTATATCAGTCAATATAACACAATTGACCCAGAGGATGGGCAAATTTGACCTCAACGCAGTAGAAGACCACAAGACAATGCTACGCATCAAATATCTAAGCTCTAAGCCATGCGCTGTTTGCCAAAAAGATTTTTAAACGTTTTGTCTTTATGACCTATGTAAAACAAATGCCCCTAGGACATCATTTATAAAACTATTGATCAAGGACCACCCAAGGATAATTCCTGTGAAGCTTGACTGAAAATGGCACACAACGTTTTCAGAGATTTTATATGAAAAAAAAGTTGACGACACATGTCACACTATACAGACGATGGACAGGACAACCACGATAGCTCACCACAAGCAATTCGTGCTCTGGCAAATAGATACAAATTGCACTATTTTTCTATGTGCTTAACATTCATTTTAAGTTTTAATGGCTTTCTGAAGACAAAATAAAATGGAAGAAGTATTTGTTTTAAAACAAATGACATAACATACTTGATATGCAATGTGGAGGTAATATTTCCATGAAATCTGGCCTGAAGTTATAGTCTAGATTTTGTACAAATATTCTATAAACACTATAAGTATAAATCTTAAAGGGCATCAACTCTGTAATAGATACTACTAAGCTAATGTGCGTATTATTGTACACAATAAGAATAATAAAATAACATAAATCAAACACTCATGTCTGTCAACAAAATTGAGAACATGAAGAATTATTTTCATTAGGACGTGTTTTATTTATAATACTTTTATTAACTAAAGTAATTCAGAAATGTATAAAATGCATGTGTAAAATCATGATGGACATGACTTTGATTTGTAAGATTATTATTTATTACACTTTGAAGTTAATATTGAGAAACTGGGCCTAATCTTCAAGGCAATCCACTTATTCAAATTCTCTAATAGAATTCTTTTGACTTCAGGAATTTCTAAATTTTACATAACTCAAACGTGCAGCACAAGGAAATTTGTGAATGCACACTGAATGAGAGGGGCCTGTGTGGTCGAGTAGTAGGTAATTAATAGTGAGGAAGTGTAAGGAAGCTGCCAAGCTAGCATATGGAAGGCTGGTGGTGCAGTCCCTGCTATTGGTGTGATATTAAACAAGGATAAACAAACGAAAAACAGGAATTAGACTGATATACAATCCTACTTAAAGTCCAACATCCAGTAATTCAATCAAGATATCTTAAAAGCATTGTAAGGAAATTTATGTTTTTCCCTATTACTCAACAAATTAGTTCAACAATATGAATAAATTTCCTCGTTATATGTACAACAAGGTAGTATTCAAGAACTTGTCTGTCAGCTTTTTTTCTATTCATTGTATATGGTTCATAAGTGATTATACATGGTTCATCATGGTATTAAGTTCGTATTTGTTTCCAATGGAAAATTACCTTATTTAAATGCTCGTTCTAAGGTACCCTACAACAATTTGCGAGACAAGTTGGATATCAAAGGCATTACATGCAAAGTATAAATTACCGCATTGTCATAAAGATGTAGATATGTTGTGCAACATACATGAAATAAAGTGATTGAGTAAATCATCTAATTTGGTAAACACAGCATGCAGAACTAACAAAATCATTTAATGAATCATAGTCATATTGTCTAACAAACCTATTCATAGGTCTCATCTTATTCATTTTATTCAGCTCTTTGCATAAAAATGATCGCATCATGTAATTGATTACTTTTGCTTTTAATTTTAATTAGGCCCCATTTTATTCTCATTGTTTATGAATAAATCGTTAAATGTTATGCGTTCTACTGGTGTATATCGAATTTTCAATTCAACTCCTGGCATCAAAGAAATATTTCTTCTTATGTTCGCTGACGATGCCGCTATATTAGAGACTGCGGAGGCCTATTTATATATATTTATATAATGTTAGCTAAACGCTTCATTAAATTTTAGCTAAGGATTTGTTTTTATATGAAATATGTTGAAAAATCAATTTAAACGAAATGGCATAAAAATGGTTTTAATAATAAGAAATTTGAATTCTATATTAATTTTAAATCATCTTTTGAGTTAGAACCTCATATTGATTCTATTCATATTCCTAAATCAGAAAATGCTTAATAACAAATAGAGCTTCGTCGCATAATCTATCGGAAAAGGGACAGAACTCGGCATACCAAGGGATCACAGACATTGTTTATTTTGTGACAATATTGAAAAATAACATTTTATCATGATCTGCCCAAAATATCAAGATCTACGTACTTCGTTTTTACCCCAAAAATATGTAAATGTTTTTATCTAAAATGTTAGATGCATCAAAGCCACATCTTAAAAAAATACAAAAATGACGATTTATATGTAAAATATCAATGTAGCATTTCACATCTATCATTTTCATAAAGGATATGAACTTAAAGTGAGTCCAGATAAGGTAAACAGTTAAAAATGATCTCTTTTGATTATTCTTCAATTCCATGTTTTGAATTTTAATCTTTAGGTATTATATCTCTAATACCTGACGTATCTGCTAAAAGCTACACAACATGTTAACATCACAAAATTAATATAGCCCGATTATACTTAATGTTTGATAATTATCCTAGATACATTCCTTTTACGATATATTTTTGAAAACAAATGTAAGAGTTGTTGCCCTTGTTGAAAAATAGAAAACTTCTGAAGTTATTGCATAGTGATATTATGCATAGTGATCATGATCAAATTAGACTGATACTGTGATACTGTGTTTGTATCTTTTTACCGTGACTTAATGGATCTTCTTTAACTTTTAAAAAATGGGTGGATTTAAAGGACAATATCTCAGGTGATTGCCATTGTTTTTGAAAAAAATCATGGTAAATCATTTTCTATCACGGAAATAATATACAAATTATGAATGTTCCTAGAGTCTGTCAGTTTCATGTTGTGATAATTTGCGCATTTGGCATATAATACATTCAAGGAGTACAGAAGTTTGATGATTATTGGAATGCTTCCACAATGTCAAACAGATCAATTTTTCAAAAAAAATTGTCATTAATAATTGGTATTGAATTTCAATTCTAAATATAAATTTAATACTTATAAATCAAGAATTAGAAATACCTGTTCTCATATGAATGACATGTTGCCATGTGTCAATATAGCGGAAACCAAACCAATCTTTTAAGGTTAATTTTTATTATTTTTTTTAAAGATTACTAGGTGATAATAGATGATATGTATTTTAACATAAACATGCGTATATTGTAATCAATTTTGATAAATGTAGCATGTACTAATTGGTGGCTACTAAATTAATGTTATTGAATAACGTACAACCGACCAAAGCTGAATTGTATGATATGACAAGGCACGATTTTACATTTTATATTAATTTCAGCGCTTCGTGCCTTATCAATTATATGTCGTCTATATATGAACGCCTTAATTTTCCAGTAAAACAGATATGAAAAAATCTACTCCAAAAATTGCCCCAAAATATTGATATTGTAACTTATCTGGACCCATTTCGCATGTAAGATGTAAAAGGTTAACCTTTCTCAGATGTAAAAAAACAGAAGAGATGTAATTCCAGAAATAGACAAATGAGAAAACATGGTCTCATATTTTTTGTTTTCTGAGCATTTTATGTCATAATGCCATTTAACCATTATAAATAATTGGAAATGAATATTACACTAAAGACGAACATTGTTACAGAAATGATGAAATAGTCATACACAGATTAAAATTTACATTCCAAAACATTTGAATACTTGATACAGTACTCTTTTAAATGAGGTTAGAAAAAAAACAGCTTATGTTTTATCTGTGTAAAGTTAAATACTGTCACATTTTTATTATAAAATGATAATAGACAAATAAATTTCCTTCCAATTTTTATAACTAGCCAATAGATACAAAATTTGTATTCGTATTGCAGTAAAACCTTAGTTATTCGACAACCGATTATCTGAATATCCAGTGTTCCTATATATTCTATGTACAAAGAACTACGATTATACGGATTGGAATTTACGAATACCTGGTGTTATCCGAACATATTATTTGATCTCTAAAATCTAATTTGCAGGCTTGTTCACACCTTTTATCTGAAATCGTCGTTACACAACGACAGTCATTTGAAAACCAACTAGCTTATGACAAACAATGCGTAACTATAATTAGATACACAATGCGTGCAAACATTTTCATATGTTTATCAAATTGTTTGAAGAGTGTTTGCTTAATTGTTCAAATTAATGATGGGTTATTAATAATTGCATTGTCGTTAATTGTTTGAAATGATTTTATATTAATCGCTACAAATACTGTATGACATGCATTTCATCGCTTCGCTTAAGTAATTCCAAAAACTGGAAAAATTTTCAAAAAAATAAATGCAAAAAGACCAAATATCGCGACCTTCCTCAGAAGTTAATTGATTGTTTCAAGTCGTTAGTAAATAAATAGAATGACGTATATTTTTGACATGTACGATTCTGTATTTATTAGTCCCCTACCGGTGTTCACATCGCAAGAAAATTGTCGTTGCTATGACAATGGAATTAGTAAAAATTGGCCAGAACATCTTGATGAAGTTTGGTATTTGAGCATAGGAATAAGTGACAATGTTGAGATTATAAACTATTTTGTTGTCTCCCAAGGTTACAATTCTGATCGCTATGATAATGTTAACAGTAAAGAACATGTTGCAAAATCTTGATACTACAGTACCAAATTTTATTCAGGCCATGTGAGCGAAATTCTGTATTGATTATTTGATGGTGTTGTATTTAATACATGTGTGACATTTATACAGGTTAATAACCATATTGAGTTAAGGCGCAACCGGTAGGGGACATTATGCGGACAACACCAGTTACTTGTTTAATTATGTGTCTTTGTTTAATATTGCATTCATTCATGCACTCTTGTGAATATACTAAATCATCTACATATAGTACATTGTTAGTGATGTTTTTGTATATATTTGTAGAACATTCATTATATTTTCATACGTGCAATTTGGTATCTAACTCCTCTGTAATGAACAGGCTAAATACGCCTCGTCGTTTTCGAATCAGTAAATCATACTGAAATGGATAACTAGTATTCGATACCATGGATTGTCCTAATGATGTTTTCATCCCCAAGCATTTCGAATAATCAGGTTTTTAAGTGTATATTTCATGAATTTATGATATTCAAAATTGGAATTCGCAGTAAAGATCTTCGAAAAGTATAGTTTCCAGCAAAAAATAGGTTTTGTGTGTTTTTTAGTAGTTTCCTTTCATCATTCTTCCAGCTAAACAGACCCATATTTGAACCGAGGCAATCTAGGTAGGTCCGGGGGCATGCTTTTCTTTTACTAAAACCTGCCATTTTCCCCCATTACCTGCCCATATTAGTGGCTACGGCGGTGCTAAACAAATATGAAAATCAGTAGCCCACATTGGCATATATATAAACAGGTTAATTATTGTTCACTTATCATCTGATGTGTTTATTTCCTTGTGTTTATTAAAACATTTCTAGACGGATAAATCAAATACAACGAATATACAGTAATTGTTTAATATATGGTTCAGAGAACACTAAGTGCAAAAATATTGTACAATATTATACATCTGTACATGAAAACGTTATGTTTCATTTCATTATATGCTATTATTTCAGATTCTCTCGGAAATAAACTGTGGGGAATTTATATGAGTGTGACAGTTGTTCCTTTAACATTTTAATAGTTGACATCAATATTCTAGTGAATTCGTTGATTCTAAAAAAGGAGATGGAGTAATCATGATGAAGGACTTTCAAATACGTGCACAGATTTTTCAAGAACAGTTTCAACAATGCACATAATATTTTAGTGAGTGGGTTCATAGTTGTTTTGATCAGAACAAGCACCGTGAGAATACAAATGCACGGTATTCAATCCTGCTTTTGAAGTCAACAACTATAAGTAAAGCAACAATTGGATTTGAAAAACTAAAAGCATTATACGCGTATATATATATATATATATATCCATATCCAAAAATGTAGTCAAAGAGATTCTTATTAAATTATACTGCCAGTGTAATGGAGCAATGGACCCCGGGACACCTCCTTATAATACAAAAATAAACCTTTTTTACAATATCAAAATTTCCATGCTTTAAATGTAAATGAGATTGTGTATATACTAATGTCTCTTAACGTACCAGAAGTGCGATATGAATCGAATATAGGTCCATCGTCGACTGTTGTAGAATATTTTGACACGCCTGTAGTTCTGGAGTAATTTCGACGTAGGGATATATTCGACGGCGTACCGTTTCACCCTATAAACAAATTGTTTGCGCCTTCTCTGCAGATGTCGCGTAATTTTTAAGCTTTAGACACACACACTGCTGTAATTTCATCAGATATCTAAAAACGACTAGTAAGTAAAACACCGCGACAACCAGAATTCAACACTAACCAGTTTCCGACAGCCCCGGAAATTTTCACAATTTACGTCACATCCGGGTCAAGAGTGCACGTTTTGTTTACAAACAGCACGAATATTTCACGCAATCGTTTATTTGACAAAATGGAGATTAGAAACGTAAGTGTTTTTTTTATATGTATGAATAATATGTTATTTTGTAATTGTTTTCACTATTCCATTTTTTTTTCACTTAAATTAATGAATATTTTTTATGTAAAGATTGAATGTGTACGACTCATCGTATGTTCGACTGCTAAAGTAGGTAAATATGTTAATCCCGCCTGACGTGAATAATTTCTCACGTATTCTTCTCAGCAAATATAACGTAACAAATCATATCTGGTATCTTACAACTGTTTTAGAAATTTTATAACTAAGTGGATAGTAATTGATTAGTTGGCGATACTGCTACAACTGGAAGAGGTTTCTACCGATCCTTTGATGCAGACAATTTGACTGAGGCCTACTTTGCTGTCAAAGAAAGTGGAATATCAACACGGAAAGCTTCCAAAATATTTCCAGTATCAAAAACCTTACAAGACAGACTTTATTTATCAGATATTTGTTTTCACAGGAAGGTTGGTCACTTGAAGAGTGCTATCGAAATTGCTGTCAGAATTCAAGCTGGAAAGGAACAGGATGAGGCAATCGTACTCCAATAACACAACAATTGCCTTCAAGATGTTTTACTGGATGTTATATTTTAAACTGACAATGAACATTTCAACATTTCAAAACCAGAGATAATTAAGTATAATATAAATCAGCAGGTGGCTTAAGTCAATATCTTAAGTGTTAACGTAAGAGGATATTAGGTAAAGTATGCCGATCAGGTGAGAGATCTTGGTGTGATGAACAGTACGTTAAGTTTTGACGACCACATTGGAAAGAAATACCAAAATGCCCATGTCCAGCTAAGAAGTCTGAAGGTCCTTGTTATCCATTATCATATGGACTTACAACAGAATGTTTGCTGACATTCCCGCTTATCTAATTTTTAGGCTTCAAAAGGCGCAAAATTATGCAGCACGAGTGGTATAGAGTGCAACATACGAAGAACGTAGTGTCGATCTACTCAAAACACTTCACCGGTTGCCAATTAGGGATAGAATCATGCGCAAAGTGTCGGTATATGTCTCAAGGAACAGCTTCATTGTACCTACAATCAATTTTCCCTCGTGCGCCAAAATGGTATAGACTGACTTCATATAGAGACATGCAATACGAAGTCACAAAGAAGCGAAGAAAGACATCAGATAGTTCCATCGCTGTCATGGGTCCAAAATTATGGAAAGAGCTACCTAGCGACTTAAAATGTGTAACAATTGAAAACACATTCAGGAGAAAGATGAAAACACACCTCAGTCAAGTGTTCTTTAACTGAAAAAGTTTGAATAGCGTGTATTTACACTGAGTTGCACTATTTTAATTTTGTATATGTAAAGCGCATATGATTTTATTTTGGACAGTTTTGGGCTATATAAATTCATTTGTATTTGTAATGAAGCTGGTTAAGAAGATGGTTGTATAAATTTCTTAGCAGGTGGCCTGACTTTGGTGCGAAGAAACCCAGAAGCATGCATGGAACTCTTTGTCATAAACAAGGAGTCAGAGGGGAATTTATCACAAGACATTGAGTGTGTGGTATAGCTTGCAAAGCTTACACTTCTACATTAAGTGTTCATAATGTTCGAGTTGGCTTAAAAAATCTAGTGGGTTTCCTTTCAACCCCAGGGTCACCAGTCCAGTTTCTGTAGCCTCTTCTACAGCCCTTAAACAACCATGTCAGTCAAAAGTAAATTTATATCTGCAGAACCATTTCTTGATAAGGTGAGATTATTAAAAAAGGTAAAAGTAGCCAAAACCAGGAAGACACTCATAAGGTGATTTGTGGTAAGGCAATTACAGCGCCAGCAGTAGTTGAAGCTGTTCAGGCGTCATTGTCTTGCACTGCAACCCAAGACTACTAAAAGGGGAAGTCCTCCTCCATCTATATCTAAGAAACCGATGAACACAGATATGTCATGTACTGAAATTCTTGTATCTTCAGATATACAAAAGATTCATTTACAGCCTGGGTTACTGAAGAATCCATCTAAATTTGAGGATTTGTCATGTTTAGATGACAGGAGAGTGAATATCCTGAGTCTGAAATATGCATTGTCTGTAAACAGTTATATCCGAAGGGCAAACAACTTACTTCCATATCTCACAATTGTGATGTCGGGATGCTTTGACAAATGCAATGGATTGGTACAACCGTTCGTTTGCTCCCCAGGTAAAGAAGAAATCTTGGTGACTCTTTCCTGTGCCCCATCTGCAAGAATGATAAACAGTGAAGATTTAGACATAAAAACTTCGCATGTAAGTTAAAATGTTAAAACGTTTAATTACCAGTTAAAGACAATTTTTAAAACAAGGTATATCCAGTCATATTTAATGTTATAGTGACACGTGTTGTTTGGTGCGCGATATAGATATAGTGGTATTTAACTTATCACCGTCGAAATTACCTTACGTGACCGGATAGAGAATGCGTTATAAGTATTCGCCATTATGTATCATTTGTAAACGTTAGAAACTAGATCAAGCAGTTTAATGTGGTATCATTGATTTTTAATGGTTTATATATTTAATTCGTGGATGCAATTTGATTATACATCGATTTATAATAGCAAGAAATATAGTTTTATCGTCGTTTGAATGATTAATGACATGCATAAATACGCAAATCAGTTATTGTGATGTTGTTTTGAGTTTTAAACGACAATCTATTTAGGAAGTTTGGTTTTCTTAACAAATGACTGTATATTCGTGTCACCATTAAATTAACCACTGCCTACAAAATGGTCAGTGGCAATTAATGTTCTTAAATTGTTGGGATACACTAGTCGGGTGTAAGGAAGTAGTTTGGTCTCCGTCGTATAATATCCCCGGTCAATATTCTATCGTAAATGTAACCCCGGGTAATAGTTTATGACGCTCGGTTCATTATATTATGATTCCACCAAGAGAAGTCAAGACACTTAACGAAGACTATTGTCTCTCTGATCGAAAGTCACAGTCAAGTATTAAGTACCTGTAGTAGTTGACTTGCCGAGTACTGTCTAACATTTTGATTTTTGTATATACAATCATGTGGTGAAAAAGTATTCCCTACATATCGCCAGGAGTTGTAATGTCTTGTTAGGGATCACTATTTTATGCATATAATGACTCTCGAAAATGGCTGGCTCTGTACTGGGTATGTTTAGTAATGTCATCAGCAGTAACATTAATCATAGTAGTGACAGTTTATTAGCTTGCAGAAGTGGACGCAGTAGTGAAAGAAGTAGTGAATGTCTAACTAAAAAATATTTCATCATCATCAGCAGCAGCACCACCACCATCACCACAACAACTACAACAGCATCACTAGTAAAATCAATACAAGCAATAGTAGCAATAGCAATAGTAGCGGTAATAGTAGTAGGAGTTGTAAAAGGTGGAGTTGTCAACTTAGAATATTATAGGTTCGGCGGAGGTCATTATTTTAGTACATTATATTAACGTAGGCTGTCATTTATATAAACGGAGTTAATGTTGACATGAAAATATGTTTTCTTCTTTTTTTATAAAATAATGACTGGGATTATAATGCTATGGGTGTCATAATTCATCTTTATATAGGCATGAAAAAGTATAGAAGCATGAAATTCGTGGTTTTTAATATCATCTAAAGTTTCTCTTTACATTTAGTTTTAACTTGAATAAATCTTTTGGGTTTTATAATTTATCACAAGGCATTGTAAACATTGACTTTAGTATAAAATAAACTATTTTGTACTTCAAATGTCCAAATTGTCTAATCATTTGTTCCGGTACGCTAGTTACGATTTATTTAATCATAAAACGTACAACAGCGTTTACATTTCTCTTTAAAACATACGAATTCATTGAAATAAATGTAATGCTGATCAGTTTTCGTGCATTCATTCAGTGGCGCATTGAGAATACATATTTATTTATACACGATTAGCCAAAGTAAATATTGATATGAATGTAGTAAGCTGTATAGAAAAATATATTGATATTATGCATATAATAAATGTAACAGAAGAAACATGCAGACTGCTTTATAATTTATAGTGAACCTCTCTAACCCGGACATGTCCAGACAAAGGGAAAAGTCCGGATCAACGGAAATGTACAGGTTAAGGAAAAATGTCCGAATCAAGGGAAATGCACAGGTGAAGGAAAATGTACAGATTTAGGGAAATGTCCGGATTAAGGGAAATGCACGGATTAGGGGAAATGCACGGATTAAGGAAATGTCCGGATTAAGGGAAATGCGCGGATTAGGGGAAATGCACGGATTAAGGGAAATGTCCGGATTAAGGGAAATGCGTGGATTAGGGGAAATTTCCGGGAAAATATACACGATAGATAGGCTTTTGGATTTAGAAAAAAATATGTAGGAGTTTATTGCGATAAACAGTGTACCCCTTCATGGACTTCACTTTATCAGAGAGAATCATCTAGGGGACAGCGCTGTAAGGAGTTCCGTAAGGTACAAATTAATATCTATCGATACATTACTTACTCGTAGTATCGCCAGCGTAATATTGACCAAATAAGTTGAATTGATAATGTTCACTAAAATGTATCCAATCCAGCGTCATTTATGTTTTGAAGAATATTTTAACGCAATTTATGGAACTGCAGCATATTTAAATACCCAGTATATTAATGTTGTTAGGTTTAGTAACCGAATATCATTGTTAACTTTCGATATTTCATTGACATAATCAATAAACCAATTTTATTTTTAATGTAACCTTTAATTTTATAAAAGCTGTACATCTTTTGTTATATCGTGAGCACTACACCAAACAAACTATAGTGTAGAAAATGCGGACATCGGACGAGCATAACTTTCGAAATTACTTTATTTCATTACGTAAATCCTTTAAACGTTTGTGCATGTATAAGTCTGTTTTTAGAATTATTATATTAACGACGCAAATAGTTCTTACAACTAATCACAATATAAAGCTGTATTATAATAACAAATTTATCGTAACTATGTACTTTAATTAATGGCAGATTTTTTGAACTCGATTTTCCAGTCGGCAATTTTCCCCGTAGAAAGGCTCTCTAATCGCATGATATCTAATGTACTGTGTATGGCGTTGGTGCGATATGTGCTATTGTGACAATAATTCGTAATTAAAACTCATATTACATATCAAAAATAGGAGTGGTTTCAATAATTGAACCGTAAATGATTAACGACTTTGACTGACTATCAAATTTGAATGGATTGCATTTATTAATTGAATAATCGTTGATTACATGTGAGGATAATGATCTGACAATTGTTAAAAACGCAGAAGGTGTCATTTTTAAGATCGCAGCCTTATTTGAAGATGAATTTCAAAGCGGTTTTCTGTATTTTGTATCTAGGGAACCGTGTCTCAGAATTTTGATTTTTGTTTTTAGTCTATGACGTATACGTAATTGTCTGCGGGGTTCAGGCTACATAATTTCTTTAAAGTCAAATATCTAATGAACGGAGGACGTTATCAAAAAATCCGCGGCACGGTTCCCTGCGTGATTCCATGATACCATTATTTTAAGGCTAATTGTTGTAATATATCCTAATATTCAGAGTAGTGAACGCTATTCAAAAATATGAAAATTACGTGCACTATTGATTCATAGAAGACCGATCAAGTACAATATTTGTTTCAAATCACTTGCAATAAACTTTGTATAGTGGGTTTATTTATGTCTACAATTTTAACTTTTTAAAACTATATGTCGGTGATATCAATTAGCCAGTCAAGCCACATTAAATACCATCATAGAGTAAAGCGGATCTGGCAAAATGATAAAACATCATTTTGCCAACGTCTTTAACACAACAGTATTATAGCTACCGTGGTATTATTCGCGGTATTATTCGATATTATTACCAGTTTATCGCATTGATTATGTAACACACCATACCAAACGTATGGAAATACGCCATCATTAGGAAAGCCTTTCTTTCTTCCACAATAAAATTCACAAGATCAAGGCCAGAGAGAGCCGATCTGGGGAGATATGACTGTCACTTTTCGTATCCAGGTAGTGTCATGCAGTGAGAATAATGAAGATCTTAAAATGGTACTCTAGTCCATAAACGACAACTACAAACAATGCAACTCGTACTCGCTTATTATGACTTTTTTAATACAAGCAATTTTACTCCATGTTTTCTTGTACGATATTAGTACTGACAAAGAACTGAGAGTGTTGCTGTATACGGTATGTTCATTTATCAATGGGAAGTATTAAATGTTAAATGTAAGGAATACTAGCATCGGTTTCCAAATGAATGGAATTTCAGTAGTGTCTAACTTACCTGGAAGCTGTAGAGGTTTTAACAGCCCTAGGTAAGGCCAATATTGTGCATTAAATGTTGCAGTATCAGGCAATCAGACAGACAGTTTATCCTGTCTATGTTATCTTGGTTTTGGACTTTAATTTGAATTTACTCCGCTTGTTCTAATTTAATTGTGTTTAAGTGTGTTAACAAATATCTCCAATTGTTAAATATACATGTATATACTAAATTTTCTACATAGATCCCAATTATATATCATTGTCGGCTACTTCATACTCTTATGATTTAATCTTGCTTGAATACTTTTTTCCGTTAGAGTATATGGAAATAATGCAGCGCATTCTACTGATCTCAAATGATTTTCACAATACCTACGGTACGCTGTCCGTCGCACGACTCTTATTAAATAAGAGGGGCTGGAAAGACGCTAACTTGTCCTTGGCACATGATGTCCTCCAAATGTTGAACTATTCGAAGTTCTTATCGTTTATAATACGTTCTGATTCAATATCAGTCATAATGGTTTCAATCAATCCGCTCGTTCGTCCGGTATCTTATTTTGCTGCCCTTTCTTTGTCTGTAATTTTTTGTCTTTGTAATTTATTGTGGAACTTGGTTCTACAGACTGCAATGTACGTGATTTTCTGATCATTTATCTCTATTACGAATGGCGAACAATAGCGCATAAGGCCGGACTGGTAAATCACAGGCAGATAAGTAACTTATGGTAGATTAAATATTTATAGATTTTTAGTGTTTGTTGACCTAAACTGGTAATTTAATGCAGAAACACTTACATATGATTAATAATTATGTCAAGTTCATGGATAAGTACCGCACATCTGCATTATTAATGATTGCAATTAATATTTTACATTGTCTGATACAACCAAAGGAGTTCATCTTTATACTACTGCAAATTGTTTAAATTCTCTATCCAAGAGAAAGTCGATATTTACTCACAGGAAGACAATAATTAATAATTGAATATGATAGTTGCGACGATGTTGAGAATGATTGGTCGTTACATACAGGTAGTCAGCTACTGCGACCACAGACCATATACTGAGATTAGTTGGTTTCTATTTGTTGAATCGAACTTATGAAAACTTCTTGAATTGGTCATGTCTCGGTTTAATGAGAAAATGCTTTAATTTGTAGAATGTTTATCAAACGGAGATGAAACTATCTCCATACCAACCACTCTCAGTTCGTGGTGGGTTAATACGTACCGTCAGTCTTAACTATATGTCATTTACGTGACGTATTTATTCAGACGTGATATAAGTGTGGGTCTTAAGCGCGTTTCATAAACACATCTTAGCTAGAACCGCAGCCAAATTCGAAATTCCAGTAACCCCCTGTTGACAAATAAGTTTTTTACAATATTCATTGCTTCAGGTGTCTACATTTAGTTGTTAAAAGTAAATGTCTGCAATGTATGCTATATTTCAAGATTTAAAAGTGATATCTTGCCTAAGATGCGTTTATCGAGCGGGGCCCTAATTTGTACTATGTACTAATAATCAGAATGTTCAGAAATTTACAGTAGAATATCGTGTAGGGTAGTCGTGATAGTCATGATGATGCACTATTAAAAATAGCGCCTTAATTTATGCATGCATGTATTTGTATATACATGTACCTTGTGCACATTGATCTTGACATTGCGTTTATACATACATACATACATATATATATATATATATATATATATATTTATTGACATATATATATACAGATACTAAAAGAAATATATATATATTTATTTATTTATGTCAATTATCACTGTGTACTCATGGGCATATTGCCCACATGTATTTCTGAAATAAATAAAATAAATAAAATAAATATCTTTTGGATAACATTTAATTTTCAATTTGTAAAATGCTGCAATGCGTATCTTTTGTTATTTCGTCTTACCGAGTTTATGCATCATTCAATGTAATCAGGAAGTTTGAAACTTTATATACAAACGTGTCATGCAGTAGTTTACCTAATCTTTCGGTCTGATTTAGCAAAAATCGCTAATGCTCGAGGATAATAACAACGCCAGTTTTTCGTGAATGATTCCGTCGTACAATTAAGTGACCGTACGGATTCATACACGTCCAGGTGTGGTAGAAACTCCAACACTATTCAGCGATGGACCGTTCTACTATTTGTATTTTCCTGTTGGTAAGTGTAAATGTTATTTAACTATATATTGTATATTTTTCAATCGGTAATGCAGCAATACGTATACATGTTTATCAAATACTACTAACAACTGGTATTGTGTGATATTAATTAGTGTTTCGAAGTGTAGATGTCTGCTTCTTTAAATCGGGTATTGATGTTGAGTATGATTTTCATTATGTTATAGGAATGGGTACCTAATATCATTTTTTTTGACCCCGGATCATTGCACTGATACTTATTAACAGCGTTGTTCACGTGACAATGTTAGAGTTTATACTCAAGGGGTCTTGTTGCTAGACTTATGTATATAAACAGACAGTTTTACGCATTTTGAATGGTCGTTGTAATACAGATTTAATCGGTAATATAAGTCGAAGTAGAAATGTTTTAGATTATGCTATTGTTTCTCAAAGTATATTGAAAAATATATTATATTCTCAAGTAAATGGTATGATCAATGTATTTTCATTTACTTTTGATGAACGGGATATACTTGCCGAGGAATGAAGCTCGAACAATTACGATGTTATGGGTGAAAAAATATACATTGAATAAAAGTACATGTATTTAAGATTCTTTTATCTTTGACTTGTCTTATGATTACACTAATACTAAACTTCGGAATTCAGCATCATGTGGTTAGGGCACATCCCGAGCGAAATAGTGATAATTGTATTACTGAGTTTAAACCCATTATTAATGATGTAACTAAGCCCTTTAAATGTACTTTTTCTACCGATCCTGCATGTTATGAATCTAATGATAAGTGCCATGTTGATGGTTTGATGTTGGATGGCGAATGCATGAGGAAAAGACCAGCATTTTATGCTAAGCTAAATATTTTTAGGGCAGAAATAGCGGTTTAAAAGACACGAATATGGTCCTTGCTCACATACAACATACACCTTGTATTCGTAAGCACATATATGAGTATGATAAATTAAAAACTTATAAACTAACCCAAAGTATAAAACGCTGAGTTGTTTCAAATTTTAAATCTTAATGTTATTAAGTTTCGAAACAGTGAATCAGCCTTAGAGTTAATTATTAATAATTAATTATAGTTATAAAACAGTTAAATACAAATAAATCTGGTGATCCAGATACGTTTTAAACGATTTTTTAAAACATGTTAGCCACGCTCTATCTGCTAATTTATTGACTCTTGAAAAAGAAATCAGATATTATCCTATTATTTGGTTGGAGAATTTTGTTGTGCCACTGCATCAAAAGGGAAGTTTAAATGAAGTGAATGATTTTTAGGACATCACCATATTAAGTGCTTTAAGGAAGTTATTAACCAGGGTTTTAAGCAACAGATTGATTTAGTGGGCTTAAAAATGCAATGTAAACATTGAAGCGCAAGCGCAAGCCGGCTTTATGACATATTTGGGTACAGTTGACAATATTTTCGTTCTGCAGTATCATAGTATCTAGTATCATAAATCATGCTTTGAATGTTTGTAATTTCCTTAAGTATGCTAGTCATGCTTTGAGATTTATACAAAGGGATTCGATAGAACGTGTTCATTTGTAATTCTGTAAAACATTGCTTGATGTTAAAGGAATACTAAAATGATTTTGTTTATGGTGAACTAAGTCGTTTGAATTTGCCAAATTATTAGCCATATAATTATAATAAAATATTGGATTAGATTATCACAAACTGATGAAAATAAATATAACAGGAAAGTGTATAATAAATTAACATCATTTATGGAATTACATTTTAATAAACAAAAATGGAGGTATTTGTCATAAAATTTGTTATGTAATTTGCCGCTTTTTTCAAGACATTGGCAATGTTGACATATTTTTATCTCCAATCAAACAAACTAAAATATCAATTCGTACCAAATTGGCAGAGTAAACTGACTGTCTTAAGTAGAGCATTATCTTATAAGAACATTGCCATTTTAAGTTTCAGTTATACCGTAAAACCTTGAAAATAAGACAATCTTCCGGACCCGAAAAATCGGTCGTAATAATGAAGTCGTCTCATTATCAGGCTGAATTGTGGGGGAGTTATTGAAAGCCAGTATGAAGATAAATGGTCGTTTATAACAAGGTGGTCGTAATATTGAGGTGGTCGCTGTCTGAAATTTTATTGTATTTGAAAATTTTAAACATACCAAACTTTCTATTTAACTAAGCTGATCTTATGATATCCTCTCACTGGTTATATAATTATAGAACCTGGTAGGTGGAACAAAGCAGAATAACGACTCCCGTAAATGATACGGTATATGTAAAATGTAACTTGGTAGAAGATGAGCATCATTTTATGTTTGAATGTTTAAATTAATAAAATTATTTACTAATGGAAATAGAAAAGTAGATGTATTAAATAACCATGCTTACTTCATTGTCTATATATTTATATACTTAAATAAAGCTACATTAAGCACCGAATAGCCTATAGTTTGGAAAACAAAAATCCATCTTTTTCCTCCGTATATGTACAAATCAACTACGAGTGTCTCTCTTTGCATTTGTGACCGAAAAAATCTATTTTATTTCGCGTTATTTCTTCTTCGACCTTTAACCTTAGGTTGGGGAAATTATATTAGTAGTAGTTGTTATAAAATTTACAAACTAACTAACTGATTCAAATCAAGTAAAAAAAACACACAATGTTAAGTCGCTCGGTACAATAAACACATTCAACAGGATTGAAATCCCAACTGCTTCCTTCCCATGTTCGATATCTTTTTGTATGGACACGAACAGTGACAGAAAATCCATCCACAAAAGTTCGCTATTTATGTACATTCTAATCTCAAATATTCAGTGCGCAATTTATAATTACTCGATCCAATGGCTTCGCAGTTAGGTGAATTTCTATTAAAAATTAACGAGGTTAAAATTAGACTTTATATTTTTAAATACATAGATTAAGACATTTTTTCTATACTAACGACTGTAATTATTCCCGTATTGATAGAAATCCAGATACCTTTGACAATACCACGTGTTCAAACCAGTATGTGTTAATGCACTACAAAAATATACGTCATTGATGTTGCATGTTTTTGTTGTGGCATAATATTATTCAATTCCCATAATGCGTTAAGACCCCACTATTACTATTTAAACATTGAAAACAATCTAAACTAAGCGATAATATTGTATAGAAAACGAAATTTATCGTGTAATAATATCGTATACATAATCAAAATGCTTATTACAGTTTAGTTCAATTAAAACTAATTGTTCGTTATGATCATTTACTGAAGTAGGCATTTAGAATAGTTCAATATTCAAACGGGTGTGAGACTAAATAAAACTGTTTGTATTTTAGATATGTATGTACTGCTTAATACTCTACTGCGACGGTGCTAATTATGGAGAAACTTGTTCATCATCATCAGATTGTGTGACGGATTCATATCTGCATTGTGACAGTAACACCCAAAAATGTATTTGTGACAATGGATACTATGTGAATTCAAATGGTGATGGGTGTGTCGCAGGTATTTAAAAGTTTTTAAAAACATATTTATGTATTTGCATAGGAATGCAAAAGAACAATACATATTTAGTAAAATATCTTTTAAAGATAAAATGTTAACATACAAAATGACATTTAATTGACTTTCACCTCATATCTAACGCAATTGTTTTAGGTTAGATGACTGAAATAAATGTATATTTTCAGTGACTTTGATTCTAAGGCATGTGTATGACAATGAAGGGCTTACTACAGTTAATATTAATTTTCCTAGAACGCAAGTCATTTTATGGTTTTAATGTTGTTGATATGGCTCTGAATGGAGTGCTTTAATAATGAATGAATAAAATCAGTGAGGATAAAACTTGTTATGTTTACAAAAAACGCATATACTGACGATAATTTATTTCTGAGACTGTAAATACCAACTTATTGATTCAAAATAATATGCCATTAATTGTAGACTTACTCTAAATACTAATTAAAGAATCACCAAATTAAACATCTATGCAACCAATCATTAATAGCTATACATTTTTCGATATAATACGTACGTGTGTTGTTTAATATGGCTTTAAGTGGTCTATAATATAACTTCATAGAAGTTTGGGCTAGAAAGAAAAAATATATATTCATATGGAATGGCTTCAAATAAATTTGAAGTGTTGATTTGAGTCAAATGTGACCATGTACATTACAGTACATTACTAATTATTCACTAAGTACTAAAGGTGTGATAAGGCTGGTATGTTTTAGTGTGGTCTTGTCAGGTTTGACAAAACTTTCAACATCTTCTGGCGATATAAATGGTCAAGTTGTGAGAAAATGCAAGTAGGGGCTTAAAATCTAGTTGACGGTTAGAAAAGTAGAGGAAAATGAAATTTGATTTATCTGATCCATTCTCGTACATAATCAGGATGAGGAAATTGTAAGATCTTAATAAGGACATAAAATTGCTGATGGTGTTTAATGATATAATTTATAATGCCCTTGGCAACTATGTGGAGACAAATTGCAACTGACTTGTCTGTCCGTTCGCCCATACATGGTTAACTTGACTTTACCATCTAGCATTTACACCACTTACTAGAACAGAAATTCCTCTACAAGTGTTACCCTAGGCCAACCCCAATCTACTTATCTCGTCCAACCTCGATTTGACCTTGACCTTGATCATATTTGGACTTATAATGTGTTAAACGGACTCTTTCTTGGTAGACTAGATTTAATCGTTCCATTTAACATACTAGAACGCTTTGATACTTACACAGTTGTTGCCTTGGACCTTTCCCAATCCTCCCGTATCATCCAACTTTGAATTGACTTTGACCTTAATAGGATGTACATTATCTTAAAGGGGTTTTCTCCGTTAAGTAGGTTATACCCTCCGTCTAGCAATTACATTTTACAGTTTCATCTAGCACCAACACTACATAGATATATTGATTTTGGTAGTAATCACATATATTTGGTGCAGATATGGGACTTGGCTATTTTTCCAGTATAGAATATATGGGTCAATTAGGTATATTTAAAACTTTGCTTCTACTTTTACACATTGACCTCGTCTAGATTCAAAATCTATTGTCAAGCATGTCACCAGGAGCATAGATAGTATTAGTTGAAATAAAATTGAGCTCCAGTCACCAAGAGTTTAGTATATACTGCACAGTGTGATATTATATACATTGAACTCATGGATGATTAATACAGCTGGTGCATGTAAATGAATACATCAGAATAATCATGAACACATACAAAAAATCAAGTTTTTGGATCAATTTGATGATGAAAAATTCATAATATCAACTAATTTCATTAAAACAGTCTTATAAGATAATAATATCAATTTATCATCAAGGGAACTGAGTTTGAGTTTTTTGCTAGGATGCGCTTTATATGTTTAACATCCCAGTTAAATGAATGTCAGCTAGAACATATATATATATATATATATATATGAATATATAGCCATAACATCCAAATTTATATTACAATTAAAATAGTTTTGCCTAAAAAGATAAATATCTGTTATTACATAACAAGTAAAACATTAGACATATACACAAACGTTCATTAAAGTTTTATTGTTTCAAATGTACTTGAAAAGTTGTATTGTCAAAGATAGTGAATGCTGACCCATATGGGATAATTCCTGAGGTGCAGGAAACAAACTCAATATTCTTCTTGCGCTGATGCACCAAAAGAAATCAAAAATGTACAGAAATGTAGAGAATTGATTGGGATTTAAAAGTAATTAAAAGCTCTAAGCGACTAAATAAAATGTTTAACACTTTCTTGTTTTGTGAGTAAAAAATAACAATTTATGGGTCCTAATTATGTTATTTGGCTCTACTTTTGTGTTCAATGTAGGGATATAAGAGTGATTCAAATTATCAATGCTTTCATCATAATAATAATTCATGATTTTATATAGAACGGACTATAAAACTTGTCCAAAATCTAATTAATTGTTTGTAGGAAATCTGCTGAAAGAATTAATTGGAAGTAGTTATTGTCAACATGTTTAATACTCGCTGAAAGAAAGAATGTTGTTTTTTATTAGTTGATAAAATATTAGCCAATCTTAATTTTTATAAACTTCACAAATATTTATCACTGGAGGTTCTTATCTGTATTTTTTTAAATTCTTGGTATAGGATTTTCACTGATGTTTTAAGTGTTCTATCTCTACTTACAGATATACCACATGGAGATTCATGTACAACAGAAGATACATGTGCTGGTGATAATACACAGTGTAATGGTGGAGCATGCCAGTGTATGGGTGGATATTACTGGAATAATGCAGCTTGTGTAACAAGTGAGTACAATTTGTGTTTGTTCGTATTTACTCAGTACCTTTTCTTACCCAAATTTTACTTCACTGTTTTATACAGAGAATGGTCTGTTTGCATGTTCTAGGGAAGACATCGAACAATTACATACCGATTAACTTCACTTTTCATTTAGATTATAATTGTCTGTTTGTAAGTGTTGGAATACTCTTGGGACAGTTGGCATTATCTTTCTCTTGTGTCTCACCATAATAGTTTGGTAAAAACAGCAAGTGAGTGATGTTAGTTGTTGTTGTCATGGCATCAAATTTTTATGATTTTTCAAAATAGCCATATTTTCTGATTTGAAGAAAGAAGGAATAGGGATGGCATAGATTTTCAAAAATTAAAGATAATAGAAAAATCCTGAGACCCGTTTTCAGTAATTTCCATATGTTTTAGCTTGATAATGAGACCACCTAAATGTTAGTACTGTTTATGTTTGGACCAAAAAGTGATCTCAATATTAAGGTTTTACTGTACGGTAATTCTTTTTAACTTATGTTTTTCTTCTACCTTGAGTTGCCATCAAGAGTAACAAGATGTAATTTTCTTATGCACACATAAGTAGCCACGTGCAATAAATTTTATACGAGACACCCTAATTTAACCCATAATTACCTTGAAGGAAAAAATGTTATATAATGTGACCCTATTCAACTGATATATACTGTATATGTATACTTCAGAAAAATGCATAACTCTTCATTCTAATTTCGCTCAAAATGAAATCACTGAAAATGATTGCTCTGTCAAGGAAAAAACATAATTAATTAAAATAATAGTAACAAAAAACAAGGTTGATATTGTGCTAAAGCCTGATAAAAATAGGTACGTTTATGGGTACATGATATACCCAATTTTTTGGCAGCAACCCTAAAATCAATAATTGAATAGTAATTTGTATACAACAAAAAAGTGAAAGTGATGAATGCTGGATTGGTTGTAGTGAGAAATTTGTTTTAATGTTACATTGGGTGAATCTGTTGGAAACTCATTAAAACCCATAAAGATGTCTGATATATTTAATGTATTGTGTAGATGTGTTACATTCATGTTTATGACTAGATCACAGATAGATAAAGTGACTTTATTCATTTTCTGCAGTCATTTAATACATCGTAAGTAGTTCACAAAAATATTAGATAAAATATTTTAAAAATTAATGTTTCTGTCACTTATTAGGATTGATTTAGAACTAATAAATATCACCATGTACATTACACATAGTCATCATTGTATTATATTGCATGATGTGTAATTATACATAAACGCATTTCGGATTTAACCAGTTAATTACTTCGGTATAACTTACCCTAGGAAATAAGTATTTTTACAATGAACTGTTCTTTGCTGAATTTCCAACATGTGTAATTGGTCTGTTAAAATAGCTAAATTTGAGATACACGTTTGTTAGTTGCAAAAATGAAAATCCTGATTAACTGATAATGACTTATCATTTTATAGTCAGTAAGTCTGAATCATCACCATTACAATAATCATTGAGAGCAAGGTTTAGCTAAACTACATTCTATATTTTGCCAATTTAACACCATTTTATAGCATCAGTGATGTAAGATTTAATAATCATTATAGTCCAACCTGTGAACAAAAACCAGTCTTATGGAGTCAGCAAAATGGTCTTTGTACCCTGGTGACTATAGGTCTTTGTACATCATATTCATATTAATATCCATTATTGTAACACTATTTCAGCTGGGACCTGATATTTCTATTCAATATAATATGTACAAATGTTTATGATAATCAATTATCATTAAAAATAAAGTGAAAGTTGTTTAGCTTTTACAGAATTTAGTTGATATATTTTCCCATTGACATTTACACGAACTTGGAAGTTATATCGCTTTACAGGCAGCACAATTTATGAAACAATTATATTGATTTTTTCAGATATTCGGTCAGTTACTAATGGATGTGCTTTGTTTTGTATTTCAGAGGTTTCATTAGGAGATGTCTGTCCAAATCCAAGTAATACTGGTGTTCTTTCTACTGCATCTTGTAGTGATTCACATGCCACTTGTCAACAAGATGGTAGCACATACAAATGTAGATGTACAAGTAATTACTTTGATAATAATGGTGACAACAATAATGGTGGGCAGTGTACTCTAAGTAAGTTTATTTAATTATTTTACTCAAGATGTAGGTAAAATTAATCAGACATATTAGTATTTTGTGTTACATAAAGTCTTTTAAGGTCACCATGCATGCGCCCTGTACTAATTTTAATTGTTAATGCTAGATGTTATAATGTTCGTCCCTTAATTTGGAATTTTTCTTAGACTTTTTACATCCTAGAATAATCTTGGTATTTTTTCCACTGCAATTCCAACAAAGTGGTCTTTGTACCCTGGCGACCATGGTTCAGAGGGTTAATATCTGTCATCATGTAATGTCAAGATTAATGATAAAATTTGACACCCGCCATTTTCAAATTTATGGAGAGTCATGCTATACATACTTAGTGCAGGTCTTTGTACATCATATTCATATTAACATCCATTATTGTTACACTATTTCAGCTAGGACCTCATATTTCTATTCAATTTAATATGTACAAATGTTTATGATCATCAATTATCATTAAAAATAAAGTGAAAGTTGTTTAGCTTTTACAGAATTTAGTTGATATATTTTCCAATTGATATTTACACGAACTTGGAAGTTATATCGCTCTACAGGCAGCACAATTTAAGAAACAATTATATAGATAATTGACAATTTTCTATCCAAAATGCAGATTTGTAATTGCATTTAAACAATGGGGAGTCAATTAAAATTGGCTTTTGTTTGTGACAAATGCTACCATTTGACCTCAGTGAGGGGCTAGCACTTCTTAAATAAGCACAAGTAACATGCTTTGTTTATCGAAACAGCTAATTATTCAACAGATCTATGTTTGCGAAGTAATCAAACCTTAGGATCTTACTGATGCAAGATGCTGGAGGATCAAAAGTCAGTATTGGAAATTTTTTATTGGTTACAGTTTGCATTACAAAATACTAATCGGGAAATAATTAGACTGGTCACTGTCGACCAGTGGTCATTACTCACAGTCATTTAACGGGCTGTTTTTCACAGGAGGAATTTTAAGTGGTCATTTGTCACTGGTAGCTGCTACCTGCGGGTGGTTATTTGTACAAGTTTGATTTATCGGCACTTGACATTATACATTTTAGTTATGTCCCATGTGTAATAAATTGTAGATTTTCAGTTCTTGAAGGACAAATTTTGGTGATTGATCTATTCTACCAACCTGCCTTAGTGCTAACTCCTCCCTTAATTGAAGGTTTGATATTAACCAAGGTGTTATTACAACTTCCAATTATGGTTTTAAGAGACATACAACATAAGAGTTCATACATTGTTTGTGTAATTAGAAAAACGTAAATTTGCTGCACTATACCTTCGGATAATTCAATGTATAGTTCTCGCTTTTTGTCACTTTCATTATTCATAATATTTTAGAGAAAGAATTGGGAGTATCCTGTTACAAAATGCTGATTCATGTAAAGATGTAATTTTTGATGACATATGATAATATCTTTATAGTGACATTTACATTGCAATATGCACCATGCACAGTTAAATATCTATTAATTCCTGTATTTTATTTCTGTGTTCACATTTAAATGTTGGGTTTTGGTGTTTTGTATCACTTATTTAAACAGAAATTAAACCTATTACAAGACATGAAATGTAATCATACTACAATATGTTAACTCTAGGGGTTACAATGTTTGTTCCTTGGTTTGGATTTTTTCTTGGACATTTTAGTATAATCTTGGTATTTTTTCCACTGATCATCAAGATAAAAACAAGGTCACTATGTGAAATTCAAAGAGTATTACTTTTGCACCGTAGGTATCATATTTGTTTCTTGATACTTATCAATCATGACAATATTTTTTGTATTCTTACTAAAACATTGATAATGTTGGATAGAATCTTCTGTTGAAAATCAGATGAACAGTTTTCACACTACTTCTTTAAATGGGCATATGTAATAATATTTTTAATACAAATGACTATCAACTGTATAGTGAATCCATTGTCAGAAGTATGGAATTCTTGATGAAATTAGGAATGCTAATTGTAGCTTTTTAGATTTTGTCTTTTAATGTGCTAATTTACTTGTTATTACATTATGTCAGGTTAAAACTGAGACCTACTTAATGTGGTCTCAAATGACTTTTCCTTAATAAATTTTTTACAGATGAAGAGATATATTAATTTAATGTTGTGATGATGACTCTAAATAGATACCATTACATAATGATGAAGATTTGTACATGTTACAGAAATTCAACTTGATAGTACCTGTCCAAAACCAACCACTGCTGTACCTGCCACAGTTACCTGTTCTGACAGTGTAGCAACATGTGTAGCTGATGGTGGTGGATATAAATGTAAATGTCCTAGTAATTACTATGACAACAATGGGAACAATGCAGGTGGACAATGTATACAAAGTAAGAGAACCAATGATGTTGACTATGTTTATATTTTTATGCTACACATATTGTTAATTTTTATGTAGGTAAAATAAACACTTAGCATAAACTAGTATGATTGGTAGTAGATTTTGGGGATGCAGGATTTATGCATTGATTCATAATAACAAAGACCTCTACTATAATCACATACAATCAAAGCATAGTTACAACATACTTAGATAAAAGAATATGCACAAGACAAAGGTACTCATATTTATTTATGAACATGCAACAACAACACATCGCCAAAAATTGTATCTTTACTTCTGCATATATAAATTTGTGATGACTTGTGATTAAATCAGTTTATATCAGTTTATTTATCTAAACTTTTGGTTTCGATGTGTCAGTTTGAGACAATTATATAACCATTAAATGTACATGGTTACCTTGTTTGAGTGGGAAAACATGTCACTGTTGAAGTAAATAGTTCCTACTTCCTATTGTGCATCTAGCATTTGTACAGTGCCAGAAAACCAGATGCAAAATTAAGAGCTCTTTGAATGTCACTTCTGGTAAACTTTGAAATAGGTTTATATTACATTATCCTGTTATGCTGTGTCAAAATCAGTCTGAAATGGATTTATTTTTTATGCAAGATAACATGATTGTCCTTATGATGGTATAAATTATCAACCTAAATTATTCTTGTTCGAAATTATCAGAATTCCTTTGTTAAATATGGTGATAGATAAAAACATTTGAAATTTACATTGTATGTTTTATGCAAACTGATATACTGGCATAAGAAATTACCCATCATAGAAATTCTTCTATTTTGGCCTATTATACTGACATTGAAATTTTAATCATATACAGCAATTTTATGGTCAATAATGGATAACAATAAACCATATCATGAAATGTTTCAGCTATTCCCAGAATTCATTTCATCTCGGATACTTGCGCTTTGTCTATTTTATACCAACATCACTTACCGGTTACTTTCTAATGACGGCCAGTATATTAGCTGAAGTAAACACAGTACACACTCTTCAGTCACCTGTGTTGTTCTCAGTTGTATGTATTATTAGATTATATTCCATACACAAGTAGCTAGTTCATACATAGTTTTATGAGATGCTTATTACAGAGAAATTACTTGGTGCAAATTGTCCACAACCCACCAGCCAAGTACCAAACACTGTACCATGTATTGATACAAATGCCAGGTGTAAGGGGAACAGTGGGAACTATAAATGTCAGTGTATGGATGGATATTATGATAATGATGGAACTAGCAACACTGGAGGAACATGCACATTGAGTGAGTGCACAATTGTGTTTTATGTGACATTATCAGTTGTTGTATGTTGCAGTTATAAAAATGATCTCATGGTCTAAAATGTTCATGTTTACAAGCTATACATGCTGAACTCTGTGACTCGTAGTATTACATATTGTAAATTGTTAGATGTTTTTATACTATTGTTTATTGTTACATTGACTCATACCCACATTTGTTTCAACTGCAATTTTGCATATAAATGAGAGATAATACACGGCTCAGACGGTTATGCGATATTAAGCAGATATGGCAGTCGGACCAATTTGTTAAATGGATGGAAGGGAAATTGAAGTCTTAGATTTTTGTCCAATCAGTGAACTTTGATATGTGCTACATCCACTTTGTTATAATATACTGAAGTGAGAAATAAATTTTATAAAAACGTATCCATGTACATACTTTAAAACACAGAAATTGAATGATACTATCACAATTGTTCATCAACTTCAAGTAAAATGTATGAGTATGCATGTTTCATTTATTGGTGATTGTTCTGAGTATTAAAATGAAACAATAAAAGTTTAAAACAATATACTCAGCGGCCAACGTTCACTGGATGGGGACAACTTAACATCATCATTATGAAAATTACACTTAAGCTCATATGTTGTTATATTAGATCACATTGCATCATACTAAATAATGTAGGAGTTATGCAAATGCTTTTATAACAATGTGAGGAATTACAATATGGTAAACATATGGTGTTGCATGGAATTAACAAAAAATCATTTACAAAGCTGTAGGATAACATAGGATAATGATGACCCAAAGTCACACATCTTTTGATGGCCGTTCTTTTTATCTCATTATTGTCAATATTTTAAATCTGATCTGACAATTATTGATATGTTCTTCCATATGTATTTCAGAGGTTTCACTGGGGGCGGAATGTCCAAATCCAACAAATACTGGTGTTAGTAATACTGCATCTTGTAGTGATACACATGCTACATGTCAACAAGAAAGTTCTAGTAGTATATACACATGTAGATGTACAAGTGATTACTATGATAATAATGGTAACAATAATGATGGAGAGTGTACGCCAAGTAAGTTGCCTTTAATTCTATACAAGTTGAAGGTTAAGGTTTTATAGAATGCATTGTACATTTCAAAAATAAGACATTCTAGTGTCTCTTACATCATTTAAGTGACTACTATTTCATGCAGTTTTGCAGTTGTTTTGAAGAAAAGAAAATAAGATTGCATTTATTTTTGCTATTGACTTAGCTCGCCTGAGTACAGTATACTCATGTTGAACTGTGACTGTCTAGCTGCCTACAATTAGCCTGATAACTGTGTCTTTTTTTCAAGGCTCCATAATGCTGAAACGCTCTTAGCTCAAATACAGGAAGTGAGCATGATGTATTTATATTCTTCAAATATTAAGTCAAGTATTGTTTTTCATGACTGGATTTGCTTAGCATTGGTACCCAGCTGTATCAGACTAGATTTAGGAAGGTCTGGACGTGTCTGTATTAAACCGTTCACAATTTTCTTAGTTCTACAGGCCAAACATCTGAGCAGCCCATAAAGTAGTGCCTGTAAACAGTTTAAAAATGCTACCACTCCTTCAGTTTCTGTTTTGAATTAAACCTTGAATAAATGTATAAACCTGGTATAAACTGCATATTTATGTATTGTTATTTTCCATTTTGGTGAGCTGTGTTACGTTTGTATGAATATCTTAAATTCCAGATTAGTAGAGCTACAGTTTTCACTTATCTTGTCAAGAAATTGTGTGTAATATATGCAATAAAAATTACCTACTGTTTAGGATGTCTGGGTTTTGTGAAAATTCACATGTCATGTTGATGCTGAAAATGTTGAAGATTCGAAATTAATATGATTTAGCTTTTAATTCAGGTTCTTAACTTAAAACATAAAATTTACCCCCCCCCCTGATAGGGGAATATAGTAATAGTCTTTGTCCATTAAAATTGTGTATAATCCAAAATGTTTTTAGTCTGTAGCATACTCCAAAACTGTTAAAGTAATTGAAAGTAAAAGGAAAGGACAATGAGATGAGAAGTTAAATGCCCATAACCCTGCCTTATTTATTTATTTATTTATTTAGTCATTGCCATTTGTTTAATTTTAAATATAAATTTTGTCTAGAGCATAACTCACAAACTATTTAAGACATGAAACTTGAAATACAGTTAGATGGCAATAAGTATAAGTGCAGAATATAGGAATTGTAACTGTAAATCTATCTTATCTAATTTTGAGCATTGCCCTTTGGTTTATTGAAAGATAAAAATTGTCTAAGATTACTCCAAAACCATTTAATATATCTACATGTATGACACTTTGAATATTGTTGTATGGCAATGAGTAGAAGTGGAGAGCACAGGAATCATAATTCTACATGATCTTTTTGAAGCTGTTGTCCTTTGTATAATAACTCTTCATGATATGTTCTTTAAATTTTGTAAGATCCCGAATAGGAGAAGTGCAGAACTTAAAACTCACAGCTCTTTGTTTTTCAACTTTTTGCTGTTTGTTTTTGCATTAGCTATAAATTTTGTATAAAGCTGACTCTTTAGTGCTTGAAAACGTTTACTTAAAACTTGAAGTATGTTTAGATTGTGATGAAAATAGAAAAATAAAGGCTTCCTGAAAAAAAATATTTACAAACCATCCCAAAAGGAGGTCAAAACGTCCGGAGGGTACTATCTTGAAACAATTACCATTTAATCCATTATTTAATATTCCAATTTAATATTTCAATTATCATACATACTGACATACATACTGACATGACACTCGGAAGACCCCTTTCTTTAATTTTAACTTGCATCCTAATTATTTCTCTATCCGATTTTTATTAATTCTGGTAATTTTCGTCTCTACAGAAGTTGCATTAGGATATGACTGTCCTATGGCTGATGCTTGTAAACAAGGAAATTCACATTGTGTCTCCAGAACATGTGTTTGTATGAATAATTACTATGACAGTAATACAGACAATATTAATGTAGGACAATGTAAAGCTAGTAGGTATCCTTCTTGTTTTATTTCTAGTGTGTTTTGTTTTAGAGGTTACTGAATGCAATTAAAACTGTCTATGCATTCTTTAATGCAATTGGGTACAGTGTTAGTTTTTCATATGGACAATATTTTCTCTTTTACTTACACCACCCTATTAAACCACATTATGGACAATTTGCACATATAACTAGAATCATTTAAACAGACAACAAGAGACCATACTATATGGAACAGCCTGTCCAAAATTAAGCTGATATTAATTGATGGGAACTGTTAGCATTTATTATTTTACTTAAGTTGGTGCTAGCTAAGAAAAACTGAAGGAATTGACTTTCAATTTCATGATTTTTATGTTTTATAAGAGTCTGCCAAAATTGTGTGAAAGATGTTGATTTTGATAAACTTAACTATTTGTACATAAAGTTAAAATCCCCAATTCCCATCTTTGTACCAATTAATTCTCAAACTCTTGTTGCTAGGCAATGGATATGGATGTCCTTCTTTATTCTTGTCAAGGCCGCATTATATTATACAAATCATTATTGCAAAGTCCCACTACGATGATTTCAAATCGTAGAAAAAATATCCATGTAGTCTTAAATCCAGCTAATAATGAAGGTGTTTGAAAACTTCCCTTTAACGTTGTTCCGATACAGTTTTTATAGTGTCTGCTTTAGTGGTGCATGGTGTTGTTATGCAAAATAAATAGAGTGATTTCATTATATTTGTGGCATATACATAGGTGCAGAATTTTTTAGAATGTGATAATACATTTATTTTCGTATATCGCATATCATATCACAACTTATACTAGTTTATAAAGATCATTAACTAAAACAGACACCACACATATATTAAACTTATAAAAATTAACTGAATATCTAGGAAAGTGTCAATAAATATATTTAAAACTATTGAAAAAATAGCTTTGTACTAATACGTAAAATGATTTGACAAGGACAGCACAAAAAAGGGAATGACTATTCCATTCTTTCGTTTGCTGTCCAGGTATAAAGTAGATAGGTCCTGTGAAAGGAGTGTATTATTTTTCATTTAATATCACAGACAATATATACGATCTCACAAAAAAGTTATATCACAATGAATTTAAAAGTTTTTTCTGTGACTTTGATTAAAGTGTTGTTTATTGTCTGTCTGTCCGGGTAGAACTTTGCTTATAAGTAATACTCCAACCATTTCATCAATTGACAAATATCAATAACATTTTCAAATTTTTAGACTATAAATTTTATGTGTCTTGGTGAGTTTAATTGCTTTGACACTTTTGTTATGGTTCATATGAATCTATTTAATACTTAAAATAAGACAAAATTATCAGTTCTTTTGAGAGCAATAAAATATCTGAAATGTATCCTTCTACAATAACTCAATCTTAATATTCACTAAGCTTTCCTCACGCATCAACACGTTGTATAGTAAACTGACATCATAAAATACAGTATGACATCATGACTTCAATTTCCCATGCAGCAACCTGTGAAAGTATTCACAATTCCAATGCAAAGTTATATCCATGCACATCTAATAAATCAGGGTGTATTAAACAACTCTTATTTACTTTCGCTGAACGTCATACATACCACATGGTAATAGTGTACATACTGGTAGTTTTGAATTGATTGAAAGTGAATGATGTTTATTGCTACAGACCTATTCAATGTAGGACCCCATGGATAAAGTATATCGTCATATTCAAATTTACATTTCAGTTTTATGACTATCAATTATTGATTGTATGATATTGTTTGGCTATTTTAGGAAAAGCTCTTGGTGTACAATGTACAGAAATGTCATCATCTTCATACAACTCAGACCAGTGTAAAGATCAGTTTGCAACTTGTAATAGTAGCAAAATATGTGCGTGTAATTCAGGATATCACCAGGAAGGCAATGTGTGTGAAGCAAGTAAGTCAATGTTGTCTTGTTTCAAGTATTTGTATATAACTAAATCTTAGTTAACCCCGCATCTTCTTGTCTAGTCTGGTTAATTAACAAGTATTTGTATTTAACTAAATCATATTTTACCCCACATCTTCTTGTCTGGTCTTGTTAATCAACAAGTATTTGTATATAACTAAATCATAGTTAACCCCGTATCTTCTTGCCTGGTCTGGTTAATTAACAAGTATTTGTATTTAACTAAATCATATTTTACTTCACATCTTGTCTCGTTAATTAACAAGCATTTGTATTTAACTAAATCATATTTTACCCCACATCTTGTCTGGTTAATTAACAAGAAGTTTGCTGTTACTTCTCTAATCAATGATCATGTATACCATTGAGTTTCATAATCATGAGTCTTTCTTTTCAAAATGTCAATAATTTGGTAGTTCTGACTTTTTATATGGTGTAAATAAATGTAACATATATATCAAAAAGTTGGGTCACAGACCAGAACTGGATATAACTAGGAGTTCGTTTATTTGTATATTAAATTGCTTTCCTTCCACATTATTTACTGTTTATTTTATGACACATTATTAATAATATCACATTATAACATATATTCAGATAAAGCTAATGGGGAGGACTGTCTTGGAAATACTGCAGATGAATGTTCTGATCTTAGTGCTGAGTGTAGAGGATTCAAGTGTACATGTAAACTTAGTTACTATGATGATAATGGATTAACCAGAGGTGGAAAATGTCAAGAGAGTAAGTGTGCCTTGGGATAACTCGGTTTCCATGAAATGGTTTGTGTACACATTGAAATTTGTTTTATAGATTTTAGCTGTGTAAAATCGTTATGTTTTTGTACATTTTATAAATGATATTAATTCTGATTTTCTTGTGAATGAAACAAAACATTAACATAATATGATATTATACAATTGTACATCATCTTATATTTTTGAACAATGTATTATGAAGTATGTGTTTTAAATACACACACGTAATGTAATGTAATATTGTAACTAGATATAAATGTAATATTTCAGTCTCTCAGTTACAAGTTGGAAGTGTTGTATTCAGTGAGATAAAGACAACAAGTTTCTCAGTATCCTGGTCACGCCCATCTGGACAGCTTTCTAATTTTGTTGACTATTACTCTGTACAGTGGTCACTGAAGAATTCTGTGAATACCCAAAAGTCACCTGATCTGACATCATCAACAACAACTTACGTGGTGAATGGTGTTACACCTGGAAAAGTGTATGATGTGAAAATTATATCCCACAATACACAAACTGAAAATGGTGTAGAAAGGACTACATCAGTAACAAAGGAACAATCAGCTAGTAATTATCATTATTATTATTGTTGTAATTATATGCTATATTTTATCAACTGTTTGTTAAACATATTAATAACTAGTAATATATACATTTATAATGCATTGTATATTTTGTATCTCATCAGGATTTTTTTGATTTTTTAGAAATGTCAAAACAACATGAAAATTGTAAAGAGATAGTTGAGAGTTAGTGTAATGCTTAGAGATAGTGTTAACTGTTTAGAACTGTAACAGTGGAATTTTCTTACGCCAAATCAGTCATTTTGCGTGTGGATTCTAGAAGAGGGATATATTTCTAGAGTCCCCTATATTGATAGAAATTTTGTACAAAGGAACCAGAATCTTTGTTGGCTCATTTTTACAAACCAGGTTGAAGCAATAAAGCATTAATAGCTTTCTCTTGATGTTTAGTGGCAATTAATCTCATATTGGTCATGTTACAAAGTTATCAAGCTAAATTATTTAAGTATACTTGTTATAAGTCATTAAATTAGCCTCTCTACTACATCCACATGTATTTCAGTATTGTGCTCCTACACATAAAGAAGCTTGATAAGTTTGAATGGGTGAACTTTGTTCTTTCATAAATCTGGAAATAATAATATAAATAGCATTTTTTTGTTGATTTCTTCCTTTCAATTCTGTAGTATATTGCTCAGAAGATGAAAATAATTTATCAAGATACTTTTTAGAACCATACAATATAGCAAATTACCAAACAAAATTTACTGAAATCAAGCATGTCCAGTTTCTTTTTTGAGTTACGGCACATGCATTCTTTGATTTAATATATTTTTCTATATATTGTAGAACCTAATATGGTAGGGGGTATCACTCCAAGTAATAGTGATCTGGATGTCAGTGATGGAAATCTGAAAATAGTATTTACTGCCGCTTCTAATGGTAAAAGTGGTTACATTGTAAAACTCTTTGATGATACAACAAAGATTGCAACAAAAACCCTCGGTCAATCTGCTACTACTACTACAATCCAAAATTATGATGTTGACAGTGCTCACAGACCTTTAAAGAATGGATACAGATATACTGTTAAAATTGTTACAAAGAGTGAAACATTCAACAACAATGGAAACAAAGTAGTGCAGAGCGACGCTTTTGAGAAAGTTATAAAGACTGTACCCAAAGGTAAGTGTTTAGTGATCGGTTGTGTTCTTTTTAGTTTTATTTTAGTTTGCTTGTTTGATTGTTTTAAGTATAAAAATGAAACTGAATTCAACTTACCAAATTTCTTCTACAAACAGTCGATTTCTGCATTATTATAATATCATGTAGTTTCTATTAATTCCTACCAAACAGTTATAAAAAACACATGAGTTAAATACTCCTTTAATGTGGTGTGACTGACTTAATAAAAAAAAACGTAAAAATATATTTTAAGTACTAGTAATTTACAAAGATTAAATTATATACTTTCATGTTATACAACAAAAACTCTTTCCAAACGGGCAAAAATAGCGTTTTATTACAATAAACACAGTACCCCTCTATCGATTTTTCTTTATTGGTGAGAATTATCTAGGGGACAGGGTTGTAGGGGGCTCCATAAGGTACAAATTAGTATTGCTAGCATAATATTGACCTATGAACTCAAATTGATACTGTTTACTGAAATTTATCTATTTATGTTTTAGTATATTTTAACGCAATATATAGACCTACAGCATAATTAAATTGACAGCATATTAATTAATACTGTTAGATTTAGTAAATGAATATCATTGTTTGATATTTCATTGACTTGAAAGTGTGACTTCTTACAGACATTGGACGAGCATAATTTTCGAAATTACGTTATTATACATTATATAAATCATTTAAACTTCTTGTGCATGTATAAGTCTGTTTTTAAATTACTATATTAACGAAGCAAACATACGTCTTACTACCCAATCACAATTTTAAGTTGTATTTTATAACAAATACATCATTAGTAGTTAAAAAACTCTGCCATTAGTTAAACAAGTAGAAGTGATTCACCAAACTTCCCAATCGGCAATTTTCCTGATAGAGAGCCCTCTATTAGTGTGATATCTGACATGTTTTGTATGGCTTTGGTATGATATGATACTACTTTGACAATAATTCGTAATAAAAACTCTTATTACACATCAAAATTGGGAGTGGTTTCAATAATTGGACCGTAAACGAGTAACAACTGATTGGCTATCAAAATGGAATGTGTGGCATTAATAGATAGATAGATAGATAGATAGATAGATAGATAGATAGATAGATAGATAGATAGATAGAACAAAACGGAATTTAAAAATAAGTAATAAAATAAAACTGTTTGCAATCATGTGATCATGCTGAATGACCAGTATACATACATAACTGTGAAAAGTATTATTGTGTGTGAGTTCTGATCAATTACTTAAAAGCTTTATATAGATAATATTTCAGGGTAAGTATAATAATCATGTTAATTACTATCTATTGACGAACATTGTAGTTTATATACAAACTGGATTACATAATGAATGAAAAGACGAATAATGCAAGTTGTAATGCAATGACTATAATCGACGAATAAACGTGCGTATAGTAACGTTGATAAAAACAAAAATGTTCTCTTAACATCGTGTAGACAATCTTTAACATATTTGAGTATATAAATGTCATTAAGCGTAAGCAACACGCGGGGAATTTACTGAATTTTGGCATGAGTCTGGAATGCTTTAAAAATATGCTTAAATTTCGTGTTATCTTAAGTTAGCGTAAGTGCCTACAAACGTAAAACAGGCTAAAAATACATTTTAAGTTACTAAGAATAATTAAATATCATACGATCGTATCATGCAACAAAAAATCGATCTGAATATTCAAAAAATATTGTTTTATCGCGATAAAAACTGCACCACCAAATTGACTTCCACTTTATCAGCGAGAACAATCTAGGAGGCGGCGCTGTAAGATGCTCCTTAAGGGCAAATTTGTATCAATCGATATTAAATTTGGTATCACTTGCCTTATATTGACATAAGTATTTATAATTCACAGATTATCAATTCCAAGCGGATTAAAATGTGAAATAAGGCTAGGCAAGGTGTTAGAGTGTTCACAAAATGTGAAAAATGTAGTTAAAATCTCCTTCTCGCTGAAGTTGGTATACGAATGCTGAAGATACCGAACTGCATAAATCTGTACCCAGTAAAAAACTTGACCTTAGTGACGTGACATGTTATGAAAATGGAAACTTTATGACGGAAAATTACGCAATAAATATATAACTGCAACAATTATTGGATGTGCTAGAAATTGTGAATTCATTAACACCTTGGTCGATCGGGCTACTAGCATCTAATGTACTTTAATATAAAATACATGATGGAATAACTGATCCGGAATAGTGATCTTATTGGAGTGCGATATCGATATCATACTCTAACGCCTTGCTAATTATGCTATCAATATGGGTAAATTTAGACCTTATACATGTCGCATCACACATTCTTTTATGTTTTGACGTGATATGTAATGAACAACCATGCAGCATGCAGTACTGTCTTAGTGACTATAATATAAAACGTTAACCGACTATAGCGCACATGTTTGCTAGATTGTGTTATGCGCTATGATAATAAAAGTCCAAAATATTGTCTCGCCAAAAATGCTTTGAAGTTAATCAGGGCTGTACATTGTAGATTACCAGAGTGAATTTATTACACTATAAATTGGCATAATTTGGTTTCATTTGGAAATAACTAATTAAAACAATGGACGAAATAAATGACTATAAATGTTGTTTTTCAATTAAGTGTAAATAAAGAATATAAAAAATCCGTTTGGTCAACTTTGTTGTAATGTGTTACATATTATTTGCAGTTTTATTGTAATTATTTATGATATTCTACTTGTCAATTCCTAGTCAATATCTTGTGAGAAAGAATGCCTATTGTCATCCGAAGACCATACACAAAACATTGGCGTCATATCTGAAATACATAAGAACTCAGTTTTTTTGCATGCACATTTGAAAAAGACACTTCACGCACCTTTCAATAAAACGCTCATGATAAAAAATCCGATCTGTCAGAGATCGGTACACCGTTAATGTTATGACGTACCATTCGTACAAGTTTAATTAACTTTATATATTCCAGAGTCAGTTAGGTTTCAAATACAATTAAATACGAGTTATAAGCTACAGTATATTTAAATTGCCTGTAAATTAATACAGGAAGTCTGAGTCAATGAAAATATTTTTTTCGATATTTCATCGATGTAGTCAATAAAATAAAGTTATTTCAACGTGAACTTTTATTACGCAACTGTGTACATTTTAATAAAATATTGAAAATATCAAACAAACAATCGGATGAAAACAGTGACGTCTTATGGACATCGGACGTGCATGTTATTCAAGAATCTTATTTTATTCTGTTACATATCCAGTTACCTTTATATATTAGTATGTTAAATTAAATTATTATATTAACAGACATAAAACATAAACACTCTTCTACAAATCAATCACGTAAATCTAATGTTTACACTAAATGCATGGCTACCTTTCATTTAACTTATATAGCGCTTTCCACAGCAATCTTCAACTCGATTTCTCTATCAGCCATTTTCCCCGTTGGGAGCCTCTCGATTCTTGTGAAATCTGATGTACAGTGTATTGCATCGGTACGATATGATACTATTTTGACAAATAATTCATAATTACACTCTTTAGGGTCATCTAAAATGGTAGGCGGTTTCACTAATTGATCCGCTAACGATGAACGAATTTGATTGGTTATCAAATTTTAATCGGCTGTATTAATTTATAGAATAATTGTTAATTACACGAGGTGATAATGATCTGACACTTTCATTGTTTATTTCTCGCTTATAAAAAAACGCAGTGGGTGCTATTTTTGAACAAAGATTGCTGCCTTATTTGAAGATGGATTTCAAAGTGGTTTTCGGTATTTTGTAGCAGAAATGCTTATCTGGGGAAGTGTGTCTCAGAATTTTGATATTTATTATTGTTTTTTTATCTATGACGTATTACGTGATTGTCAGCGGGGTTCGGAATTTCTTAAAAGTCAAATATCTAATGAAAGGAGGATGTTATCAAAAATTGAGGCACGTTCCCTGCATGATACCGCGATGGTTCTATTAATGCTGATTGTTGTAATATATTCTTATATACAGATTAGTTATCGTCATTCAAAAATATGTAAATTACATATGATATTGGTTTATAGAAAACCTTCCAAGGATAAAATTTATTTCAAACTATTCGCAATGGACTCTGTATAATGGGTTTATTAATTTATACAAATATGGTTAACTTTATAAAACTATAAATTTGTGAAACTTGATACCACCACATAGGCACTTACGCTACAATAATATACATCTTTGATAAAATAAGTAGAATAGTTTTGTGTTTTGCACTGGTTGTAGATCACTGGTGAGTAATATATTTTTCATGAAAAATTTCTTATTACAGTTGTTGCATTTTATTCCGTGGGTATTAATTTTTCGTGGATTTGCCTATATTAGTAATTTCATGAGTATGTAAATTCATGAATTTTCCAATATTTTGATAGACAAATGTTTTGATAAATTAGTAATTTATGAACATTGTAATTCATAGGTACTTGAATTTATGGATAAGCTTACCCATGGAATCCATTATATTAAATGCGCCCAAACATCGTGATACTATAACATAAAGCATCGTACAAACCACTTTGCACATTTTTCTTATAACATTAACAATAATTATTTCTTAAATGTCAATAAATACACTGAGAATTTTTACAGGTTGAATATGATTATTTATTTATCTTTTGTTATAATTAAGATCTTACTAATGATTGAATATTTTGATCAATAATAAGGATTTTATTCTAGTAAATTAATTTTGTGTTACAAAAGATCATTTCACCAGTTACATCTGTTTTCCATTTATTTTCATTTTTCTCTTGTTCATTACAAAGTTATATGCTAGCCTGGTAAATGACCTGAAGGTTATGAAGGCATGATTTGTAATTCATTAAAATACCAGACATGATATATTTATTGTTATTACTTTCAGCACCTAACCGTCCAGAATCTGGAAGTTGTGGAGTGACAACAGACAATTCAATTACTGTATCATGGTCACCTCCATCTGTACCTAATGGAGACATTGTACAATACTATGTCATGGTTTACTTAGGAGACAAAATAAATTCTACACGAGTTTCTATTGGTAATGAAACAGAACTGACCGTTGATGGTCTGGACCCAGGTTGGTTATTTTACCTTTTAAATTTTAAACAATTTGTTTTGGAATTAAACAATTATTTTTCTAAAATAATGTTGTAAATAAAACTCGTAGCCACCTTCTGTGAATCTATTAATTGTAGCCTGTTGCGTTTGGCCAAAGTAATTACTTTGAAATCATCAATTGACTATAAGACATGGCTTTTTCCTTTAATAAAACATTATTCAATGTTTGTTATATGAATACAATACTCCTCAATTAATGTCTCTAATATTTGATTGTTGTTAATGATGATAGCGCAGTGGAGTTCTTTGATTATAATTATTGTTGTCATGAATTTAATGCATTTGTATTTTTGTTATATTTCACAACTAAGAAGTTTAAACACAGCATAAAATAATAAAATTTCAGGGACATCATACTCATTTAAGTTGTTGACAGAAAATGAAGTTGCTAATTCCACCGAAACAAATTTCATATCTCAAGGATGTAAAACAAAACTAAAGAGTATGTTTTTCTCTTGTTTGAACAATACATTATTCTATTATTGAAATATTTATTCATAGAAGGCAACTGCCTTATGTTATTGACTTTTTTATGTCATTTAGTTTTTTCTGATTATTTATTTAAGCTTATTGATGGTTATCTTACTAAGATGTAACAGACCAGTTCTGTTTATTCCTTAGGGTCTAACCTTAAGTAGTTATGTATAACAGTCTATTGAAGTAGCTAAATACAACATTGTCATTTGTTTAACTAGATTCTGTTAGAGATGAGCTTCATTTTCATTTGCAATTAGCCTTACAGAAACTCATTTTTGAATGTTTCCTGAATTTGATTATAATATCACAGAATCAAACTGATATAACAGTAAGTGCCATTTCTATTTGCTTTCTTTTCCAGACATTTTAATGTTTATAATTTTGTGTGAAATTTCCGTAATATTCCAGTGGCTGAAGCTCCAAAAAATATACAGATATCAGGTGTTGAAAGCCGTAGTTTTACTGTTACATGGGACAAACCAGGGAAGTTGTACAGTGAGGAAAACTTTGGTTATGTTCTACAAATCAAAGATGACACAGATGTTTGTGTGGCAGAAATTCTATACAAATGTTCTGATTGTAGGTTCGGTAGTTTCCAGGTAATTTGTCTTTTGGCCTTGCTCATACACATCCTTTATTTATTTATATATGTGTATGTGTAAAAGATTATTATGTAGTTGCCTTTCTATGAATAGAAATTTTTTTTTAGAATATATAATTAATAAAAGCATCCATTGTGAACCTCGATAAGATATCCTTATTTTTGTATATGTAAGGATCCTTAACTGTTAATTCTGGACGATTGTTAAGTTGGGATGTTTATCAACTATGTAAGTTAAAAATCTATACATTAGCCACGAGATATTATCTTTACAATGTTTGATGATCAGTTAAATTGAATCCTGTGTTTTAGAGACGCAACAAGATAAATACAAAAGATTGCACCAATAATACTATTATCAGATTATCACAAAAAGTGATCACAACAATCATCATCTTGCTGTATTAAGTGACTGGCAGATATCTGCAGCTACTCTAGAGTCATTGCCCTTTGATGAACTAAAGTTTGCTTAATCATTATTGATGATCTAATCTGCATAAAAATACAAAGATAAGCTAGACTGATTAAGTTTGTGGTAGTTTTGTCCCGTTGGTTTAGTCATGAAGTATAGTTGCTGTTTTACATTTAATACAGTTTTCCCAGTTGACTGACATGTGTACTGGCATTACTAGGAATGAGCAAAAAACAAAAGCTGAACTTGACGTGACAATAACATACAATGCCTCTCTTAAGCCAGACATATTATACAAAGTAATAGTAACTGCTATCAATGGTGCTGGACGAGGGTATGAAGCAATTGAAACAGAGAAAACCCTGGAAGAAGGTATCACTATGTCTTAACTTTTCTTTGTATATAGACCTGTGTAGAACTGGAATGTTCAATGATAAATTTAACTGTAATGCATCTCTATCTTTCAGTCTGTATACTGGTTTTTATATTTTAATGTTTTACTATTTTAAGTATGTTTATACCAAGGGCGTTCAGTTAAAAAACTTATTGTGAAATGTGTTTCTGCAATCACTGTTTTCAAATAAACATTTTACATGTACATTGTGAACCGACTCATATCATAGTGAATGAGCAATATCTACTCACAAGGTGTCTCTCTTCACAGTAACCTGTGGCTTGAAAATTACCTGACAGTGTTATGAAGTAAACTAATATCTCCTTTGAATAAAACTCATTTAAAGAATTATATTCTTTTTATAATGTCTGTTCCATCCATATTGTTTTAATGTGAAAGTATATCTAATGGGAAAAGAATTATAAATGCAGTAATTACAACCAAACTATCTAGTAATGACACCATTTAATGAGAATAGAGTGGAATGTGTAGTAATTATTTTCATATGATTACCGTGAAAGCATTAAAATGTAACAAATGGTTTGTGCTATGATTGTTCTGTGTATGTTTGGCAATGCTATTCAGTCTATTAGTTAAAATTCATTCAGAAATTATCTTATAATGAGAAAAGTATTAAAAAATTGCTGCAAGGAAAAAATTGATACTTGAATATTCTTAAATAATGTATTATTCTGAGTATAAGTATTGTTTATCTCATGAGTCTCTATGTAGATTAAAGGTGTCCAGTTTAATGTTTGTTCACTTCTGATACATTACAGTAAAACATTGTTATCTCCAGGGGTCGTCGGAACAGACTAACTGCTCGAGATAAACGTGGTGCTCATAATAACGAGATGTTTGTTTGTTGGTTGAACATTATACATTTATAAATATTAACTAAAGATTGACGGGACTGTACAAATACCTCCAGATAAGTCGGGTGCCCGTGATATCGATGCTCGTAATAATTAAGTATTACTGTTAAGGATTGAGTGAACAATGATGATTGAAGAAATAGGTTTCAGTGCATGTTTTAACATGATATTCAGCTTAATGGATCAAAATAAAGCATCTTGTCTTTTCAGTTCCACAGAAACCAACTTCTGTCAGTATTACTGATCTGACTCCTACATCATTCACTGTAAGTTGGTCGATTGATGAACCAAGACCAGGACATACAACTTTTGATGTTGTAGTTACCGCTGATACACCAGCTGAGTCATTAACTAAATCAGTCAGTGGTAAGGTTTCCTTGAAATAATTCCTAGTGCAATGAATACTGTAGGAAATATTTGTGCTCATTAGAGGTAGTTTTTGTGTTGTTTGGAACAACCCACATTGTACTATACTTCCTTGCGTTAAATTATGTGAGGTATATACATCGAGTCTTTTAAGCCTATGAGTTTATCTATAGATAAAGTAAAGTCTATGGGCTAATCAGTTTGCCGTCCCGTTTTGGCATCAAAACAAAAGCCTTGGATTTCCTGTTTCGTCATTGCATCGATATAAACATTTTAGCTCACCAGAACCGAAGTTTCAGGGTGAGCTATTAGGATGGGTAGGTGGATGCTCCGGCGTCCGTCGTCGGTCGTCCGTCGTCTGGCGTCAACAATGGTTTTCTCCTCAGAAACTACTGATCGGATTTACTTCAAATTTGCTGTGTAAAAGCCCTATGACGTTCTAACTGCAATTCGCTCATATTATACCACATCACACGTTCATATACTAATCATAATGTTATTGTTTCGATGTATTGTCGTGTAGTGAAAGATGCACCCGTCATATTTATGCCTTACAAAATCAAAAGTATTTACATTTTACTGTAAAATGCTTCGTCAACGTTGATTAGTTTAACTAATTTATTGTATAAAATTGATAAACTGTGATATCTGAATGACAAATATCATTTGTAATTTTTGATTATAGTATTATATTGCCAAATGAATGTTCAAGTATTTCGTCTGGTTGATCATTACTTGTCTCTAGAATTTCATGATAAATGCTTCTAGTTAGCGCTTTTGTTATTTTTCTTATCAATCACAACCTTTGAAAGACGAAGGGGGATATGGTAGTTCTCTCTATGGGTCTGTCCTTCTGTATGTTTGTTCAGAATATTTGTAAATAGACACAGATTATTTTTGCCCTATAACTCCAAAACGTTTTACTGTAATTACTTAAAACTTATACTACAGCAAGAGGGCAATGGGATGAAGCGCTGAGTGCAACATTAAGCTTATATAATCTATTTTTTGAGTAATTAGTTATTTCAAAGATATTATTTTTCTAGAGCATAAATCTATAACCATTACAGATATTACATAAAACTTGGAATAAATTTAGATGGCAATGAGTAGAACTGCTAAGCCGAAAAATAATAACTCTACCTTATCTGTTGCTGAATTAATGACGTTTGTTTTATTTGAAGGATATTTTATGTCCTTTAAAGCCCTTTAGCATGTTTTCTTGCAACTTGAATAATTGTAGATTTGTTACATGACACGTTATGTCTGTAATAATTGTTACAGGCTGTAGATTTTTACAGGTTATAGTGATAAATTGTTTTACCTAAACTTAGTAATCACATCAATCTTTGTTTAAGGTTTCTTTAATAGAAATATTGAGGTGACCGGACTAGAAGAATATTGGAACTATGTAGTAAAGGTGAAAGCTACAACCTCTAAGGGTAGTATGGAGTCTGATACGAAGAATGTCAGTACAATGCCTGCAGGTAAGCATGGAATTGTTAATATCAACCCATAGATTTACTGTAATTACCCAATACCAAATTTAGCATGGACATATTGTAGTATTAATGTGCACAAATGTGCTGCAAATCAACCAAAATGAAAGTTAATTTGATAAACACATAAATGACAGTGGAATCAAATGCTTATGTGCATCGTGCATTATTATTTATAATACATTACAAACGTAAATTTCCTACCATTAAAATGATATGTTTGATGTAATTGTCTTTGATTTATTATTTTAGTGTTTTTAAAGGCGTATCAATAAGTAATATTCAGTTTAATTTCATTTTGTCAATTTTAGCTCCAGGACGAGTTTCCGAGTTTACTATTACACCACATCCAGGCGGAATCTATACACAGATGAAAATTTCATGGAAAGCACCGTTGTTATTGGACATGAATGGTGTTATAAAAGAATATCATTTTGTATATAATACAACAAAGGTAAATTCCATTGACACTCCCTAACAGGTTTTCACTCACTTATCCCTCTCTCTGTGTGTTACAAAGAATAAACGATTATGGAAATTTTTCTTACTTTTCATTAATTCGTTTGCAAGTATTTTACTTTTTTCAGGCTCCAACATTATCTACAGAGATTTATAGCCATCGTACAGACATGGAACATATTTATGAAACAATGGTGTTGGTTGCCCCTGAAACTTATTACTATTTCAAGGTATCAATATTTGCAGTTGTTTATTACTTGTAATTTTAAGATGTTTAGTATATTCGCTAGCTAGTGAATACGTTGGGCTGCAGAAAAAGAGGAAAGTGAATCGTAACCCTTGCCTAGCGAAGATGGATGCTTCATAGATTGTCAGTTTGTAATCATGATCAATACCTTTAAAATAATGCTTGTAATGCGCTACATATGTCACAAAATAATATAATAAATGTGTTTTTCACGTGTTTTTGATTTTGAAATTAAAAGCAATTTTTACATTCAGAAAAAGTGACACAATTTAGTAGTTATAATGCTAGTAAAGTTTAAATATCTTAAGTAAGTATGCAACTTTTACAAATAAAATATTTTCAGATTAGAGAACTATACTAAATTATCTTCTTTGCATATCGGTCTAATTTAATTTTTGACCAGGTTATTGCTATAAATACCGACAATCAGACTGGACAGATCAGTGAAAAGATAGTAATGTCGCCAGCCGGAAGTAAGATAATATTTACATTTAAAATGGTGGATTTATTAATTAATGATAAAGTATACTTTCAGTATAACATAATAACAGTTTTCATACCAATTTAATTCAGATTCATATACTTTTAATTTCACGCGTTTCAAAGAATAGCGTGAAATATTTGTCTACGCGTAATGGTTACAATACAGTGATAAATAGTTTTGGGCACGTGAATTTCATGGGACCATTTTGGGTGTGTCGAAGTTTTTATACGTGTAATATTGGTCATTCTACCAGACGCTTTTGACAGGGTCACACGCTCAATTTTTTCCAACAAAATTGTATACGTGGCCGTTAAACATGGCGAACGAGCAAAACATTCTTCTCACACAGTTAGAGAGGCTTATTGATTCCAAGCTGGACGCTTTCGAAGACCGCATTAACTCGACGCAGAGAGAACTTTCGCATGCTCAAATTACAACAATTCAGCAAAATTTGAACGTCAACGATGGGTACAGTTTTCGTAAGAAGGGACACGAGCAGCAATACAAGGCTAACGCTAAGGTCTTAGACAGGTTACGACAAGCTGAAGGCTACATGCAAGATGTACCATGTGACTCTGTAAATGAAACTGCCATTCAAGGTGCAAGACAAAGTATTATTGAAGGTATAGATTTGGTTACTCATCGTCAGAAACTGTTGAAATTAGCTGATTCGTCGGAACACGGATGGAAGGTCGTTGAAGAATACGAGTCGCATCCACTGGCTGAAAACTCAGATGATGAGAAGAAGATTCAACGGGCGCAAATACAGGCTGATCGCAAAGTCAGGCAAGACAGACGGAATAGAGCGAAAAAGTATGCTCCTTACTGGTTGTCACGAGATGGTCTAAATTCGGTACAGAATGGTCAACAACAACAGAACAAGAACACGTGGAACAAGAAACCTGGATCATGCTTCAAGTGTGGTAAACCCGGTCATTGGCGGGCAGATTGCAAAGTAGCAATGTCATCTGAAATTGTTCAGAACACTGGAAATTCTCAGATAAGTACAAATATTTTACATTTTGAGAATGTCTCTAGTTGTACTAGCAGTATTGAGTCTTGCATGAATGAAACTGTCGTATCTAGTTCCAGTACAATAGGAACAGAACATGTCGATAACCAGCGTAACACGGCTATTGTTACACCTGTTGGTAGGTTACACAGTGCATATGCGCACTGGAAGGATGCTGGGGCCAATGAATATATACTTGATGTTGTGAAACATGGCTACAAAATACCTTTTAAAAATATTCCAGAACAATTAGAAATGAATAACAATAAGTCTGCGTTAGACAATGTTGCCTTTGTTTCCAGCGAGATTAAAAATCTGTTGAATAAAGCATGTATTACTGAACTAGAATCCATGCCCACCATAGTTAACCCTTTGACTGTGGCCTACAACAAAAAGGGCAAGCCTAGATTAGTGCTAGATTGTCGGCACATTAATATAAATTTATTTAAGTATAAATGTTGCTTTGAAGATCACTCAATAGCCAGACATATTTTTACACAGGGAGATTATTTATTTACATTTGACATAAAGGGGGCTTACCATCACATCATGGTATTTTCAGATCATCGGCAATATCTTGGCTTTGCCTGGTACAGTAATGGCAAGAAACGATTCTATGTTTATAATGTTTTACCATTCGGAATTTAATAAGCTGGCTTTATATTTACTAAGTTATTGAGAGTATTAGTAAGAAAATGGAGAAACCTTGGTTTAAAGATTATTGTATTTTTGGATGACGGCTTAGGAGGCAAACATTCATTGGTTAAAAGTATTGAGTCAAGTACTTATATAAAACAAGATTTACAGCAATTTGGGTTTTTGATTGCGGACGAAAAATGTAAATGGCAACCGGTTCAGAATATAGATTGGTTGGGATATGTTTGGAATATGAAAAATGGTACATTACAAGTGAGCGATGATAGGTTGACTAGAACATTAAATATGCTTAACGAATTGATAAAGTCCGTAATGGAAGGTCATGTATTGATACCTGTTAGAAAAATTGCCTGCTTAGTCGGTCAGTTGATTTCTATGCAAAGTGTTATCGGATCTGTTGTGAGACTAAGATCAAGGTGTTTATATAGATGTGTAACTAGTAGAGCTAGCTGGAAAGCACCGGTACATATAGATGCTTACGCATTAGATGAGTTGATATTCTGGAAAGATCATTTAAAGAGTATGAATCTCTGTTTACTGAGTCAGATATCAGGCATTGAACATGCTGACGTCTCTGTTGACGAAAATAATATAGCTAATGTCTTTGTTGACGCCAGTGGAGCTGGATTCGGCGGTTATGTTGAAAGTACGGAAAATAGTCCTATAATTGGCGCTTAGTCAGATTTAGAATGTGGTGAAAGTTCAACGTGACGTGAACTTGAAGCAGTTCGTAGAACAATTTTTACTACGACTGATAAACTGGAGGGTAGACATGTTATATTGAATTCTGATAGCAAAAATGTTTGTTCCATTCTGGCTACAGGTAGTAGAAAGACATATTTGCATGATAAGGCTGTAGAAATATATGAATCTTGTAAACGCAATCATATATTGCTAGAACCAAGGTGGGTTCCTAGAAAATACAACTCAGAGGCTGATTTTTATAGCCGTTGCATGGACAGTGACGACTGGTCTGTTCTTGATTGGGTATTTAAAATCCTAGAAAACAAGTGGGGCAAATACACGTTTGATCGTTTTGCTTATGATTACAATACAAAATGCAGTAAATTCAATTCTAGATTTTGGTGTCCAGGTACTAATGGAATAGATGCTTTCGCCCAAAATTGGTCTCATGACAATAATTGGTAAGTACCTCCGCCAAGGCTTATAATGCAATGCTTGAATAAAGTTATAAGTGAAAAATGCACTTGTACATTGGTCGTACCTATTTGGCGATCAGCGCCATTTTGGCCTATCATTTTTCCTGATGGAATGGCAAGAGCAAAATTTGTTACCGATTGTTATGTTTTCCAAGCCGGTGTATTAACAAAGAGAGGTAGAGGCAAGAATGGCATATTTGATGGCCGTCCTCTGAAGTTTGGTTTAATTGCTCTGCGAGTACAAAATGATTGATTATTTTATTATTATTTGAGCAGGCTTGAAAATGAAGCAGACGATTGACGACGAATTGTTTTATGCTGATATCCATGATCCAACTTTAAAAGTATTGGCGGGAAAAATGGCTGAACAACTTACCAAATCGAAAAGTGACAGTACAAACGTAAAATATTATCATTATTTCAAGAAGTGGGAATCATTCATTGTTTTTAAAGGTAGTTCTGCGATTCCAGCGACTCCAATTTGCGTTTCTCTTTATGTAACAGAACTGATAGACAAGAAATGTTCTTATCATGTGATTTCAGCAACTGTGTATGCCATTAGATGGGCTCATATATTAAACAATTTGACTGATCCTACAGATAATATGTATGTTAAAAACTTAGTCGAATGTGCTAAGCGTACTTTATCTCCACCTGTGAATAAGAAAGAGCCAGTTACCGCGGAAATGTTGATTGATCTTTGTTCTAAACATTCTGAATGTCATGATGTTTTGATTATCAGAGATTTATGTATGATACTTGTAGGTTTCTCAGCTTTTTTGAGGTATGAGGAATTGAGAAATTTACGTTGTAATGATGTAAAATTCTTCGAGAATTATTTTTCATT
>VIBL01000390.1:0-240516 GCA_008271625.1 Lutraria rhynchaena
AGAATTTTATGATTTTATGCAGGAATAGGTATAGAAATATCACTTACAGTCCAAAGTGGCATGTAATGTTTAATTGTGATTTTATCTTCCCTCTCAGAGGCACAAACATGCTCCAAAAATAACTTCACAACAAGTACACGACTCCATAATACTCTGCAGAAAACAACTAATGCTTTAGTTAAAGCCTATAAAGATTACAAGACTTCTTTAACATCAAATTATTGTAGAGAAGTACGAGTACTATGGTTAATGCAAACATGTGTATAACATAAGAACAAGAAGAATAGGTTACTGATAGTTATACAACATTTAAATCATAACAAACTTACTCGCTGTACACAAAGTCTGGTAGCTGTGATCTCTTTACAACATTTATAACATAACAAACTTACTTAGCTCTACACACAGACTGGTCGCTGTGATCTCTATACAACATTTATAGTACAACAAACTTACCTAGCTCTACACACAGACTGGTAGCTGTGTTCTCTATACAACATTTATAACATAACAAACTTACTTAGCTCCACCAACAGACTGGTCGCTGTGATCTCTATACAACATTTATAATATAACAAACTTACCTAGCTCTACACACAGACTGGCCGCTTTACACACGTATGTGTCCCTACACCACATTTATAACATAACAAACTTACTTAGCTCCATACACAGACTGGTCGCTGTGACCTCTATACAACATTTATAGTACAACAAACTTACTTACCTCAATCCACAGACTGGTAGCTGTGATCTCCATACAGTTTGGAATCTTCACCATGGAGACTGATAACTTTTTCTACCACAGGCCTGTATTTATGTACCTTATTTAACCATCAGGATTGCCCAAGTTGTACATTGAGCTCTTCTTTCTTTGGGGTAAGATTTCTATCACCAGACAAACAACATAAAATGTCTGAAAATAATTTGATTAAACTATTTCACATTTTCCAACATCCGACTTGAATTTCCATATCACACAAACAATATACCACTAGTAGGCCAGTACTAAGAGTAAGAGTACTAAGTGTCCAAGTACTAAGTGCATTTTTCATGAAAATGCCAAATTCAGTTAGTCATACAACAATTGCCAAAATAGCAACATCATGGAAGTAACTGTAGTTTGTATACGAAGGAAGAGTGGAAGATGGGTTATATCAAGGCTCAATGAAAAATATACACCTAATGTAATTGTATAATCATCACAGAAATGGTTAATATATTGAATAAATCAGTCGTTTATAATGGAAAGAAATACTTAACAAACTTACAAATTCTTGTTCTCTGAAATTAAAGTGGTCTGGTTTCTGTTGTTTCAGATAAATAATGCTTTCACTTCACTAAGGCCAAATGTTGTTCATAGCACGGAAGTATGTCAGTTAGGGAGCTAGTGACTTGTATGCTAAATGAATACACACTAAATAATGCAGTAGACCACAGCCTGGTGATTCTTGAATAATTCCATTACTTTTGTAGATAATAGATCAACACATAAGCTGAAACAGCAAACAGTTCATATGTGTAATACTTACTTCATGTCTTGTCCTAATTTATGAATCAAATTTTTTGAAGATTCTGTCTAAAACATGTATAAGCAGACTACACTTGCATTTATATTAAATAAATTACATTGAAACTATGCCAAGGCTAGCATTGCACATTTCAAAATGTTTCTATGGCAGAAAGCAAAACACAACTTTTTGAGCTTTTAAGCATTTCAAATACATTTTAGTATATAGTCAGATTACAATTTTCACATACTTGTGTGTCTAACATCAAAAACATACTTCCTATCCATAATATTTATTAAGTACATATACAGAATTTAATCTAATAAGTAGCAGATATTCAAAAACACACCTTTTGTTTACACACAGATGAAGCATGATACATTGTATGTACAAAATCTTGAACAAATTCATTCATAGCTCCTTCTAGAATTGATTCATCAGCAAACTTTGTGATAACATCACCAACTGGATCTTTTTCTAAAACTTTCACAGCTTTTTCAATGATCTCTTTATCTGTTTCATCTTCATCTTTATAATGAACATTGAACAAAACATATATTATTGTCTTTTATTGCACTATACTATCACTCATCAGTACTAAATTGTTCCAATCAGGGCAGAATAGAAAGTAGACGACAAATGACCTGACATTATGATTTAAGTCTAATTGCCAAAGAAAATACATGTCTGATATGAATCTATGAGCATTCATTCTCTAGCACTTTAATTACAGACTTGCATACTTTGCAAAATAGTTTAGTATTCATACAGATGTCATAAATTAAAATTTAAATATCATTATATCAAACAAAGTACCTAAAAAGAGCCCATAAAAGTTTGAAAAACACACGTAACACTTGTAAACATATAAAATTTACTTCAGTGATAAATAATATAGAATATTTCATTAACTAATGCTTTCAAGACACACAGATAATATTGTATAAAAACAGTAATCTGGTTAGCTTAATGAAGGTTATATATTCAATAACATGAACCAATAAGACATGCCCAGTAACCAACAAGATTTAAATGTAATAATAAAACATTTACCATCTTCATTTGAATGACAAGTTACACTGGTTAAATTCAAAATGTCTCCTATTTTTGAAATAATGAGCCATCAGAATGGAAAACATGCTGTAATAGAATGTCCTTCACACCCTGTTGTCATGACAATAACTTCCTTCAATTCACTCCTAGTTGGTGACTGTAAGTCTCCATACTGAAAGGTTATAAATTATGTCCAAATAAGTTATATATTCCAAGAAAACTTTAAATGAATTTTAAGTGATTCAGAATGGAGCAACTGATTTTTTGTTTTTCTCCTGTGTCACATCACATCACATTACATAGCAACGGTCATTTGGGAACTTCAAGATTTTAATAGTGGAGGAAGACCCTAGGCACACCTGGGTGAACCACTGACCTTTCAAAAGCTAGCTGGACATGTTTCTCACATATGAAATTTGGTCTCAGAGTGGGATTCAAATTTATAGCTGTGAGGTGCTTGTGATTACCATTCAGAGACCTTAACTACTCAACCACTGAGGCCCCTTATTTTGCTGAATAGCAATACACATTGTAAAAACCTGTAAGTCTATTACATTTTGTACATTCAAGAAGCGAAGCCAAAGTCCTTGTTTCCATACAGTAAGTGTATCTTGTAAGACCTATAAGTTGTCATTTGTATTGAGACATGCGATTACCCCAGCTAATACAGGGGCAATGTTATTCTCAAATGTCTGAAGACACAATCGTCTGTAGGAAAGAATTGTAAAATATAAACAGTCATAAGAACATATCAAATAACTTACTGATCATTAGTTGAGAATGAACAATTGCCCAAGAACATTGTAGAACCTATATCACTGTGAGTACATTAAGACAACAAATATTACATAAATCATATCAGGAATTTTAAACATTACTGAAGTATATGTTTACTGAAATAAAGCCACTCTATATAGGTAGAATTAGTTGATTGAAAAGGATGCAGTTTTGACCAAAAATGTTTTTAAATGGTTCCCCAGTATAATAATCTATGAGAAACAAGAGACCCCTGGGCGGGGCCAATTCCAAACCTGAGGAATAATTTGATGAATATTGGTAGAGAACCACACAACTATGCAACACACCAGTATCTACGATCTAGGCAATGTGATTAAGGCCAAGATTTAAAAAGGTTTTCCCCATAGAATTTACACGAAACAAGTAACCCAGGACCGGGCCAATTTGACCCCAAGAACATAATTTGAACAACATCAGTAGAAACCCACAAGACAATGCTACACACCAGGTCCAGGGCATAATGTTTCGGACAAAACGATGTTTGAAGGTTTTCCCTATTAAAACAAGAGACTCCAGGGTGGGGCCAATCTTGATCCCAGGGGCATCATTTGTTAAATCTTGATAGAAAACCATATAAGGATTATTCCTGTATACTTTGATTGAAACTGGCAGAGCAGTTTGAGAGCACAGTTTACATGAAACAATTGTTGACGACACATGTCATGCAACACAAGATGTCAGGCAACACAGCACACAGCAATCACTACAGCTGACCATAAGCATTTTGTGCTAAAAGATTAACATGATAATTCTTCAGGCTATTCTACAGTTCTTGTAATAAAAAATCTACAGACCTGAATGTTCCAGTTTTGTTTATATTGTCATTTGAAGCAGCTTCATTTACCAACCAATGGTGAGCCAAGTGGGATTTTGATTTCTTCTTTATAAAGTTTGGCAATCAATGAACATAATCCATGTAGAAAACATGCTTGATCTAAAATATTACAAACTTGTATTATTGTATGACAAACATGTTCAACATCTTCGTGAAAAAAACATATAATTTTAACATTAATATTTATACAGTACAAACAGATTATCATAATATTTATACAGTGGAAACAGATTATCAAAATCACATGAAAATATTTTCTGTTATTCATCCATGCAACAATTCTTACCAACATAACCCTTTTGGGGCAAATTTCCAATGATGTTCAGAGAAATGTAGAATTTTAGTTTTTAAAATCATCAAAGCATATCAATACTTGTTCGATGTCTTAACAAAGATATGCTACCTTTGATTTAGAAATTCATCTTAATCCTTCATTCTACATTATATTTCTAGAACTAAATTTCATTTTAGGCAGTTTGGGGACACTGTATAAAGGAGTAAAAATTACTTCAACAGTTTTGAATAATCTACTTACCTCCTTCATGATCTTGAAGAAGAAATGTAAGAACAATTGATACTCTGTCAGCTTCCTCGTTTGTATTTTCAACTTTATCCTTCACCATAGATAATGCAGTTTGTACACAGTTCAGTATTAGACCTTTAAGATTCAGTTTATTCTTTCTGTACTTTATGGAACTAGGACCACTTGTTTTATCTACAGACCTCAAGTCTAGTAGAACATCATCAGGCTTCAGTGGTTCCTGACCCATTCTGGCAGCATGTTCCATGTTAGTTCCACTAGTGTTAATACCACTGGTTGCTCCATGTTGAAAGCTCATACCATTTTCAGTTCCATTGGCTCAGTTGTATTGGCACTATTTAGATATAGTAAATGCACATAAATACTTAAAATCGTCAAGGCATAAATAACAGCCAAATTGTCATACAATATCAAACATTTTACAGCAAACACAATTTTTTAAGGGTGACCTCAGATATTTTGATGCACTACACTGTAAACCCACAAATACAGGCCATAAATGACAATGTAGTTTTTCTTCTGACATGTATACTGAATGTAAGACAGTCAAAAATCTTTTACATCTTAGGTTTCATAATCTATAGACCAATACAAAATGTTGACAATTCACATTCAAATAGATGCTAACATAGAAATATAAACCTTGAATCATGTAAATAACTTTATGTCAAAACTGCAACAGTACTGAAATTTAAGATAACAGAACCATGTTTAAGGTTTTGTACCCATAATGTCCAAATTTAGTATCTCATGAAAGGAGTGGACATATTGTGGGAAACTTCAAACTTTTCACAGGTTTCCATGACAGAAAATGATTTATCATTCGATTTTTTAAAAAAATGACAATCATTATAGTGTAACATTAGTCGCAATTTGTTTTACCCAGGTTCTTTTTTGTTTTGTGATCAGTTTATTTATATAATGATCATAATCAAAAAATACCAACACACAGATTTCAATTTACATATTTTAATAATGGATTAATGAAATTTATCTTTAAGATATTACACAATTCATACACACTGTTTTAATTGTTTAATGGTGCTAATTTATTTCAGCGAATTTAAACATTTAAACTGATTTTTTTAGTTTATTCAAATCAAAAACAAAATTAATAATCTAAAAGTGAAACGACCAGTCTAAGAGACAAGAAAGTACACGTTACCTAAGAAGTCTAATTAGAAAAGCAAAAATGTAAAGACATCACTGTCTTATATACTAAATATTCCTTCCAAAAGTGAATTGCATCTCATGAAACATTAGCAAATGGAAATATAATTTTTTGCTTATGCTTTACTACAACAAATAACTGCATCAAGTGCCGCTACTAGACAACATGTATATGAGCTGAAACAGGTGAATGTTGTTACAATATCATGATAAAAACATTTAGCATAACATTATACTATTAATGTCTGCAACAATCTTATATGATTCATCATAATGTATCAGTGTAAAATTCAGGATAATGCGAGACGGCTGCCCCAACACAAACCACAAGTATTATCTTTTGTAACCCTCCATTTTATGGAGGGGAAGTGGAGGTAGAAGGTGACCATGCTGCAAACAGTATTGTGCACCCTACACATCCTGATTTTACTATTCAGAACAATATAATGTCAAACAAAATAAAATGTATTAAAACATAAATAAATGACCATTTGATGAAAACAAAATTTGATATCAATATCCTAAAAAGAAAAAATTGACTAAATCAGTAGGTGTCGTCTGGTAGAATGACTCAAACTGACCAAAACTAGCCAAGCGTAATAAAACACGTGAAAATCGTCCTCACTGTACACATTTTTACCATTGCAATACATTACACATAAAGACAAACATTTCACGCTATTTTAACTGAAATGCTTGAAATTATCAGTTATAGCATGAAATTCCTGATAAACTTGATACAGTAATTACTGATTAATGTTTATACAAAACAGTATGCAGACAGGGTATATATTTAAACAGTCATACTACTTGATGATTACTAATGAAAACAGTGTTTATAGAAATGAATAGTTGAAAGTGTATTTAATAACAAGAATCAATTAAATCATTCCAGCTACCATAGTTATTGTCCATTGTAACAGTGTCAACATTGGCAGATGTTAATTATGTTAATTTATAAATTAAAGTTAATTATTTTGATACATTAATGTTGTGGGTAAGTGCAGTAGAACTTGTAATGCTATACAGTATAAAATATTAAGTTAATCGAGATTCAACAACAAATACATTTCAGCCCAAAAGCAAATCATTGAACTTAAGGAGGTTGTTGAACAAGAGAGTGTACTAAAATAACCATAGATAATATTTAAGTACATCTCGTCAGAATTGAAATATAAAGTAAACTTTCAAGCTAATTTTGGCCAGTAACTGGAAACAATGACCATATGTGTTGGCAAGTGACTTAGTGGAATTCACGAATTCATAGGATTACATCAGCCTGTTTGGATTGGCTGAAATAATATAAAATTATGATTTTCATTGGCTAATTATGGCCACATCCCATCTGTCATAACGTTTCATTAAAGTTAACTAAACTGTTGTGTAAGAGAATTTGAAAAAGTGTCTGGTTAGTCCGTCTTAGTGCGGATGTTAGCATCTTATGATTTTGAGTTTAAATGAAAAATCCACCATACGATCATTAAATTTTAAAATTTTAATTGTTTTTAAATAAAGAATACAGTGGACAATAAAACTTTGAAATGTTTAAAAACAGTTTTAAGTTAAACCCTTTAATTTACATTGAAATCTATGTGAGAAGCCCATTTTTGGAAGATTAAAGAAAAAGGAAGATCCATTTCAATGAAATCTCATGGTAAAAAGATGCAAAAATACAATACCAATCTAAATAAAAATATAGGTCACCATGAAATAATTTCAGAAATCAACATTTTTCTTATTTCAACAAGGGCAATATCTCTTACAAAGTTTCCAAGACGTGACATAAAACAAATTGAAGTACCTAGAGTAACTATCAAAGAAGTTATGATAATTGGTATAGACCAGATAAGTAAAATAAGTATAGTTTTATGGATATAATACCTTAAGCAGATAAATACCTTGATGGCAGCAACTAACACAGTTTAAAGCAGAATCACAAGATAAAAAAGGACATGCAAATGAAAGTGACAGACTGTAATACACAGTGCCAGATTCTGAAATGTCTACCTCGTATTTTATAGCACTGGAAGACCAGTGGAATCCTTACAGCCTACATTTATTAAACAAATAAATCATGAGAGCTTATATCAACTAACTGAATTTATTAGAACATTTATAAGTCTGTCCTCCAATGTAAGTATCTGCCAGCATGCATAGAAAATAACCTATATTAAAATCGTTTTCTTTGAAAATATCATATTTCATGATGTTTATATTAGTTCTAACAAATGTTAATCAAATAAAAAACGTTATCCATACCTTAGCAATAGACTTTCCCCCAAAACATTCTTGCTAAGAAAAGTTCTCCCTTGGAACTTCAACAGCAGTATGAATCTGAAAAAGACATTATCATGCTCTATATTCTAAGTATTGCCATTTCCATAACATTACTTCTTCCACAAAATAATTCTTTCCTGTTTCTAACAGCAGTCACAATTATTACCACTACTGCAAAAAAAGTAATCATTGCATAATTTGTATTTGGCCTCTGAAAAACCAGTGAGTTACATTTTGAGAAAATGTTCACTCCTCTGCTCAGGCAGGGCATCCATGACATCTGGTGTGTTATTATCAAGAGCTGGCCAGCTGACAGGGAAACAATCTTCCTCCCGACGAGCTTTGCATCAGAATATTCAGGTTATAAGTGACACAAGAAACAAAAGTAAAGTGAACATACTTAGTAATAATCTAAGAACACAACAAAGGCACATAAAACTACTCACTTTAAATGCTGTATTAATTCTAGCCATGTATGTAATTCATGTAGTAATTACTGGTTTTAAACCAACCGAAACTGATACTACCTGTAGCCAAACTAACTTCACTTAAGACATCCAGACAACTCTCTTCAAATCTGGACGATTTGGAAGTACCTAACGCAGGACCACAAGTGAAGATGGACTGACTTCAGATGTGATATAACTAGAGCTCAATCACATTCCCGCAAAACATGAATTGAGACCAGTTTTTTTTTCACTGAAATACAAACACATGCTTCTAATCTATGAATAGCACATCCAGAATATGGTCTAGTATCAAATCTGATTAGCGAAAAAAGAATTCCGACTGGCAAAATTTTGCTAAGTATTGATCAATATCATATAAAGATGAAATTGTCAGTCTGATAACATGTCACAATCTCAGGGTGTTTATGTATGAAGTAATATTGTGGTGAATCCCTTGAGTACATTGTTAAGCTCAATTTCTAAACCACAGCTATGTCAATGTTATGCCTCAGATAGCAGAACAAAATGAATAAGAGGTTGGCAGCTTACCATAAATTGGCAAAATTGGGTGCACAGTTGAATACAGATAAAAACTGTGGGTTTGTGGTCAATTCATAAACAAAAATTTGTTACCTGTTTTTTTTTCTTTTTTTTGGACAATTCATAACCCTTTTTGGGTCAATTTGTAACCAGTTCAAAATCACTGGTTAGTTCATGACATTTTTTGTCAGTCAATTCATAACCTTCAACACATTGTCAATACTCAAATAATTGCATGCAGATGAAGCTGATAATGATGATATTAATTGGGAAAATGCCATTATTTTTCAAAGCTTTGATGACACAGACATCTGGTGCTGCAGTACATTGAGGGACAAACAAAGTAACAGGTTGTGTACTGTGTTAATACAAATGAAGAATTATTTCAACACCCTGACTACCTTCCCTAGTTATAATTCTTACATCATTAAGCTAACATAATAATTAAATACCCTGTCCCTCGCATACAGCTCCAGATCACGGACCAATTGCATATACAGCAATAAGCCAGAAATCTGTGCATTGGATTTCTGGCAATAGTTATCTATAAATGTATGAAACACTGTCAACCATTGGTTGATTTCTAACATTTTATATGATTTTGAGTAAGGGGAAATGGATATGTACTGGCCGTTAGAGGTAGAGAGCTTCACCATGACATCATCCTTCACAAGCCTTGTTTGTTTTGGTAGCAAGTCTCTCCATTCCACAAAATTATAAGCCCAAATTTTGGATTTGATGGTATCTGGCGTCAAAGTTCCCAAACCCAAATTGTGTGTCCCCAATTGATCCAATCGAGGTGCACCCTCTGAAAGTTCACAGTTAGTGTTAATAAAGTTAATACCATGATTTATTTCAGGTTCCCCATTAATTATGACACCAACTGGCAGCATTTCGGTTGTACACCTTTGTTCCTCTTGTTCAACCTGACTGTATGTAGTTGTAGCTGACCTGTTCCCACCCACCATGTCATGTTTTAGGAGCTCATCTACCACCATGGAGACAATGGGTGCTGTGTCTTTATCTGTGCTGGATTCTTTGTGAAGGGGCCCACTCTGGGATTGTCCACTTTTCGTTTGGACCCATCCTGTATAAAAGATAACTTTTAATAAGCCTCTGTTAAACAATAAGAAATCAATTCTAAGAGCCATTGACATAAATATAAGGACGCGATTGCAGACAGTCACAAGTATTTTAGGTTATTTGCACTAAACAAATAATATAATACCTTAATCAATATAACAAAGGAGTTCTAGAAAGTCACAAACTAATAAATGCACCCCACTATACTAAGACCTTTTACCAGTACAATATACAAATTTTAGACAGTCACAGATTATTACAGCTGATTCCCACCAAACTATAATCATAATGACTTTACCAAAATGCCAATAGGAATCCTAGACTGGTGATTCGCATCAAACAAGAATAATATAAAACTTATTACCAAATATACAGTTATTCTAAACAGTCAGTGACTATTGTATACTGGCAATTTGCACCTAACTGGAATAATGTAAAACTTTTAACAAAATTGACCTTAGAACTAGACAGCCACAGACCAATTCTGGACCCCAAACTATAAATATATAATAAGACTTATTTCCAGTATAATGCATGTACTCTAGACAGGCACAACTTAATACAGACAGTTGTCACCCTACTAGAGTAATAAAAAACTAAACAATAATACTAAATGAGCTCTGGGTAATCACAAGCTAATATTACCAGAAATTCCCACTGAACTAAAATTGTGGTCTAGAGGTGGAATGGCCAACTTCTAAAATATATATATATATCGAAAAATAAAGACAAATATCCAGTTTATTTCACGGACAAATGGACCCTTAACTTACTCTTAACATATAACAACCAATTACATTTGTAAAATACCAACAAACACTTCTTCATTAGCGTAATAAAAGAAAAACATAGGAAGTTATAAAATGACCAATGATTTGAAAAGGTTACGAATTGACTAGCAAAAATTATTACCAATGGACAAAAAAATGAGGTTACGAATTGCTTTGGTAACGAACTTTCCGCAACCCCACAGTTTTTATCCTCAACTATTCTCAGAAGACCGAGACATCAATTTCCTCTTGTTTTGATCGTTTACATTCGGACTCATCTTGCATTCGGTAGAATTGAAGTCCGAAAGTAAAACTCAAGAATGCAGAAAACACTCCAGAGAATTTAGAGTTGACAGAACCAAGTACGCCATAATTATTAACATGCACGATTATAGTAGTTTTTTTAACTTGTATTTGTACAAAGCCAAGGGAGGGGCGGGGCTACGTTGACTCCGCCTTTAATACAATGAACAGTGAGTAAATATTTGCTGATGTTAAATACTAGTATAGTAACATTGAATAAGATTTTTCGGCGTGAAATACAGAGCCTCAGTGTCTATAAGCGATTGTGGTGTGCTAGTTATCGAGAGAGAGAGAGAGAGAGAGGGGGGGGACAAAGCTAGAATGCAACAGAAGGAAGGGCCTGGTTAATGTATTTACTTTGTTGACTGTAAATTGTATCTACAGATAGTCTTATCCTCTATAACCACACATGGTGTATAGATTTATGTCGTGCAGTAAGTTGTGACTTCATCTCACGCCGCATTCATAAGTACCCCCCCCCTACTAGAACCAGTGTCCGACATTTTTGGATTACCTACTTACATCTCAGACCAGTATCATATCAGAGAAAAATGAAGATAATGCATATAGTGAATATAGGAATCTTGTTTGCTCATTAGTTACTGAATATTTTAGAATTGTGGCACCCGAAATGATCTTGTTGATAATAGAAAAATACAATCCATGTAAAACAGTCAATGAAATACGAGCAATTTAACATTGCATGTAATATATGAAGTAATTGACTTACATAAGGGGAATAACTAACGCAGTCTTGTGCGAGCTTCTATGACAAGTAACCAAAAATTGACTAATAGTTATTTTGTAAGCAGACGATGTTTTAATGCAATGCTTCGTGGAGTTGTTATTGAAATACCGATTAGTAACCCTGAAATTAAGAAACAAATAGAATATAAGTATTGGAAAAATATTTACAATGAAAAATTTATTTGTTCAAATAAAGTTACTTTGAAAAAGAGATAAAAAGATTTGTCTGGACAGTGGTTTTCATTTGCTGAGTTACACTGAGTAACCACTGGTACCACTCCTTTATGAAAACAGCCCTGTCTATCAGATTTATGGTATTCCCCTTGAAATGAATGGAATAAAGTAATGCATGGGGAAAATAAACACATACATAAACCAACCCATTATCATGCTGTCTATAAATAGTCATAACGAAGCCATAAATTACATTACAAGCAGTTACATGAATTTTTATAATGAAATGTATCCATTACATTACTACATTGATCGAAGTAGAGCATGTAGCCCTCAATTTCCATTTACTTGTAAAATCCTGCGGAGATGAACATATCATCCTTCCACGGGCCTGGCATCAATGGGAAAACCATTGGTATCTGCTTCTCACAGTCATATATATCAACGAACCCATTGATCGACGTCAAATGAATGTGCCCAAGCCGCGGATGTCGTTTATTTATTATATTTAAGATTTCACCTCATGAAAAACAATGGAATTTTAAGAATTAAAGTTGTTCAACAATAATATATGTATTTGGTGACTTGTGTAGCAATTTACTTTTTTAGATACTTTTGTTAAAAACAATGTGCTGCACTATCCTATAAACTAATTGAATGGTATTTATTTCATGGGCTTGGTTTACGTATTTCAAGGACGATATTTTGTTGAAAACACATAAAATTATAAATGCATCAGAATGAAATGAACAATACACATATAGTGGCTCACGATTACTTATTTTGTATTCAACATTTTATTTTACAGCTCGAGGTGCGGAAATTGATGTTGTACATAGACGGCCAGGAAATACCACGGACATTCTATTCATTTTTTTTTAATAAAACATCTAAAATGGTCAATATTTATGACGAAAATCACCGGCATATAGATCGCGGGTTTGTTTACCTTTTTCAACTAAATACCATAGAAAATGAGCTTATTTGATGAGAATAAATCGTAAACAACTTCGCATACTTGTTTGTTGGGTTTGGTTTACATTCAAACATACTAATTATTAGAAAGTTTGGAGTTAACATTGAATGTTATGTATGTATGCAGTCCAACTTATGCTTACATCCATGAACAACAGATACAAATTTACAATGAACGAAAAGAAACGCCCTTTTATTTGTCGTATATAGCAGACACTTGTCGACTACGGACAGCGGACCCTGAAAGTTTTTCCAAAATTGGTTTTCAAGGAGTTCTTTTTAAGAAGAAATCGCTATATTTTATGCCTTGATTGTCCCATGTTCTACTAAGAAGTTACTTCGTGAGTCATTTCACAAGAATCATTTTTTCCCTTCCAAACAATAGAATTATGACTACATGTATGCATTTTTATAGTTGTTTTTTTTTTCAAACGAATGAATTGAAACATATGTTGACACATTTTTTTGAGTATTCTATAAATAATACCTGTAAAAGTAACTAATTATCGAACGAAGTCATCCATTGACAATAGCCCATAGGACTGAGCAGAATTGTTATGTTTTCTCGTGCGTGAAGTGCACCAAACTATACCCGTCAATGGTTAAATAGGTTTCTTTACAAATCTTACATTGTGGTCTTTATCCAATTGACCAATCATTTAATGACGTAAATATGTAACAATAAACTGTATTCTATAACTATGTATAATTGCAACTGACCAGCATTTTCAATAATAAAATGTTTTTTTTTATATCACAAAGGGGTTAAACAGTTCACATGTCATATGCCTTGTTATGATCAATCACACCTTAGACAGAACAATTATAGGAGTTTCATAGCAATACTATGTACAGACATTGTTTGCAATTTACAATAACTCACAAAAAGGGTCATTTCCCTATCTATTTATAGAGGAGTAAATTTGTGTTTTGAAAAGACGTCTGACATCAAAGCACTGTGAGAACTCAACAATTTGATATCTTTCATAATTTAAAAGGAAATGAAACCACTATATCATTTTACGTTTAATTTATTTGATACAAATGTCTGATACTTGACACAAATATGCTACAACTGTTGCATGAAGTTTTATCAGAAACATTTGATAAAAAGAGGGAATGGGGACATAGTTGTATGAAAACAACTCTCCTGGGAGCATTAAAGACCATCTAACTAATTACCTCCCGTCAACTATATTTCTGAGCCAATAGAGAGATGCTTTCTATCTGTATTTTTTTATTCAGGGGACGACAAGGCAAATTCGACATATATATATTTTATGTACGAGACTTCATTAAAAGTATCTGAAATTTAGCAATTTACGTTATTTAACAAGAGAACATATATCGCACGACATGTGCAACATTTTATTTCTAGAGATGTATTAGTTGGAAAAGAACGCACTGCATTATAAATATCTACGATCAAATTGAATGCTATTTACATCACGGGTTTTGTTTACATATCATTTTGTCGAAAACACATTAAAAAAGCATACATCAGATTGAAATGAGCACCATATGGCTAATGTTGACTTATTTTAATACATTGTACTAGATTTCATTTTGGTTCAGTTCGAAATGAAGAAACTAAAGTTGTAGACGGTTAGTAAATATCACGAGCTCTTCATGTGTTCATTTATTCGTTTTGTTTCGGTTGAAAAACTTCCAAAGTATTTAAAATGAATGTGCCCAAGCCGCGAGAATCCGTCGAAAAACAATGGAAATTTTGAAATTATGATTGTTTAACATCAAATAGTTCGAAATGAAGAAGCTAACGATATAAGTGTGTATAATTCAAATGAATCTGTACAAGCCGCGTGTGGCCTGTATTTATCTTATATACAAGACTTCATTACCTTACAATCGAAATTTAGGAAATAGAGTTGTTCAATAATATTATCTACTTTGTTTACACATTTCATGGAGAATATTTGTTAAATACACACTAAATTATAAAGAAATCAGCTTGAAATGAGTAATATAAACTTCATGTACAAAAAATCATTTCTTACAGTTCGAAATGAAGCAACTAACATTGTAGACGGTTAATAAATATCACGAGCTATTCACGTGTTCGTTTATTTTGTTTCGGTTGAAAACGCTTCCAAAATGGTCAATATCAATGACGAATATCAATGGTTCATACGCATGAGTTTGAGTAAATGCTTAATTATGGAACTTACTTGATGAAAATAAATGGTAAACAACAAGCATGCGACTAACAGGAAATGGTATTCTTTTTTTCTGTATAATTCATACTACATTTGGTACATATTCTTAATTGTCTTTCTATACTTTATGTCTTCGTTCTTCTATCATCAAATTACAAATTGTCAGAACATCTTAAACGACTTAAAGCAATTCGAAATTTACCAACAGTTACACAACTAAAATACTTTTCTATCTCGAGGTTGTTTTTGAAAAATACAGTATGCTTTAATTTTTTATGACGCACTCACATCAGAAAACCATATAATTATATTGGTCATATATACTTCTGATTATACATTGTATATTCAGTTCGCTTACAGCTGTAATATCCCATAAATAACTATACTCTAAGTCATCAAGTAATTGTTTAATATTTAATGACCATTTATTTACAATATGTCCGTTATCATCTCGGAGATTAGAAAGACTAAACATTAATGACTCAGGACATTTCATTATTTTATACCAATATTTAATTAGTCTTTTTTTTCGTATTATGTACGTAGGAAATCTTCCGAACTTGCCATAAATAGCAGCGCTATTTAAGTGCAGTTTTTCAACATCTGGAGTTTTATGGAAACCCTAAATTCCACTTTCATAATTCAAAATCGATGTTACCATGGAATCGAATAATTTGATTTTATCTAATATACAAAGTGATATTGAATCAAATAATGCATATCAGGAAAAAAGAGCTTCTTTTGGCTTGCTGCGAAAAAGATTGTTGTGCTTAAAAAAAGAACCGTTTGATGACAAGGTAACTCCAAGATATGTGAATATTTTTACAATATTAAGTTTACAAATATCGTCAAATAATTCAGTATTTTCAGCCTTATTTCCATTTTTATAGACCACAGCAACAATTTTACTAGTATTAACAGATTTGTCCAATTTATTGAAGTATAAAAGCGAGTTATTTAATAACCTTTTAAAGCCACCTTTAGTTTAAGACACAAGGATTGTATCATCAGCCAAAAGAAGTGAGAAAATTCTCAAATCACTTGAAATGAAGGCAACAACTTCGTCTATCAAAAATTCCATTTCCATAAACAACATCAAACGCATTCAGGAAATCCTCAAATGCACCATATTATTTTCTATTTTTACCTCTGAGATTACTTTATTTATGATAGAATTTAATATATATCATTGAAGCACATGCTTATCACAAAACGTCACACAAACGTTATTATGCATTATTTGCTAGTTAGGCATGGTTTTCACTGAAACATCTTAATTTATAGACGTTAATCAATGCTAAACGATGTACGGCGTGACTATGCATATAGTGATAATACTTTGTTAAAAAAGCAATAGATTGAAAGAACTATGTACATGTCGCGGCTCATGTTTAGTTATTTTGCATACAAGATTCATTTATACAGTTCGAAATGATAGTGTATATCGTGGCCACACTATGTGTTCATTTATTTACGATATTTCGGTTGAATAAAGCTTCAAAATGGTCAAAATCTATGACGGCAATCAAGGGTACAAAGGTCTGGGTTTTCATAGACAATAGTTCGACTAAATGTCTTAATAAATGAGCCTATTCGATGAGACTAACTTGTAAACAACACGCGTGCCCTTTGTTTCACATACTTATCACACAAACGTCATAATTTATGCATGTTAGTCAATGGTAAACAAAGCGACTTTTGGCTGTGTGTTTTTCAAATGAATCTGTACAAGCCGCGTGTGGCCTGTATTCATCTTATATACAAGAATTCATTGAGAAACAATCGAAATTTCGGAACTAATATTCTTCAACAAACCTACATGTATCGCGCCGCCCGTGTAGTGATTTATTTTTAGACGCTTTTGTTCGAAAAAAACGTGTTATATTATAAATAGTTTAGGTCAATTTGAATGATATATGGGTCAAAGGTTCTGTTTACATATTTCACGGACAGTATTTTCTTGAAAACACACAAAATTATGAATAAATCAGATTGAGATGACGAGAATCAAAGCTATGGAGGTCGCGGAATTTGTTGACACATTTCAGAGACAATAGATTGAGTAAATGTCCTAATTAATGAGCGCGTGTGATGGGAACAACTTGTAAGCGACTTCGCTTATTTGCTTGTAAGGCATGGTTTTCACTCAAACATCCTAATTTATAGACGTTAATTACTGCTTAACGATGCACGATGTGTGTGTGCATATTTCTTATGAATGTGTACAAGCCTCGTGTGGCCTGTATTTTTCTAGTATACAAGAACTCAGTGAAAAACAATCGAAATTTAGCAATTAAAGATGTTCAAGAATAGCGTACGTAATGGGCAACATGTATAATCATTTAGTTTTCGACGTTTTTTTCGTAAAACACAGGTATTGCATTATAAATATCTTAGTTCAAATTGAATGCTATATACGTCATGTGTACGTTTTCAACGGATTATATTTTGTTGAAAACACAATAGATTATTTACACATCAGAATGAAAAAGCTATGTACATGTCGCGGCCAATGTTTACTTATTTTGCATACAAGATTCATTTTATACAGTTCGAAATGATGGAACTAACATTGTTGACGAATAGTGTATATCGTGGCCACTCTATGTGTTCATTTATTTACGATATTTCGGTTGAATGAAGCTTCAAAATGGTCAAAATCTATGACGACAATTAAGGGTACAAAGGTCTGGGTTTTCATAGACAATAGTTCGACTAAATGCCTTAATTAATGAGCCTATTCGATGAGACTAACTTGTAAACAACACGCGTGCCCTTTGTTTCACATACTTATCACACAAACGTCATAATTTATGCATGTTAGTGAATGGTAAACAATGCGACTTTTGACTGTGTGTTTTTCAAATGAATCTGTACAAGCCGCGTGTGGCCCGTTTTTATCTTATATACAAGAATTCATTGAAAAATAATCGAAATTTCGGAATTGATGTTGTCCAACAATCCTATATGTATCGAGCCGCCCGTGTAGTGATTTAATTTTAGACGCTTTTGTTCGAAAAACACGTGCTACACTATAAATATGTAAGGTCAATTTGAATGGTATACGGGTCGCAGGGTTAATTTGCATATTTTACGCACAATATTTTGTTGAAAACACACTAAATTATTAATAAATCAGGTTGAAATGACGAAAATGAACTTATAACCGTTTAATTATAAGTGAATCAACTTGAAATGATCATATATCATTGAAACACATGCTTATCACAAAACGTCACACAAACGTTATCATGCATTATTTGCTAGTTAGACATGGTTTTCACTGAAACATCCTAATTTATAGACGTTAATCAATGCTAAACGATGCACGATGTGATTGTGCATATTTCTAATGAATAGGTACATGCCGCGTGTGGCCTGTATTTTTTCTTACATACAAGAATTCAGTGAAAAACAATCGAAATTTAGGAAATGAAGTTGTTCAAGAATAGCATACGTAATGGGCGACATGTGTAGTTATTTATTTGTAGACAGACAGACTTTTAAAAGACAGACACTGCACTATAAATATCTAAGTTCAAACTGAATGCTACACACGTGATGTGCATGTATTTCACGGATTATATTTTGTTGAAAACACAACAGATTATTAACACATCAAATTGAAAGAGCTGTATAGATGTCGCGGCTCATGTGTACTTATTTTGCATACAAGATTCATTTGATAATGTTCGAAATGATGAAACTAACATTGTTGACGAATAGTGTATATCGTGGTCACTCTACATAGGCATTTATTTATCATGTTTCGCTTGAATAAAGCCTCAAAATTGTCAAAATCTATGACGACAATCAAAGTACAAAGGTCGCGGGTTTCATAGACAATACGTCGTCTGAATGCCTTAATTAATGAGCTGATTTGATGAGAATAACTTGTAAACAACAAGCGTGCTCTTTGTTTCACATGCTGATCACACAAACGTCATAATTTATGCATGTTAGTCAATGGTAAACAAAGCGACTTTTGGCTGTGTGTTTTTCAAATGAATCTGTACAAGCCGCGTGTGGCCTGTATTCATCTTATATACAAGAATTCATTGAGAAACAATCGAAATTTCGGAACTAATATTCTTCAACAAACCTACATGTATCGCGCCGCCCGTGTAGTGATTTATTTTTAGACGCTTTTGTTCGAAAAAAACGTGTTATATTATAAATAGTTTAGGTCAATTTGAATGATATATGGGTCAAAGGTTCTGTTTACATATTTCACGGACAGTATTTTCTTGAAAACACACAAAATTATGAATAAATCAGATTGAGATGACGAGAATCAAAGCTATGGAGGTCGCGGAATTTGTTGACACATTTCAGAGACAATAGATTGAGTAAATGTCCTAATTAATGAGCGCGTGTGATGGGAATAACTTGTGAGCGACTTCGCTTATTTGCTTGTAAGGCATGCTTTTCACTCAATCATCCTAATTTATAGACGTTAATTACTGCTTAACGATGCACGATGTGTGTGTGCATATTTCTAATGAATGTGTACAAGCCTCGTGTGGCCTGTATTTTTCTAGTATACAAGAACTCAGTGAAAAACAATCGAAATTTAGCAATTAAAGATGTTCAAGAATAGCGTACGTAATGGGCAACATGTATAATCATTTAGTTTTCGACGTTTTTTTCGTAAAACACAGGTATTGCATTATAAATATCTTAGTTCAAATTGAATGCTATATACGTCATGTGTACGTTTTCAACGGATTATATTTTGTTGAAAACACAATAGATTATTTACACATCAGAATGAAAAAGCTATGTACATGTCGCGGCCAATGTTTACTTATTTTGCATACAAGATTCATTTTATACAGTTCGAAATGATGGAACTAACATTGTTGACGAATAGTGTATATCGTGGCCACTCTATGTGTTCATTTATTTACGATATTTCGGTTGAATAAAGCTTCAAAATGGTCAAAATCTATGACGACAATTAAGGGTACAAAGGTCTGGGTTTTCATAGACAATAGTTCGACTAAATGCCTTAATTAATGAGCCTATTCGATGAGACTAACTTGTAAACAACACGCGTGCCCTTTGTTTCACATACTTATCACACAAACGTCATAATTTATGCATGTTAGTCAATGGTAAACAATGCGACTTTTGACTGTGTGTTTTTCAAATGAATCTGTACAAGCCGCGTGTGGCCCGTTTTTATCTTATATACAAGAATTCATTGAAAAATAATCGAAATTTCGGAATTGATGTTGTCCAACAATCCTATATGTATCGAGCCGCCCGTGTAGTGATTTAATTTTAGACGCTTTTGTTCGAAAAACACGTGCTACACTATAAATATGTAAGGTCAATTTGAATGGTATACGGGTCGCAGGGTTAATTTGCATATTTTACGCACAATATTTTGTTGAAAACACACTAAATTATTAATAAATCAGGTTGAAATGACGAAAATGAACTTATAACCGTTTAATTATAAGTGAATCAACTTGAAATGATCATATATCATTGAAACACATGCTTATCACAAAACGTCACACAAACGTTATCATGCATTATTTGCTAGTTAGACATGGTTTTCACTGAAACATCCTAATTTATAGACGTTAATCAATGCTAAACGATGCACGATGTGATTGTGCATATTTCTAATGAATATGTACATGCCGCGTGTGGCCTGTATTTTTTCTTACATACAAGAATTCAGTGAAAAACAATCGAAATTTAGGAAATGAAGTTGTTCAAGAATAGCATACGTAATGGGCGACATGTGTAGTTATTTATTTGTAGACAGACAGACTTTTAAAAGACAGACACTGCACTATAAATATCTAAGTTCAAACTGAATGCTACACACGTGATGTGCATGTATTTCACGGATTATATTTTGTTGAAAACACAACAGATTATTAACACATCAAATTGAAAGAGCTGTATAGATGTCGCGGCTCATGTGTACTTATTTTGCATACAAGATTCATTTGATAATGTTCGAAATGATGAAACTAACATTGTTGACGAATAGTGTATATCGTGGTCACTCTACATAGGCATTTATTTATCATGTTTCGCTTGAATAAAGCCTCAAAATTGTCAAAATCTATGACGACAATCAAAGTACAAAGGTCGCGGTTTCATAGACAATACGTCGTCTGAATGCCTTAATTAATGAGCTGATTTGATGAGAATAACTTGTAAACAACAAGCGTGCTCTTTGTTTCACATGCTGATCACACAAACGTCATAATTTATGCATGTTAGTCAATGGTAAACAAAGCGACTTTTGGCTGTGTGTTTTTCAAATGAATCTGTACAAGCCGCGTGTGGCCTGTATTCATCTTATATACAAGAATTCATTGAGAAACAATCGAAATTTCGGAACTAATATTCTTCAACAAACCTACATGTATCGCGCCGCCCGTGTAGTGATTTATTTTTAGACGCTTTTGTTCGAAAAAACGTGTTATATTATAAATAGTTTAGGTCAATTTGAATGATATATGGGTCAAAGGTTCTGTTTACATATTTCACGGACAGTATTTTCTTGAAAACACACAAAATTATGAATAAATCAGATTGAGATGACGAGAATCAAAGCTATGGAGGTCGCGGAATTTGTTGACACATTTCAGAGACAATAGATTGAGTAAATGTCCTAATTAATGAGCGCGTGTGATGGGAACAACTTGTAAGCGACTTCGCTTATTTGCTTGTAAGGCATGGTTTTCACTCAAACATCCTAATTTATAGACGTTAATTACTGCTTAACGATGCACGATGTGTGTGTGCATATTTCTTATGAATGTGTACAAGCCTCGTGTGGCCTGTATTTTTCTAGTATACAAGAACTCAGTGAAAAACAATCGAAATTTAGCAATTAAAGATGTTCAAGAATAGCGTACGTAATGGGCAACATGTATAATCATTTAGTTTTCGACGTTTTTTTCGTAAAACACAGGTATTGCATTATAAATATCTTAGTTCAAATTGAATGCTATATACGTCATGTGTACGTTTTCAACGGATTATATTTTGTTGAAAACACAATAGATTATTTACACATCAGAATGAAAAAGCTATGTACATGTCGCGGCCAATGTTTACTTATTTTGCATACAAGATTCATTTTATACAGTTCGAAATGATGGAACTAACATTGTTGACGAATAGTGTATATCGTGGCCACTCTATGTGTTCATTTATTTACGATATTTCGGTTGAATAAAGCTTCAAAATGGTCAAAATCTATGACGACAATTAAGGGTACAAAGGTCTGGGTTTTCATAGACAATAGTTCGACTAAATGCCTTAATTAATGAGCCTATTCGATGAGACTAACTTGTAAACAACACGCGTGCCCTTTGTTTCACATACTTATCACACAAACGTCATAATTTATGCATGTTAGTCAATGGTAAACAATGCGACTTTTGACTGTGTGTTTTTCAAATGAATCTGTACAAGCCGCGTGTGGCCCGTTTTTATCTTATATACAAGAATTCATTGAAAAATAATCGAAATTTCGGAATTGATGTTGTCCAACAATCCTATATGTATCGAGCCGCCCGTGTAGTGATTTAATTTTAGACGCTTTTGTTCGAAAAACACGTGCTACACTATAAATATGTAAGGTCAATTTGAATGGTATACGGGTCGCAGGGTTAATTTGCATATTTTACGCACAATATTTTGTTGAAAACACACTAAATTATTAATAAATCAGGTTGAAATGACGAAAATGAACTTATAACCGTTTAATTATAAGTGAATCAACTTGAAATGATCATATATCATTGAAACACATGCTTATCACAAAACGTCACACAAACGTTATCATGCATTATTTGCTAGTTAGACATGGTTTTCACTGAAACATCCTAATTCATAGACGTTAATCAATGCTAAACGATGCACGATGTGATTGTGCATATTTCTAATGAATATGTACATGCCGCGTGTGGCCTGTATTTTTTCTTACATACAAGAATTCAGTGAAAAACAATCGAAATTTAGGAAATGAAGTTGTTCAAGAATAGCATACGTAATGGGCGACATGTGTAGTTATTTATTTGTAGACAGACAGACTTTTAAAAGACAGACACTGCACTATAAATATCTAAGTTCAAACTGAATGCTACACACGTGATGTGCATGTATTTCACGGATTATATTTTGTTGAAAACACAACAGATTATTAACACATCAAATTGAAAGAGCTGTATAGATGTCGCGGCTCATGTGTACTTATTTTGCATACAAGATTCATTTGATAATGTTCGAAATGATGAAACTAACATTGTTGACGAATAGTGTATATCGTGGCCACTCTACATAGGCATTTATTTATCATGTTTCGCTTGAATAAAGCCTCAAAATTGTCAAAATCTATGACGACAATCAAAGTACAAAGGTCGCTGGTTTCATAGACAATACGTCGTCTGAATGCCTTAATTAATGAGCTGATTTGATGAGAATAACTTGTAAACAACAAGCGTGCTCTTTGTTTCACATGCTGATCACACAAACGTCATAATTTATGCATGTTAGTCAATGGTAAACAAAGCGACTTTTGGCTGTGTGTTTTTCAAATGAATCTGTACAAGCCGCGTGTGGCCTGTATTCATCTTATATACAAGAATTCATTGAGAAACAATCGAAATTTCGGAACTAATATTCTTCAACAAACCTACATGTATCGCGCCGCCCGTGTAGTGATTTATTTTTAGACGCTTTTGTTCGAAAAAAACGTGTTATATTATAAATAGTTTAGGTCAATTTGAATGATATATGGGTCAAAGGTTCTGTTTACATATTTCACGGACAGTATTTTCTTGAAAACACACAAAATTATGAATAAATCAGATTGAGATGACGAGAATCAAAGCTATGGAGGTCGCGGAATTTGTTGACACATTTCAGAGACAATAGATTGAGTAAATGTCCTAATTAATGAGCGCGTGTGATGGGAACAACTTGTAAGCGACTTCGCTTATTTGCTTGTAAGGCATGGTTTTCACTCAAACATCCTAATTTATAGACGTTAATTACTGCTTAACGATGCACGATGTGTGTGTGCATATTTCTTATGAATGTGTACAAGCCTCGTGTGGCCTGTATTTTTCTAGTATACAAGAACTCAGTGAAAAACAATCGAAATTTAGCAATTAAAGATGTTCAAGAATAGCGTACGTAATGGGCAACATGTATAATCATTTAGTTTTCGACGTTTTTTTCGTAAAACACAGGTATTGCATTATAAATATCTTAGTTCAAATTGAATGCTATATACGTCATGTGTACGTTTTCAACGGATTATATTTTGTTGAAAACACAATAGATTATTTACACATCAGAATGAAAAAGCTATATACATGTCGCGGCCAATGTTTACTTATTTTGCATACAAGATTCATTTTATACAGTTCGAAATGATGGAACTAACATTGTTGACGAATAGTGTATATCGTGGCCACTCTATGTGTTCATTTATTTACGATATTTCGGTTGAATAAAGCTTCAAAATGGTCAAAATCTGTGACGACAATTAAGGGTACAAAGGTCTGGGTTTTCATAGACAATAGTTCGACTAAATGCCTTAATTAATGAGCCTATTCGATGAGACTAACTTGTAAACAACACGCGTGCCCTTTGTTTCACATACTTATCACACAAACGTCATAATTTATGCATGTTAGTCAATGGTAAACAATGCGACTTTTGACTGTGTGTTTTTCAAATGAATCTGTACAAGCCGCGTGTGGCCCGTTTTTATCTTATATACAAGAATTCATTGAAAAATAATCGAAATTTCGGAATTGATGTTGTCCAACAATCCTATATGTATCGAGCCGCCCGTGTAGTGATTTAATTTTAGACGCTTTTGTTCGAAAACACGTGCTACACTATAAATATGTAAGGTCAATTTGAATGGTATACGGGTCGCAGGGTTAATTTGCATATTTTACGCACAATATTTTGTTGAAAACACACTAAATTATTAATAAATCAGGTTGAAATGACGAAAATGAACTTATAACCGTTTAATTATAAGTGAATCAACTTGAAATGATCATATATCATTGAAACACATGCTTATCACAAAACGTCACACAAACGTTATCATGCATTATTTGCTAGTTAGACATGGTTTTCACTGAAACATCCTAATTTATAGACGTTAATCAATGCTAAACGATGCACGATGTGATTGTGCATATTTCTAATGAATATGTACATGCCGCGTGTGGCCTGTATTTTTTCTTACATACAAGAATTCAGTGAAAAACAATCGAAATTTAGGAAATGAAGTTGTTCAAGAATAGCATACGTAATGGGCGACATGTGTAGTTATTTATTTGTAGACAGACAGACTTTTAAAAGACAGACACTGCACTATAAATATCTAAGTTCAAACTGAATGCTACACACGTGATGTGCATGTATTTCACGGATTATATTTTGTTGAAAACACAACAGATTATTAACACATCAAATTGAAAGAGCTGTATAGATGTCGCGGCTCATGTGTACTTATTTTGCATACAAGATTCATTTGATAATGTTCGAAATGATGAAACTAACATTGTTGACGAATAGTGTATATCGTGGTCACTCTACATAGGCATTTATTTATCATGTTTCGCTTGAATAAAGCCTCAAAATTGTCAAAATCTATGACGACAATCAAAGTACAAAGGTCGCGGGTTTCATAGACAATACGTCGTCTGAATGCCTTAATTAATGAGCTGATTTGATGAGAATAACTTGTAAACAACAAGCGTGCTCTTTGTTTCACATGCTGATCACACAAACGTCATAATTTATGCATGTTAGTCAATGGTAAACAAAGCGACTTTTGGCTGTGTGTTTTTCAAATGAATCTGTACAAGCCGCGTGTGGCCTGTATTCATCTTATATACAAGAATTCATTGAGAAACAATCGAAATTTCGGAACTAATATTCTTCAACAAACCTACATGTATCGCGCCGCCCGTGTAGTGATTTATTTTTAGACGCTTTTGTTCGAAAAAAACGTGTTATATTATAAATAGTTTAGGTCAATTTGAATGATATATGGGTCAAAGGTTCTGTTTACATATTTCACGGACAGTATTTTCTTGAAAACACACAAAATTATGAATAAATCAGATTGAGATGACGAGAATCAAAGCTATGGAGGTCGCGGAATTTGTTGACACATTTCAGAGACAATAGATTGAGTAAATGTCCTAATTAATGAGCGCGTGTGATGGGAACAACTTGTAAGCGACTTCGCTTATTTGCTTGTAAGGCATGGTTTTCACTCAAACATCCTAATTTATAGACGTTAATTACTGCTTAACGATGCACGATGTGTGTGTGCATATTTCTAATGAATGTGTACAAGCCTCGTGTGGCCTGTATTTTTCTAGTATACAAGAACCCAGTGAAAAACAATCGAAATTTAGCAATTAAAGATGTTCAAGAATAGCGTACGTAATGGGCAACATGTATAATCATTTAGTTTTCGACGTTTTTTTCGTAAAACACAGGTATTGCATTATAAATATCTTAGTTCAAATTGAATGCTATATACGTCATGTGTACGTTTTCAACGGATTATATTTTGTTGAAAACACAATAGATTATTTACACATCAGAATGAAAAAGCTATGTACATGTCGCTTATGTTTACTTATTTTGCATACAAGATTCATTTTATACAGTTCGAAATGATGGAACTAACATTGTTGACGAATAGTGTATATCGTGGCCACTCTATGTGTTCATTTATTTACGATATTTCGGTTGAATAAAGCTTCAAAATGGTCAAAATCTATGACGACAATTAAGGGTACAAAGGTCTGGGTTTTCATAGACAATAGTTCGACTAAATGCCTTAATTAATGAGCCTATTCGATGAGACTAACTTGTAAACAACACGCGTGCCCTTTGTTTCACATACTTATCACACAAACGTCATAATTTATGCATGTTAGTCAATGGTAAACAATGCGACTTTTGACTGTGTGTTTTTCAAATGAATCTGTACAAGCCGCGTGTGGCCCGTTTTTATCTTATATACAAGAATTCATTGAAAAATAATCGAAATTTCGGAATTGATGTTGTCCAACAATCCTATATGTATCGAGCCGCCCGTGTAGTGATTTAATTTTAGACGCTTTTGTTCGAAAACACGTGCTACACTATAAATATGTAAGGTCAATTTGAATGGTATACGGGTCGCAGGGTTAATTTGCATATTTTACGCACAATATTTTGTTGAAAACACACTAAATTATTAATAAATCAGGTTGAAATGACGAAAATGAACTTATAACCGTTTAATTATAAGTGAATCAACTTGAAATGATCATATATCATTGAAACACATGCTTATCACAAAACGTCACACAAACGTTATCATGCATTATTTGCTAGTTAGACATGGTTTTCACTGAAACATCCTAATTTATAGACGTTAATCAATGCTAAACGATGCACGATGTGATTGTGCATATTTCTAATGAATATGTACATGCCGCGTGTGGCCTGTATTTTTTCTTACATACAAGAATTCAGTGAAAAACAATCGAAATTTAGGAAATGAAGTTGTTCAAGAATAGCATACGTAATGGGCGACATGTGTAGTTATTTATTTGTAGACAGACAGACTTTTAAAAGACAGACAACTATAAATATCTAAGTTCAAACTGAATGCTACACACGTGATGTGCATGTATTTCACGGATTATATTTTGTTGAAAACACAACAGATTATTAACACATCAAATTGAAAGAGCTGTATAGATGTCGCGGCTCATGTGTACTTATTTTGCATACAAGATTCATTTGATAATGTTCGAAATGATGAAACTAACATTGTTGACGAATAGTGTATATCGTGGCCACTCTACATAGGCATTTATTTATCATGTTTCGCTTGAATAAAGCCTCAAAATTGTCAAAATCTATGACGACAATCAAAGTACAAAGGTCGCGGTTTCATAGACAATACGTCGTCTGAATGCCTTAATTAATGAGCTGATTTGATGAGAATAACTTGTAAACAACAAGCGTGCTCTTTGTTTCACATGCTGATCACACAAACGTCATAATTTATGCATGTTAGTCAATGGTAAACAAAGCGACTTTTGGCTGTGTGTTTTTCAAATGAATCTGTACAAGCCGCGTGTGGCCTGTATTCATCTTATATACAAGAATTCATTGAGAAACAATCGAAATTTCGGAACTAATATTCTTCAACAAACCTACATGTATCGCGCCGCCCGTGTAGTGATTTATTTTTAGACGCTTTTGTTCGAAAAAAACGTGTTATATTATAAATAGTTTAGGTCAATTTGAATGATATATGGGTCAAAGGTTCTGTTTACATATTTCACGGACAGTATTTTCTCGAAAACACACAAAATTATGAATAAATCAGATTGAGATGACGAGAATCAAAGCTATGGAGGTCGCGGAATTTGTTGACACATTTCAGAGACAATAGATTGAGTAAATGTCCTAATTAATGAGCGCGTGTGATGGGAACAACTTGTAAGCGACTTCGCTTATTTGCTTGTAAGGCATGGTTTTCACTCAAACATCCTAATTTATAGACGTTAATTACTGCTTAACGATGCACGATGTGTGTGTGCATATTTCTTATGAATGTGTACAAGCCTCGTGTGGCCTGTATTTTTCTAGTATACAAGAACTCAGTGAAAAACAATCGAAATTTAGCAATTAAAGATGTTCAAGAATAGCGTACGTAATGGGCAACATGTATAATCATTTAGTTTTCGACGTTTTTTTCGTAAAACACAGGTATTGCATTATAAATATCTTAGTTCAAATTGAATGCTATATACGTCATGTGTACGTTTTCAACGGATTATATTTTGTTGAAAACACAATAGATTATTTACACATCAGAATGAAAAAGCTATGTACATGTCGCGGCCAATGTTTACTTATTTTGCATACAAGATTCATTTTATACAGTTCGAAATGATGGAACTAACATTGTTGACGAATAGTGTATATCGTGGCCACTCTATGTGTTCATTTATTTACGATATTTCGGTTGAATAAAGCTTCAAAATGGTCAAAATCTGTGACGACAATTAAGGGTACAAAGGTCTGGGTTTTCATAGACAATAGTTCGACTAAATGCCTTAATTAATGAGCCTATTCGATGAGACTAACTTGTAAACAACACGCGTGCCCTTTGTTTCACATACTTATCACACAAACGTCATAATTTATGCATGTTAGTCAATGGTAAACAATGCGACTTTTGACTGTGTGTTTTTCAAATGAATCTGTACAAGCCGCGTGTGGCCCGTTTTTATCTTATATACAAGAATTCATTGAAAAATAATCGAAATTTCGGAATTGATGTTGTCCAACAATCCTATATGTATCGAGCCGCCCGTGTAGTGATTTAATTTTAGACGCTTTTGTTCGAAAACACGTGCTACACTATAAATATGTAAGGTCAATTTGAATGGTATACGGGTCGCAGGGTTAATTTGCATATTTTACGCACAATATTTTGTTGAAAACACACTAAATTATTAATAAATCAGGTTGAAATGACGAAAATGAACTTATAACCGTTTAATTATAAGTGAATCAACTTGAAATGATCATATATCATTGAAACACATGCTTATCACAAAACGTCACACAAACGTTATCATGCATTATTTGCTAGTTAGACATGGTTTTCACTGAAACATCCTAATTTATAGACGTTAATCAATGCTAAACGATGCACGATGTGATTGTGCATATTTCTAATGAATATGTACATGCCGCGTGTGGCCTGTATTTTTTCTTACATACAAGAATTCAGTGAAAAACAATCGAAATTTAGGAAATGAAGTTGTTCAAGAATAGCATACGTAATGGGCGACATGTGTAGTTATTTATTTGTGGACAGACAGACAGACTTTTAAAAGACAGACACTGCACTATAAATATCTAAGTTCAAACTGAATGCTACACACGTGATGTGCATGTATTTCACGGATTATATTTTGTTGAAAACACAACAGATTATTAACACATCAAATTGAAAGAGCTGTATAGATGTCGCGGCTCCAGTGTACTTATTTTGCATACAAGATTCATTTGATAATGTTCGAAATGATGAAACTAACATTGTTGATGAATAGTGTATATCGTGGCCACTCTACATAGGCATTTATTTATCATGTTTCGCTTGAATAAAGCCTCAAAATTGTCAAAATCTATGACGACAATCAAAGTACAAAGGTCGCGGTTTCATAGACAATACGTCGTCTGAATGCCTTAATTAATGAGCTGATTTGATGAGAATAACTTGTAAACAACAAGCGTGCTCTTTGTTTCACATGCTGATCACACAAACGTCATAATTTATGCATGTTAGTCAATGGTAAACAAAGCGAATTTTTGGCTGTGTGTTTTTCAAATGAATCTGTACAAGCCGCGTGTGGCCTGTATTCATCTTATATACAAGAATTCATTGAGAAACAATCGAAATTTCGGAACTAATATTCTTCAACAAACCTACATGTATCGCGCCGCCCGTGTAGTGATTTATTTTTAGACGCTTTTGTTCGAAAAACACGTGCTACACTATAAATATGTAAGGTCAATTTGAATGGTATACGGGTCGCAGGGTTAATTTGCATATTTTACGCACAATATTTTGTTGAAAACACACTAAATTATTAATAAATCAGGTTGAAATGATGAAAATGAACTTATAACCGTTTAATTATAAGTGAATCAACTTGAAATGATCATATATCATTGAAACACATGCTTATCACAAAACGTCACACAAACGTTATCATGCATTATTTGCTAGTTAGACATGGTTTTCACTGAAACATCCTGATTTATAGACGCTAATCAATGCTAAACGATGCACGATGTGATTGTGCATATTTCTAATGAATATGTACATGCCGCGTGTGGCCTGTATTTTTTCTTACATACAAGAATTCAGTGAAAAACAATCGAAATTTAGGAAATGAAGTTGTTCAAGAATAGCATACGTAATGGGCGACATGTGTAGTTATTTATTTGTAGACAGACAGACAGACTTTTAAAAGACAGACACTGCACTATAAATATCTAAGTTCAAACTGAATGCTACACACGTGATGTGCATGTATTTCACGGATTATATTTTGTTGAAAACACAACAGATTATTAACACATCAAATTGAATTGAAAGAGCTGTATTGATGTCGCGGCTCATGTGTACTTATTTTGCTTACAAGATTCATTTCATAATGTTCGAAATGATGAAACTAACATTGTTGACGAATAGTGTATATCGTGGCCACTCTACATAGGCATTTATTTATCATGTTTCGCTTGAATAAAGCCTCAAAATTGTCAAAATCTATGACGACAATCAAAGTACAAAGGTCGCGGGTTTCATAGACAATACGTCGTCTGAATGCCTTAATTAATGAGCTGATTTGATGAGACTAACTTGTAAACAACAAGCGTGCTCTTTGTTTCACATGCTCATCACACAAACGTCATAATTTATGCATGTTAGTCAATGGTAAACAATGCGACTTTTGACTGTGTGTTTTTCAAATGAATCTGTACAAGCCGCGCGTGGCCCGTTTTTATCTTATATACAAGAATTCATTGAAAAATAATCGAAATTTCGGAATTGATGTTGTCCAACAATCCTATATGTATCGAGCCAACCGTGTAGTGATTTAATTTTAGACGCTTTTGTTCGAAAAACACGTGCTACACTATAAATATGTAAGGTCAATTTGAATGGTATACGGGTCGAAGGGTTAATTTGCATATTTTACGCACAATATTTTGTTGAAAACACACTAAATCATTAATAAATATGGTATAATTTGCCTATTTTACCTACTATATTTTGTTGAAAACACACTAAATTAATAAATCAGGTTGAAATGACAATTATTATTTTTAGACCCTTTTTGAAAAGAACGAGTTACATTATAGATATTTCAGGTTTATCAACTGCGGACACTTATTTGTTGGACATTTTTTCACTAAAACGTCCTAATTTTATATCAATATGGTTGAAATGAGCTATATAAATGCCGGGCGTCTTTATTGATTATTTAATGCATTTAATTTGGTTAGGAAGGCTTATGTCATCATTTTTATACCCTGCGTTGTTTTGGTGTGGTAATGTTTTTTGTTTGTTTTTTTTTTTGTTGTTGTTTTTGTTTTTAATTTAAAGAACTTTCTTTGATATAATACCATAATCATTATTTTAAATTATTCCATTCAATTGATTGGAAACAGCCCTTCTTGCATTTTGTTTATTGTAGAAACGTACATTTTCATAATCATCCCAGCAAATTCATTCTATACATGCTAATTTAAAACAGCCTGGCGGTCATGTTGTTTTTATTTTTGGAAAATTGGTCGATTATTGTCCTTTTTATTGACTTTTTTGGAAACCATTAATACATTCCATCGCGCATGTTTCTTTCGTTCGAGACCATGATTTGGTTCGTAAAAGTCTGACTCATTGAATTAATTCTGTGGAACTTAAAACTGATGTTTTATGTTATTTTTCTAACCTAAATCAACATTCTAAATGAATTTGATATTTAAAAAATGTAATTGAATTTTCAAAAATTTAAGACAAAAATCTTCCTAATCCTAAAAGAATTGTGCATGTGAAGTTAAATTATGTGTGGGGACCTACCATTGTGAAAGTTAAGTGCAGTGTTCAAGAAAATCCACCTACTTCATCAATTTATCCTAAAATAATCCAATATATTTTATTCCATATTCACTATTTCCGACACAAATATTTTTCTTACCACAAATATATAGCGCATTAAACACAAACACTATGCAGAATCACTCAGCACTAACACTAAACACTTACACTAAACACAAGCACTATAAACACTTTACACAAAGCACAAACACTATAAACACTTTTCACTAGTACAACAGAAAAACACTTTAGGAAACAACACTTCGGAAATTAATTCTTTCCGCTCGAAAATAGGTGGAAACACATAAGACCACTAGGCCTCAATTCAGCCCAGATGTTGTGATAAGCTTGTTTGCTCTGAAATTCAATGGTATGTTAGTTAACTATGGGAGAAAGCAAACCACAAATGATTAGTTACTGGCAATTACGTAATTTATTCCTGACGTTTAAGAATAAATCACTGGAAGTTATGAGTTGACAATTAAGTTCATTGAACAAGTAACTAAGCATTGATAGCGAAGTACAGAATACACATAATAAAGTGCTGGCTATTAAGAACAAAGCCAAAGTGACTGAATATGGACAATTAAGTATTGACTGTGCAAATACCAAATAATATAGCAATATATATATTATATAATATATAATATATATAAAGTAATCAAGTACAAGTAACTATGTATAAAGCACAAGTAATTACGAACTAGTATTAGTAATTAAGACAAATTAGTATGTACCAGTAATTAATGATAGATCATAATTAACAGTTCAACAATAACAATTGCACTTTTATATGGCGCAACTGGCTATTTGATAATATCAAGTTTCACCAATTCATACTTTTAAAGGGAGCCGCGTCCCAGAATCGATATTTGTTTTTGCTTTTTCCTATGGCGTATTATGTAATTGTCAGCCATTTGTAGCCAATCAAAATCATTTTATATATACATATGTCAAAGTTAAGTCAGTCTACGTATGTATAATAGAGAATAAGAAAGTAAAAATATATTTATCTATGCCAATCCAATCGTCCATACTGCAAGGCTGTTAAATTTTTGCCATGATTTAGTTGGATACTGATTTTTTAAATCTGAAAATTTATCAAATCATTGTCACTAGGGTTTAACGCCGTTTTTTAAACATTTTTCAGTTATACGGCGACTGGTTCACCTAACCAGTTTTCCTGGAAAGTTTACTAGCCAGTACTAACATGCCCTTCCACAAGGAGCCGGCAACCTCTTAACATACGGAGGAAATCGACATTTTTTGTCAAATTTCATTGAAGGGTATGACCTGCCGCGACCGAGATTTGAACCCGGATCTCAGGGTTACAAGTTCAGCGCACTAACCACTGGATTATTAAATCAATAAATCATTCAATTATAAGTAACTGGGTGCAAGTACTAAAATATTTGTATGTGAAAGTTTTCTCTTAATTATAAATAGGAGGTAAGTACACGGATCCAAAATAAATAGTTTACATACTTAAGGTTATGTTCCAGCTCAGGAGTTAGATCCCTCTTCGCCAGAATCTTCATTGATTGGTATATTCCTAAAATTATCTCACTTCCGGATATTTGAAGTTTGAAGTCATTGTATTGCAGTTCTAAGGGGTCATAGATTTTATCCAAGCTATTTTTAAATTTGTTTAGCCTAGGTGGAGTCACAACAATGTCTAGTAGAGAATTTCATACGTTAACGACTCTAATTTTTTTCTTAAGTTGGAATAAGAACGTTGCGTATGAAGTTTCTTACAGTTCTCTCTTTACTGGATCTTAAGTCAACTCTACAACTGTTTCAATAATATTTCCTTTTAGCTTTTTAAAAATCGTTCCTTTACTGTTTTTGCGCGAAATTGATTTGATGACACTATTCATCCTTGTTTCAGGCAAACAAAATCAGCCCTGCTTTCTTATCTGTTTACAATATTAACTACATGTACTTGTTTTATTAACCATGTGACTACGTCATCTATGAAATGTGTGTGCGTTTAAGATTGCAAAATTGCTATTTGATATTTCTGATGATGTGTTAGATATGAACTATTTCAAAAATGACGGGTTAGTTATTCGATCGTAGTGGTGACTTGTGAAAAAGTCGTCAAAATCATAATGAGTCAGTGGATGGCATTCGTAATGTACATTTTTCACAGAAAACGCCCTACGACATATAGCCGAATGGCCAAAGAAATGGCCGCCAGAGAATCAGAGTGGAAACGGACGTTTCCGTGGATGATAATATCAAAGGGGTTTGTCACGTATATCAAATATAACCCATGTATAATGGAAGTGAAACAACTTTGACTATTGTATTTTCGAACGTATATCGTATATAGCCATTGTTATCGCACAACAGTTCTAAGCATTTTTGCTCCTTTATATTGCAACCTGTAAATACATCCACACACTAACAGAAAAGTATACTTTTACTATCTTCAAATGTACTATGTAAAACTCGAAATTTAAGACTTTTTACACGAAAAATAGTCAAATTTCTCAAGTCGGACACGAAGTCGTAAAGCCGCGACACGTGTACATGTATAAAGCGAAACTGCGATAATATGGATAAAACTTTCTGAAATGGATCATAATTCATAACAAAACAATATAAATCACGCCTTAGCAACGACGTCACATCTCGGACAGCTCCCCCTCTTAAACGTAAATACTTCGCGTAGAGAGCTTTCCGAGATATATTTGAATATTTAATATCGAGTTTTACACACACACACACACACACCCTCACACACACACACACACACACACACACACAGTTTTTCAACTGATCGGATTATTTTAGAATCTTCGTAAAAAACAATACAAATCAAAAGGTCTCCTGAAATGCGCAGGGGAGTATGTTAATAATATGGATATCATTGATTTTCAGCGTCAGTGGTGGTTAGTATTTATTAAAAGTTGGTGCCTGGTATCAAAGTCCTGAGTAAATAAAATTATTCAAAAAGCTTTGTTTAATACATTGTTATATTCATATTTACAGCTATACACAAGTGAACAAACATGCCTTTCATTCCGCAATGTTAAAATCATGCAAATATTATAAACTTATAAAAAAGGAACATAATTTCCTACCTACTTACGCTCTTTTTTAGGCCGGAGACCCGAAACGACACTATTTTTTGGCCTTAGTATGCATGTTGTTGTAAGCTCTTCTAAATTAATGTAAATCATGATTTTATCGTGGATAACGATTTTACGATTGTTTACAAAATCTCCGGCTTACTTTTTTAATCAAACGAAATTTGCGTGCAGAGTCGAAGAAGGTTATTGGCTATGAATAAGTCGTTTACAAGATTCATTTTCGTTGCATTTTTATGATCAGATAAGTTGATAAAAGAGTGTGTGAATTTAACTGCTTAAAAGCCTGCACGATAGGTACTTTTAAAGACGATTTCTGCATTTTGTTTTATTCAAGGAAAAGTGATCATTTTTTCGTATTTTATAGAAAAAAGTATAACAAGTCCAAAAATGGAAAGAAAAACAGGGGTCACCGAACTCGTTTTCGAGATAACAGCTCATACTTTGTGTAGGTGTGCAGCTGTTTTTTAAGATTTGCTGTGTACAAAAGGCTTATCGCTAAACACATACTATTACTGTTATATCATGATAAAATCATGCTCAAACATACTGTTTTTACATGTAAGTATTCATTTGGCATATATTGTGTTAATTTAACACAATTTTTACCATAAATGATTTAATTCTGTCATACTATGTTTTTATTTTCAACTGCATGCATGAAAAAATGGGTTGCAATTTCGACAAAAAAAAATATTATTTTTCATCTTTAATCCACCTTTTCCGATATTCTTCCAACAAAACTTTCTAATTTTGATATATATCTTAGAACAATGTCTAATAAACATATTTCAGTAATAAAAACATGCGGTTACCGAGCTAATTTCAGTCTCAACTCTGAAATTCAGTTATATTGTCAAAAATAGTCGACAAATATCGATTAATATCAAAAATATGCATATCAAGGTAATAAAGATTTTGCCTATTTTCCAATAAAACTTTCTAATTTAGATATATATCGTAGAACAATTTCTAATAAACACATTTCAGAGATAAAAACATGAGGTTGCTGAGCTAATTTTACCTCCAACTTCTAAATCCTGTTGTATTGTCAACAAATATTTGCCAATTTCAGTTAAATTTTGTAATGTGTATATGAAGTTAATAAAGAGTAGTTTCCTGTTTATCATCCAATAAAACTTTTTAGTTTTGATATATATCTCAGAACAATTTTGTTCCACATATTTCACTTAAAAAACATTTGAGTCTTTGAGGTAATGTTAGCTCAGAGTACTAATATCAGCTACATCATCAACAAATATTTGCAATAAATGATGAACCTCCATTACAGTCATATGAAGTAATTCAATTTTGAACTGTACATGTAGGGTTTTACATAAATTAGTCACTATTAAAAAATAGAGCACACATTATAGGTTGCGTATTTAGCGCGCTCGCGGATACGTTAGTTGTCCGAAAACTATGCAAGTGTTTCTTCCATGAAGAGCTTTATTGTCTCCCGTATGTGCAGAAATGTTGCGCGTTACGAACTACCAAAATCGTCTTTAAATCAACTCCCTTTCAACCACACAGCTAGGCTAGTGCGAGTAGTGCACATTGTTATTCAAGTATGTTCGCATTCCAACGTATTAATTTGTTACTTTTAGAATTGCAGTCTAATATATCGACTACACACCAATATTATACAAAATAGCGGACGGCTATCCATTGAGGGTGGTCCATTCGTAAAATATTGGCGTTGAGAACAAAAGGATAATGTCACAGAAATTATTTAAGAAAAGTTATCATAAGCAACTCAGCACAGATAGAAAAAATCAGAATGATAGATACGAACAATTACAATTTATGATTCCTCGCCTTTTTGAAAATCAGAGAATCCAGGCTGTATGCCCCGAGCAGGATCTACAGTGAATAACGTATTATGTTGCACGCCAAGACAGACTATTCGTAAACTTGCGATGAAATATCGAAACAATAATTTTAGTTAACTAAATCTTACAGTTTAAATACACTAGCAATATAAAATTTATGCTGTAGTTCTATAAGTTGCGTTAAAATGTATGTAAAACAAATAACGCTAGAATAGATAAATATCATTACAAAATTTATCAATTTAACCACTTAGGTCAAAATTATGCAAGCGATACTTTTTTGTTTTGATAAAAAAAACTTTATCATCACAAAACTCACTTTAAGTACAATGTATAATCATTACAACAGACATTGAGGCCGAGATAGTGGTGCTAATTGGTGACACTTCATTCCGCAATATAGGTTCTAGTTAAGCGATGTGTACTATATTTTTTTTATTTTGAGAATGTTATTACTATTTTCGTATTTATAGGCCAAATATCTGTCTTAAAATTCAATATTTCAAATGAATATTTGTTTTCTGTATTAGAATATTCGGCCAAAATCGAACATTCGAATATTCGGTCCCATCCGTAGCATAGACTGACAAATGAGAACTCAACATAGATAAAGTACGACCCCATGGATGAAGAATGTCCAGCAAGGGGATAAGACGTTTGACCACTATGCTGTTCCCCTTTATTCAGAAATACATTTTATATCGACAAATGTTTGCAAAAGTTGTAATAAACATATTGTATACGTTTATGAAGTGTCATTCCAAAATCCCCGACACAAAAATTTTAGCGATTTTGACAAAGAAATCCTTTCGTTTTGTACTCCAGTTTTTTATTTTGAGAACACGGTCATAATGTTAACAAAACAACGCACACCCACTACCCACTGTTAAAAGTTTGGATCGCCTAACCGTAAACCAACATTTTTAAGGACAGCCTCGCTTATAAAAATAAACTACACCGGATACAAAGCATTAAGCTGTTGCTCTATTGCGTCTGTGCCGTTCAAATTAAATGCTGCAAAATATTCTTACCCGTTATTAATTTATCGTGATAATAATCTTTTTATAAACACCAGACTTAAATGATTTTTATCTTATTTTTTGTTAAACAACGTCCGTTGACGTTCTATGAATACCAAGCACCAACATTTATCAATACAAATCAATTGGAACAAATGCTAAATAGGAACTAACCTCAGGTATATAAAGAGAAATACAAGAAGTATCCGTCATCCATTTTGTCACAAAGACACTACGCCCCTATAAATCGACCTTGAAGAACCGGTCTTGCTGTGTTGGCAGTAAAGACACCAAGTTCACACTTGTCAATAAATATATGGAACGCCAGGACTGCCTTATGTACACATGAAAACTAGTATCCATTAGAATGTTTTTATTATACTATGCGATTAAATTATTTATATGTCGTGCAATATATCTCTGTTATGTGTGAATACAGTTTTATGGTGCGCTTTGTATTATATTACGTTATCTTTCATACTACGTGAATACATCATGACTCACAAAATCTGATCCATCTTTCAAAAATAATTATAAGACCACATGTGTTCATATTGCGGAAAAATAAAGAACTTGAAGGGAATTCTGACGTTATTGTTCACAGACCAATTGTATGTACGTAGTCCAGTTTTGGAACGGGCTTCGCCTTTGGTCTATTTTTTTCCAAATTATAAACCCGTACCTGTAAATCAAATATCAAAAATATCAAATATTTATTAGATTAATGACTCTCTCATACGTCTAGATTTAGACATGATTACAGTATCGTGAAGAATTCGATCGATTTCTGTCCACAGATGTCGTTCATTATCACTTATGTACATCTCTGCCAACGTCTGAAAAGTAATTCGTAAACACCTCACCGTGTTTCCTTTAGTTCCCATCTGATACTCAAATGTTCGTTTTTGTTTTTCTCTTTATGTGCATTTGTTGTCATATTTTTTTCACAATTATATTAAATTCTGCCTTTTGTATACATATCTGCGAATTGGCTCTGAAACTTAATTACAGAAAATAAACATTTTCTGTCATGAAATAGTGCAGTTGATAAATAAAATATATTCAGTGATTTTCCGGAAAATGATATGATACAAATGTATTTTGTCTCTAATGTTTTGTACGAAATAAAATGTTTCACTTCGTTGCAAAATTTGTACCATTTGAGGCTTTATTTCTTGTTTTACACGAAACTTGTAAAGCTGAACGTTGAAAGGGATAATGTATGGGAAACGGACGACAATTCTGGATAGAGATTGCCGCGGCCGTGGTTCAGTGGTTAGTGCGATGGGCTTGTAACCCGGAGATCCGGCTTCGAATCCCGGTTGCGGTAGGTCATATGTACCCTTCTATGAAAAGTTGCCGGCTTCTTGTGGAAGGGTAAGTTAGTATGGGTTAGTAAACAGTCCAGGAAGAACTGGTTAGGTGAACCAGTCGCCATATATAACTGATAAATTGTTAAAAAACGGCGTTAAACCCAGTGACAATATGTCACATAAAAACAAACAAACTGGATAGAGATTGGATTCCGATATCCGTATACAGGGATAAATGCGATACGGCAATTAATAATAAGATGAAAATCATATATTAGTTATATGCGCGTGCAGCATTAAACAGCTTTTAATTTTACATATTGTTCATGTGAATTTAAGTGATTTTTAAACCCGATATATGGTCCGAAGGCGTGCGTAAGCCTAAAGACAGTATCGATGGACGTGAAACGATGGGGGTAAGGGAGGCGTGGTCATAATAGTGATGACAGGTAACGGTTAGGCGGAGAATGTGCACCAGTTTTATGCACAGAAATATAAATATTTGAGAATAGAAATTCTACATGACGTCTTAAACGACATACCGTAAAACTTCAAATAGAGTTCACCTCAATACTACGATCACCTCAATATTACGACCATTTATTTTCGGACTGGCTTTCAATAATTCCAACCACAATTCAACTTCAAGTTAATTATGAGTTCAACCGACTTTTCGGGTCCCAAATAGTCTCCTTATTGAGGTATTAATGTTGTAACTTTCATTTCATATCCTACAACGCATAACAGTAATTATATCAAATAATACGAACGCGTTAAGATGTACAATTTATTACGTGAGATAACAAAAGACGTGAAAAAATCGTGTTTCTAGCATATAAAATTTCTCCTTAAAGTTTTGATTTTGACAAGATAATACATGTGGATAACAAATGAGCGAAGCTATGACAACACCGTGTGTGTAAATGTCTGACTGAATTTAGCCAATATGGGGCACCATATGAAAAGCTATTCCATTTCACGTAAATTTCGTTTTCCACGAGCAATATGCGTGCCAAAGTGTATAGTTCAATCTGAAATAATGTATCATCTTACTGTGTGTAGAATTTGATTGACTGATACATAAACAGCTGGATACAAAAAGCAAATCTAAATGCATAATTTACCTATTTCTCGGAGATGAATCTGCACAGAGATGTACGTAAATAAGTTCGTTGTTACTATTTTTAAACGCACGTGGCAGAGCTTTGCGCGGCATGAATAAATTAAGAAATACGACACGGTAGCTTTTTGATGGTGGCAAACAATTTGAAGTAGAAGCTCATAATTCTAAAGTCATCTAACGCAATTACACTGATGTGTATCTGCAGTACGAATATAATTAAGGATGATAAAGTTGGGTGAGGCGACGACTTGTTAACCTCTGAATTGTTAAGCTCCCTCAGACATAGCATTGACGTAGCTGTTGTTTTTTAAATGTGCACATCGGCAAAACAACTTAAGGAGATTCACAGTAAAATGGAAGCTTTTATTATTTTGATTAAATTTAATACCACTGATTTTCGCCGATTATATTTTGACAAACAATATAAAATTACATCTTGTATTTTTGAAAATTAAAGATGTCTAGATGTGAAAGCAATACAACTTTTAGTGTATGTTAAAAGAATATAATATTATGTATTACTCTGTTAGATTGCAGTGTTTGTTTTCCAAATCAATCTAACATGTGCCAATGTCCACTTACCTGCGAATGGTGACTACCTACCTGTAAAGACAAAAGTTCTATTTCCTGTTCAACAATTTGAAATTTATTTAACTTCTTAATTAAGACCATCTCTAGAGATTGTCTGTACATGTATGTGACTGTATTTGAAAGAATTTGTAGAAGAATTGACTCGTCAATACATGATTTATACAAGCTACTCATTATTGTTTTCATTCATTTACCAAATATCAAAATGACCTACACTTTAGTGTTCCTCTTGATGACCACCTCAATAGTAAGACTACTTCATCATAACGACTACTTGTCTTTAGATTGGTTTGAATATTCCCTTACATTAGAATTTCATTATAAGACCTTCTAAAAATTACAACTGATATATTTGGCCCCAAAAGGTGGTTTTAATATTGAGGTTTTACTGTATAGTATACAGTGCAACCTCTCCAAAGCAACACCCTTTGGGAGAAGCAAAATTATGTTGTTGATAAGAGGTTGTTGCTCTAGAGAGGTTAAATTAAAAGTTAAATCGTACGGTGGGAAAGAATCATGCTATTGTTCAAGAGAGGTTGTTGCTCAAGAGAGGGCCGCTCTGGAGAGGTTGCACAGTACAGTATTGGTTATTTTTCTGATTTTTATGATGTTATGAATTTTTGCACTCTTTTCTATGAAATGTTTATTTTTGTCCTGTTTTACCCAGAAATAGATGAAGGGAAGTAATAGAACATCAATAAACTTCCATTCTGATATTGCTATGGCAATACTTAGGGTTGCATTATTTTTCACGGGGCTTAACACCATTTTATTAACAATTGTTAGTTATATACAGCAGCTGGTTCACCTAACCAGTTTTCCTGGACTGTACTAATACCAGTACTAATTTACCCTTCCACAAGAAGCCGGCAACTTCTCTACATGGAAGAAAATTGACATTTTTGTCAAATTTTCCTGGAAGGATATGACCTGCCGCAACCGAGATTTGAACCCAGCTCAAAAATGGAAGTTAAATAACTTTGCAACAAATTATTGAATCCATCTTTTATTTGTTAATTTGTGACATCTTTGTGGCATCAAGTAGATTGCAAACTTTGTTACATATGGTATTTTCTAATTGTTAAGATGTACCATGAGAAAGACTATTTTGACCACTTTTTCACACAAAGTTGATCACTAAACAACTGGTGTTCATGGAAACATTCTTCACAAATGCATTGTTTCCCACAATTGTCACAACACTCAGGTTTACTATGAAAATGGATGTTCCATCAGAAAAATAAACAAGATGCTAAGTATAAGAAGTCTCTTCTGCAAGTTACTAATGTGCAGAAATGTTTCATTTCTTTAGTAATTCTTTTAGCTGAATTGTCCATCTTGTGTCTTGCCATAGTTGGAAATCCATCCAACCAGCACATCCCATTTCTTGAATGCTGAAAGAAAAATACATATAATGTATTATGATATGAAATTGAACTTAATAAAGAAGTAACATAAATATGTTGGATAAAAATACCTGGTAATGTGATGTTTTGTATTTTGTTTTGTTAAGGCATCTTTCTAATCTGAAGTTATGAAAATAATTATCTTCATGATGTATAACTTATAGCATCTTAATAAATGAAGTACAATGTCAAGACCATTAAATTAGAAACTGAATAGATGTTTTTCACGATATATTAATTGATTACTACTCATACTTATTTATTTGCTGTAAAATTGAGTACATCTACAGGGTGCTCAGTAGATGTTAAAAGTGGAGACTCATGACTGCTAATAATTTGAAGTGATAACAGAATTTCCAGCAAATGCAATTATGCATTGGGCTCTTCTAATCAAACTCTCAAGAGTCAGAAGCCTTTTTTTACTAATTTCAAGAGTCAAAATGCAATTTCAAGGGTCAAATGAGTGCCCTGGTACAATTATACATACATGTACCTTCAAGTCTTGTTGGTACACCAGCATGAACAATTTGTCTGATATCTGGAGCTACTGTGTCCATACTGTACGCCTCAGTGGCAGAAAGAAGTTTTGTATTTTCTGTTTGGATCAGCCATACTGCTCAATACCTTATCTCTAGTCTGAAAGAGATTAATTCCTTTTAAAAATGTTAATGTTATGTATGTACTACATTTTCAAGTGTTCAGCTATTTTTAAACAGAACAAGATGATTATACAAGTGTTTGGTTACTGTTTTTGTACTTAAACGAATAAATAAATCAGACCTTCTATGATAGTTTTTGTTCTTATTATTCTTAACACTGTTTTATAAACAGTACATAAGTATTGAACAAATAAATGTTGGAAAGTTAATTTAACTAGCTTTCCAGTATATTAGCAGTATGCAACTAATGTTCAACCACCAAGCTTTTGTCATGCTACTTATTGCAAGTAACTTTGCAGGGCTGGAAGACAATAGAACTGTTAACAGTCTATAGTTGAATTTGTGAACATCTGAGCTGACCAGATTGCCTCATTTGATTTATCATTCATCATGAATAAATTGTCAGTCTCAGCAAAAATAACATCAATTTTGAATTAAATCATACTTCTTCAAACTCATCGTATATTAGAATTCTTAATTTTCTGATTGTCTAGCAGCACCATTTAACATAAAAAGTAAAATATAGAAGATTGAAATTTGTATCATTCAAATGTAATGTTTGAAAAGAACTCTCAGCAAAGAATATCCCCCAATGACAATTTTAACACTGGTGCTATGAATTATTTGTCATATTGCCTTTGTTTATCAATACCAGACAAACTATGATCATATGTACTAATAATTAGCTAAGGAAGTTTCACAGTTTTTGTAGAATAGATGACTTAACTGATCAAACAAGTGCATGAAACAATAGCTTGTAAGAAAGACAGGAATGCCAGCCAGGATGGGCCAAATTGAAGTATGTGATGGCCAGTACAGAATTAAGAGGGTTTCAAAATTGTATGTTCATTTCTTTAAAAAAAAAGTTATGAAATGAATGATTTAAAACACTGTTATATACATACAATTTAAGTTCTGGATGTAAAAAACACTTAAACACATCTGACAATGTAACATAATGAAGAATGAACCAAGTGTACAAATAATGTAACTGTAGTCAAAATTTATAGAACAATCCAACCAGACATCTTAGCAGTGAATTTACAATAAACTGTAGCAACCATAATTGAATATATTAATCAACAACTATCATGGACTACATGTAACATAGGCATTACCTTAGCAAAACTGAACTTATCTTCCTTCAGCATACACTAGCAGTCATATTCAATGAAATTTTATGTCTCAAAATCAAATACTGACAACATGTCATCCACTAATACTCCTAAACTTTTGATCCAAAGTACTGACTCATCTTTGGGATAATTTCCTTCAAAATCTTTCTCACATTTGTTACTTAAGGGAAAAACATCAATATTAAGAGCTGTAAAAATATCTAAATCTGTCTAAATATAATTTGAAGATTCTCAATATACAATCCTGAGCCAGCAATGTTTCCAGCAGATGGCCACTTACAAATTCAAGCACTAACAAGAGTATCTAATGACCAAGTTTTAGACTTTAGTATTATATATTACAGAACATTTAAGAGCAACTAGTGAAAACCTTGCACTCAGAAGATCTGAAGCATCAAAAGTTGAATTAGACGACTTGGAGCTTGCACATCAGCCTCAGCATTGTGTACATTATAAGTAACACCTTAATGACGCAGTAAAATATCTTTTTGTCTCAGGGAACTACTTGTTAAATGCAGTCAAACGGTCAATACAACCAGATACTGATTGTAGAAACACTTCACTAGTCTTATTTTTCAGTACAGCTATCATCAGTACAGGAAAGTCAAACCTTCTGCCATAATGTGCAACAAGACATACATTACAAAATTGTTACAACCAATTGCATGGCTCATCAATGGCAGTGATTATAAATACAGAAATAGCAAGTTTCCCAATGACTCAGTTCCCCAGGTTCATCCAAACATATTCCTGTAACTCTGCTTATTTGTTAGTGGTTTTATATAAGCACCAAATATTTTACCATTACCATTTACATTTTATCTTCACTGCTGCAAGCTGGGTAATGTGGTGCATTCCAAGACAACAAACTGAAAAGTATCAAAAATGAGAACATAAATACATGTACTTCATATTCAAAGTACAGAGAATTCTTAAGTTAATTCAGCAAGGTGGATACCTCTCAGCGAAAATTCGTAAATATTTGACAAAACTAAAACAAATTAAATATTGATATTTTTGTTTTCTTATAAATACTTCATTGAAGAAGACATAAAAATAGGAAGAACACTTTCGAGACAATATTTCAGTCATAATGAATGATAAATACAATGCTTCCAGACATTATAACACTATAATCATGGCAAAAATACACCAAATTGTTAGTTCTTACTTAAATCAATAGCAATGAAAGTTGGCTCTCCACTTACTGTTTGAAGTGTCCATGAGGGACTATATCTGGTAGCCTTTCTATGCCAACACTGCTAGAATGGCCGACTCCTACAATGAGAACAAAATTACGTAAAAACCCATACTTAAAACAATCTGCTATAAATAACTGTTTATGACACACACAATATCAAATATTATCAAGAGAATAAATGATAGCAAATTTTTGTCAACATCAGAACCTTAAAATATCACAAATACCACAGTCATACTGTTAAATATTCAGTTACTTTTGGAGTTTCAAATACAAAATCATACCTGACTGATAGAAAATTACTTCCAATGCTTCCAGAGCTCCTTGATCTGTGGCATACTCTTGTTTCAGTATCAGTCTGCTTCACTTTAAAGATGGAAGTCTTTCACTTTGCTGTTTATTAGGTGATGTTTCTGACACTTATTTGCATATCCCCGGGTGAGAGACCCATTTTCACATTAGTCTGCAGAAATCAATATTTATATTTAGTTCTTCTCTTTTAATATACTGTAGAAGAATCAAATGAAACAGCTGATCTTATATTATAAAGAATATTCCTCATTGATATGTAAAATTGATAATGAGTGAACTGCATGAAAATTTGTCATGTAACAACTTTATCAAGGATTCCATTTATGTTCAGCACAATCGATTTAATAAACACCACTTGTAGCTTTCGCATACCTTCATGTAACTAAAACTTCAACCAACCAGGCAACGAATGAACAAATGTTGCACAGAAAAACAAGTATAACTGTCACTGAAACATTCCATTACATAACTATGCCAGCTGTCATCAAGTGTCAGAAGGTCTATAATCAACTGTGAACAAAAAGCAAAAGTAGCAATTAATAGATGATCAAATAACATAGAACAACAATAAAACTATAATAGATCTGATCTGAAACAAGATGAAGCTAACAAAGTCTATTTTTTGTGTTCTAACATCTTGAAGTAGCCATCAGTTAACACTATAACAACATACAACAACATATTTTAAATGGATCATGAAATGAACGTAATATTATGACCAATTTACTTGGTCCCAAGATGGTCTTATTAATGAGGATTTAATATATACAATAACTTTTGTAACACTATTAACATAATAAAGGCAATTATGCAAAAACTTGGATAAGCTTTTTGACGTTACCTCCGGAAGGTATTGCCTCCACTCATTGATAAATGTGGCAGTTGCACATACTATTTAATCCAAGGATACTGAATTTCCATAGTGATCGGACATGGGGGGCCTGAGACAAACTTTTTTATAGGCATGCTCACATAGTTGAGTGCAACCTAAATCAGCATACTGACAAGTCATTTGCAATGAATGGGTTGAAAATTTGTTGAACTTTCTCACGGAGAGTATTATCACTAAGGCATCTTTTCTACGGTAGACCTTTATGAATGTTCACTTCTCCAGGCTTAGGCTTAAGAGCACAGAACTTATCTGAACACAATGAATGAACTCCAAGTTGATGTGGATACAAAGCTCTCAAGTTCGCATGTAAGGCTGCACTGTCACCTTGTTTCCTAGCAAAGAAATACTTAAGCACTTTTTCTAAATGAATGATGCCAGTCTTGCTATTTTGGCACCTTTCTGGTTATGCAAAGCATGAAGATTCTTCCCAACATTTTTAATGACCTAATTGAAGTCATACAATACTAACAACAATATTTGCAATCAGAGTGTTGTCCCCATTACCTTCAATACAGTCTATAGGTGTTCCACTAATAGCAACTTGTGCGACTCCCCTCTCTCTCTTCAGCAATACTTCATCATTTGGGTAGTTTCACTGTGGTTGTGTACACACTTGGGTTGCCTTACTGTCTGGCAGAGCCTTGTTATTGACTGAAATGGTAATAGCACTGTATGTACTTTCCTAACAACTAGATGTTGTTACAGTTAGCACGCAGTGAAATCAGACATGATGATTTCATCAAGAAGAACATTGATCTTCATTTTCCTGCATTCATACAATAACATATTTAGCTATAATAAACCCACTCACCATGAAACTATGTTACAAGCAGGCAAACATACTACAGAGGGTGATTAACAGTCAATAGGTGCATAGAGAAGAAAGGAGGTTGTACAGGTTTGAAATATTGTGACATCAACACTTAAGAAAGAAAGAGTTAATATGCACATTAATCATTATTTGAAAGCTTGATTCAATGCTACTGGTTAATATTCATACTATAAAGGCTGAAACAATTATTTAACAAAATAAGCCCCTTCAAAAAAGAAATTTACCCCCCTACCTACCCATACCTTTTAGGCCTGGGTTGGGAAGGAGAAACAAACAATATTTTAATTCTGGCCTAATGCCTCATTATTTTCTGAATCAAAGTAACATCCAGAAGACTGAAAGACTTATAAAATTTTACCAAAGCAAAAATGTGAGCGTCAAGTACGGATAGAGCTGAGCATAGTAATAACAATATTGATTTACATAACACATAAGAGATTTCACTTCTTATCTATCACACATGAAGGTTTTTAGGAAATAAAGATATTCAGAAAACATTATACAACTGCACAATACTCTAGAACTACTGCAATGCTATTTCTTTATTTGAAAAACTCAATACTCAAAGAAGTGACGATTCATCTGGAAGAGGACAATACCCAAGATCACTATGCACTATTTCTTCTAATTTCATACATTTCTGATCCTAAGGTAACTCTTGATGTGCAACATCTCTACCAAGATGTAATTAACCAAATATTGTAAACATGCAAAAATACATATCAGAAAATATTTAATTCACAGCTAAAATATATTCTCAATTGCATACCTTTAGCTTAAAAGCTAAAATACAACATTTTTTTATTATCATATATATGAACTCTGTCTTAATCCTGGCTATCTGATGAATAATAGTAGAAAAAGTGATGAAAGAATTAGAATAAGCCCCAATAACATCATCTGCATGCTCTTCCATCATTTAAGATTTCTATTAGCAGTAGACTGTTTCGCTTCTTACACTACATAATAAACAACAAGTTCAAAGAATCAAGTTTTATACATGTCCAAATGTCTGAGTTTCCATTGTAATAAAATAACAATCATCTATTATCAATATCACAATTATGAACACCAATTAATATCAATGCAAGTGGTGACATATTGATAAAAAGAAAATTAGAAATTTTGATGGATATAATGAACAAATACAAGAATATCTGTTGTGGCTGATTTAAAAATAATGCACCAGAACAAGTGAATGACAAGTTGACCAGATGCATACAAAAATCAAACTGTCCAATTAAAATAAATAGACATTGAATGTAGCAAGCCAATGAACCTCAAGCAGTGTTTCATTTTGAATCCAAAATGTATGAGTCCCTGGGACGCACATTTTTGAAAACAATGCGTCCCAACCTGAAACCAATGGGTCCAGTGTTTCATTTTGAATCCCAAATGTATGTGTCCCAGGGATGCACATTTTCAAAATCTTTGTGTCCCAAGCAAAATCTATGTGTCCAGGACGCTGGACGCGCGGCAAAATGAAACACTGCTCAAGTTTTGTCATCTGCTAACTTAATCAAACATGTAATATCATTTCTAATGCACAAATCAAAATTTTAAAAAATAAACATTTAGGATGATACAGTTGCTGAAAGGGTTCCAGATTACTAACAATAAACATGATGTCAGCTCCTTACAGGGATTTACAAATTTAGAAAACTTTACTTAGTCTGAAGGTCAGGTGCCTCAGCTTTTATATCATACCTGTCAAATGCCACACAGGGTTTTACAACACTACAATACATGGCAGTTTCCTATACAAACTCAGTATAGCCGTTCTAAATCAACCACATGTATTTAGTGTCATATGACATGCTAGCCAATCGGAGAAACTCTAGCCAAAAACGAAGGTAGGCAGTGGTCAAATTTTTTTTAACTGTGAAACAAATGTCAAAATGCACTTGACACAAATTCATGACATATATATAGGTCTGAGTTTGAAACCATGCTAATACATGAGCAAGAGGGTCAGCAACAAAGCAAGAGGGCAAAGATGGCCCTTTTTCACTCACCCAAGTAAGGATTGCAACTTCTATGGTTTTCCTGTGATTTGACCTGGTGACCTAGTTTTTGACCTGAGTTGACCCATGTTCAAACCTGTTCATGATATCATTAATGCAAACATTCTGACAAAGTTTGAGGAAGATCCAATCAAAACTGCAAATTCTAGAAGGTTAATAAAGTTTTCCAGTGATTTGACCTGGTGACCTAGTTTTCGACCCAGATGACCCATGTTCGAACTTGTCCAAAATACTATTAATACTTTCCATTTTACTTGACCAGTAAATATTTGGTCAGTTAGCAACTTCTGTACATAGTGGATCATAAAAAACACAGTTGTGTAATAAGGATTGTTTAGCATAAAAATAAAAATGGCAATGGAAACCAACAATAGTTGCTTAACTCGGGTAACCACTAATGCAGGCTCAATCTTAAGCACAATCTGTATATGTAAATTGGGAGTCATCAGCTAAATTCAGGTCTTCAATGTTTACACAGCAGTCCTTGTGCATCCAACCATCACACTTATCACACTGTATCCATGAACTGCCCAACTGTAATTTCTGATCTTCCTGCCAAGACATACGAAAACCCATACAGTGAGCCTGTTTGGAATTGCTAGACTGGGCAGTGCTTTCAACAGTTTGAAATTAACTTGATCTTTTTGCCCCATATTATACAGTTTGCATTATTCCATACACATGTAACATGTGTATCTCTATTGTTCATCATTTTCAGACCAAAGGGCTCAGTAAACAGTAAGATAATTATTAACTTGAACTAATTTTGAGTATTTTAAACATTTGTGTATTGATAACATTGAAAAACTTCAAATTTTAACAAAAACATATTTATTTTTGTCACTATTGGCGCAAAAACATTTTGAGATTTTCCCCAAATTTGCGTGGATGCTGATCTAGAATTCCCACATGCACCAGAGTTCATTTCACCTTGATTCTCCTGTCAAAGTTGTATATCAAACTAAATAGGACAAATATTGTAGTAAGAGCACATAAGCAAACAAAACCATATCAAATTTTATTGTATTTACCAGGTAATTTTATTTTTTCCTGTCTTTTCAAGCAGAAGACAGCGATTTTCGGAAAACGGTGAATCGGTAAAGTGCTGCGCATGTGTAATTTCTAAACGGTCATACTTGTACAAAATTACGGAGCACAGCTGAAAGAACACAGCAAATAATCTTGAAATTGGTTGAATTAATGGTATTGTCAAGAAAAAAGTTATTCTTTCTTTGTATGTGCACATGATATCATAATTATATATGTATGTTACATAGTTAATTCATTAGTTAACACAGAAATTGATTCTAGACAAAACTTGAGGATCTTTGCTTTATTACGAGTAATATTGTGTAATCTTTGATACTGGTCTATGTCAAAATATTCTACTATCGTAAATTGGGAGCGAGAAAAATCCATGGTCCTAACTGGGGATCGAACCCGGGACCCTAGCGCTGTAGGAGGACACTCAACCACGTCGCTAAAGAGTTAACCTAACAGCAAGGCTGTTGTAAGTAGCCCATATTCCTACAATCACTACACTATTGTTATTTGTATTACATGTTATCAATATACTGATGTTATTTACCTGAATAAAAGTATCAACATCTTTTTTCAATCTGAGCATCGGCATTGTCCAAGATGCTTACATTTATAGTTAAATTTACAGCAATTGTGTTGTTAAAATTGCTCGCATATACATGTGATAAGACTATGCGGGGACTCTACATTACATGTAATGTATGATCCCTGGACTATGATTGATTAACAGCATAGTACTATTGCATGAATATTTTATTGAAAGCATTAATAGAAAGCAATTGATGTGAATCCTTCTATAATCTATTTATTTATATATATCTATAATATTTATTTATAATTTATTTATATGTCTCCCTCCTATTACAATATAAATAAAATGCAGGCCTACCATTGAGATGCATTTGCATTCAGTCTGGGAGAAATGTTAAGTTACAATACCACACACATCCACTTTAAATGCATGAACTAAAACAAAATAGTTCATAGATCAAATGAATATGTTTAAATATAAAAAATGATATATATATGTGCTAAACAAATGGCGTTTAATTTATTTGGTAATATAGCACATATGGTTATATTATTATGTTACACTAGCTGTGTTTATTGACATCTCATTATAAGCATACATTCATGCTTTATAATAAGCATTTCATTGTTGTAATAATTTTAAGCAATCTTCTTTGAAGTCATCTTTCATTTTTTTATTTTTGGCTATTGCGAGGTTTTATTACCAAATCATTATTATATTTCAGTTTGTCACAGTGGGAAGATCAGAAAAGTCAGGCTGGAAGCAAAATCCAAACCTTGTACGATGAAGCAAATATGCTAAACCAGAATCAACATTACATGATAGCAAATCTTCCAAGACAGCACGCATAATGTAAGAAGATTCCTGATAAAATATCTGTAAATCTGACTTGGTGTCTGAAAGTGTACAAATAAATGTACAAATAATTGTAGAAAAAGCTAATTTCATTGCTGGAGTATGTTATTTATCAAGGAATAATGGCAAAAAAGTAAGAATAATATAGCATTGAGACTTTTATGATTTTTCAGTTTGAAGTAACTTCTGCAGCTTTAAAAACTGTCTGCCTTTCATTAGACCAACTAATTATAAAACTACAATTTAAGCAAAAATTTCATCAAAATAAAACTGTCTTTTGCGCAGGTGAAAAGTATTAATTAGCTGAAACTATGCACACACATTGAAATAACATTCATCCACAAGTTTGTTGACTTTTACACAGCTTCTCTGAGTTATAATAAATTGGTTGCAGCTGAATTTAAAAATAATATCAAATTTATGTGTGAGCGTAAAGACTGTTCATTGAATGGTTAATTTTAATGCTGGAAGTTATCTTTGTATGTTTGGCAGGGTTGGAATAGTGCAAACTTTGCATCAGAGGATGCTGGTTTATACTTTTACATAGATTTTTGAGAAATGTCAGCATTGAAATCTGCAGTTCCTGTTCATCTGTAAAAATTAGACATGAATTTGTAAAATGGAGACATTGTTCTAACATGGCATTGATTGTGCAATTTTAATGATAAGCACTATGATCCTCATTACCGTCATAAAAATTTAGTATGTTTGACTTGAGTTTGTGTTATAAACATTTTTCATTACGACCTTGCTGTTCCTCACTATATATAGAATTGTTTTATCATATATGTATTTGTTCATGTAATTAACTTTGTATACGAAAAAAACATATATATTATGTCCATAAATATAGATGCCTAATCATTTTTCAGCGTACAGCCTTTTTGTCTACTAGGCGGCAGTGATTAGTGCAGAAACATCATCAGAGAATCCATAATTTACATCCTTAGACTGTATTATACATGTAATGGTTCCACAGATCAAACTGTTGGTGATTGTGATTTTTGTAAGCAAAAGACTTATGTTGAAAATAGGTCTTCAAGTTGAAATATTAATCACAACGAAAATCATTCCTTAAAGATGATTTTATTCTGGCATAACAACTGATACTATAAGTTCAAATAACAAGAAATGCCTAGAAACAGATAGTGCTTTACTTATAAATATTGTATACTCAGGATAAAACAACCTGAATCTATGTATTTGAATTTTAATGTGAACAGGCTACACAAACACATGCTGATGACTGAAATATTATTTTATTGAATCACTGTATAATTATGTGACAAATGAAAAATGAACACAAACTGGAATGATATGATGCTGATAATTATTCTGTATCATTATGACTTGCAAATAACTCTAGTGACACATTTGTGCAAAATACTTGAAAAAAATCAAATATGTAAGCATACCCTATCCATGCTATATTGTTATTTTATCTGCAATTACTTGACAAAAACTCTTCTGTTCGATTGCTTCTATTCAATTTGGATAATTTAATTTGAAAAAAAGTTAACAGACATATATATTACCAACAGACAGTAGACATATAGATGAGTTCAGTTTAATGTGATAGTTATTTATTGTAATTCTCATCAAATTCTTATCACAGTTAATTAATAACAGAAGAAACTATTTATCTGTGTTATAAGATTATCTTGAACAAAACTAGTTCTTTTCTGTAAAGAAACATGAAAATGTCAGCAAGGATTTTAACCAATACAATTAAAGTATAAATACATGAAGATATGTTTGTTGTTTCATAATAGTCAGCAACACGCAATACTGCCCTGGACTTTTCTTGCCCAAACTCAAACACTAATCATGATTAAACACACTGGTTCAGTCCCGAAACACCATACTGGACATATAATTTACATAAATTTGTATTATATTTTCATATGTAAAATCACACTATTAAACGTCATTTTCCGCACTCCTCAATTTATCAAATTTGTAAAGTACTCCATTCTATAACCAAACTTTCAAGTATGCAGAATTCTACTCATCGCATCAAGACAAGGTCGAAGTAAGAGTGTTTTTCAGTTTCATGTAGTCTGTTTCCAGTCGTCCAGGATCACATGGTAAATGTTTATTCTATCATCTTTGCTGTTCTCATCAATGTTTGAATCACAAAAGATTCTTCCTGAAATTTTTAATAAAAATGTCATTTATACTGATAGTTTATAATCAATATTATATTTTTCATAAGATGTGTAATGCAGAAATGAGTAGATTGAATTTCTGTGCAGAGTTACTGTTCCTATCCTGACACCTCTGTCAATGCCTTGATAAGATAAGTTTAAGGTAAAATGTAACATAATAAAATGCAGTTTTAAAGAAAAATATAAATATTGACAGTTTACATTTTAGTTTCTACTCCAGTGTGAGGGAAACAATGAAATCAAATTCATACAAGCTAGAAATTTCAATAATTCATTACTTGAATGGTTTCTGTTCTCTTTGAACACATAGTCATGTTTGTTATATAAGTAAATGTAAAAGATAACTAGTATTGAAATTGAACTTATATTCCAGTTCGGAATATAGTCTGACAATATAGCTTCCAATGTCTTGCATCACATCAGTTTATGATTTTTTATAATTTGTTAGGAGTAAGCTTTTTAATTTCTTGACAAAACAAATACAAACTGTATTGAATGTACCTGTATTGAATGGACCTGATATAAATCTTCATTATTGTGGTGGAAAATAACTTCTCTTCGTCATGGTTGTTTGGAAACAACACCGAGCCATACCTGGAAAGTGTACAATATACTGAACAAAATGATGTAATTAAAAAGGAGGTATTGACCATTGACATTCAGACAGATTGCTGATAAACCAGAAAGCCTTTAATATGCAGTACTGATCCAGAGACTCTTCAGTGAGTAGCAAGATTTTACAGGACAAACTCCAGATTCATCAAAAAGAACAACACTACAAGACACATTACAAAGACATACCCGTGATAATCATGTGTTACAGGAATCTCCTCCTTATAAAGTGAGAACATTGGACTGTAGAGATGTTATCCAAATATATCAGTGAGACATGACCAGCAGATATGAACTCCTGAATCATCAGTCAGTTTGTGGACTGCGGTTATGTACCCTAGATTCGTCAGCAAGAACGTGGGCTGCAGATATGAACTCCAAATTCACCAGTGAGATCATGACTAATTTTCAAACCTGAATGGACTCTTAAGATTCAAAAGGATGAAATGATTAAAACTGTAAAATAATAAAATCACAAAACAGTAAAAGTATAAAAGGATAAAAGAGTAAAAGAATAAAATTGTAAAAGATTTAAAATTTAAAAGGATAAAATGATTAAAACTGTAAAATAATATAAACAGTTAAAGTATAAAGGATAAAAGAGTAAAAGAATAAAATTGTAAAAGATTTAAAATTTAAAAGGATAAAATGATTAAAACTGTACAATAATAAAATCATAAAATAGTAAAAACATAAAAGGTAAAAACATAAAAGATTAAAACGATGAAATCATAAGAGGTTAAAAGGATAAAATGATTAAAACAGTAAAAGAATAAAATCATAAAACAGTAAAAGCATAAAATGTAAAATCATAAAAGGATAAAATCATAAAAGGATAAAATGATTAAAACTGTACAAGAATAAAATCATAAAATAGTAAAAGTATGAAGGGTATAATCATAAAATGATTAAAATGTTTAAACCATAAGAGTGGGCAGCAGACAATCAGACAGAATCCTTGATAAACCAGAAAGCCCATAATATGCAGTACTGATCCAGAGACTCTTCAATGGGTAGCAAGATTTTACAGGACAAACTCTAGATTCATCAAAAAGAACAACACTACAAGACACATCACAAAGACATACCCGTGACAATCATGTGTTACAGGAATCTCCTCCTTATAAAGTGAGAACATTGGACTGTACAGATGTTATCCAAATATATCAGTGAGACATGACCAGCAGATATGAACTCCTGAATCATCAGTCAGTTTGTGGACTGCGGTTATGTACCCTAGATTCGTCAGCAAGAACGTGGGCTGCAGATATGAACTCCAAATTCACCAGTGAGATCATGACTAATCTTCAAACCTGAATGGACTCTTAAGATTCAAAAGGATGAAATGATTAAAACTGTAAAATAATAAAATCATAAAACAGTAAAAGTATAAAAGGATAAAAGAGTAAAAGAATAAAATTGTAAAAGATTTAAAATTTAAAAGGATGAAATGATTAAAACTGTAAAATAATAAAATCATATAAACAGTTAAAGTATAAAAGAATAAAAGAGTAAAAGAATAAAATTGTAAAAGATTTAAAATTTAAAAGGATAAAATGATTAAAACTGTACAATAATAAAATCATAAAATAGTAAAAACATAAAAGGTAAAAACATAAAAGATTAAAACGATAAAATCATAAGAGGTTAAAAGGATAAAATGATTAAAACTGTACAATAATAAAATCATAAAATATTAAAAGCATAAAAGGTAAAATCATAAAATGTAAAATCATAAAATCATAAGAGGTTAAAAGGATCAAATGATTAAAACTGTACAATAATAAAATCATAAAATAGTAAAAGTGTAAAAGATAAAATCATAAAAGATTAAAACGATAAAATCATAAGAGTGGGCAGCAGACAATCAGACAGAATCCTTGATAAACCAGAAAGCCCTTAATATGCAGTACTGATCCAGAGACTCTTCAGTGAGTAGCAAGATTTTACAGGACAAACTCTAGATTCATCAAAAAGAACAACACTACAAGACACATTACAAAGACATACCCGTGATAATCATGTGTTACAGGAATTTCCTCCTTATAAAGTGAGAACATTGGACTGTAGAGATGTTATCCAAATATATCAGTGAGACATGACCAGCAGATATGAACTCCTAAATCATCAGTCAGTTTGTGGAGTGCAGTTATGTACCCTAGATTCGTCAGCAAGACCATGGGCTGCAGATATGAACTCCAAATTTACCAGTGAGATCATGACTAATTTTCAAACCTGAAGTGGACTCTTAAAATTCAAAAGGCTAAAAAGATAAAAACTGTAAAATAATAAAATCACAAAACAGTAAAGGTATAAAAGGTAAAATCATAAAAGGATAAAATCATTAAAACTGTACAAGAATAAAATCTAAAAAATAGTAAAAGTGTAAAAGGTAAAATCATAAAAGAGTAAAATTGTAAAATATTTAAAATTTAAAAAGATAAAATGATTAAAACTGTACAATAATAAAATCATAAAATAGTAAAAACATAAAAGGTAAAAACATAAAAGATTAAAACGATAAAATCATAACAGGTTAAAAGGATAAAATGATTAAAACAGTAAAAGAATAAAATCATAAAACAGTAAAAGCATAAAATGTAAAATCATAAAAGGATAAAATCATAAAAGGATAAAATGATTAAAACTGTACAAGAATAAAATCATAAAATAGTAAAAGTATGAAGGGTAAAATCATAAAATGATTAAAATGATTAAACCATAAGAGTGGGCAGCAGACAATCAGACAGAATCCTTGATAAACCAGAAAGCCCATAATATGCAGTACTGATCCAGAGACTCTTCAATGGGTAGCAAGATTTTACAGGACAAACTCTAGATTCATCAAAAAGAACAACACTACAAGACACATCACAAAGACATACCCGTGACAATCATGTGTTACAGGAATCTCCTCCTTATAAAGTGAGAACATTGGACTGTACAGATGTTATCTAGATATATCAGTGAGACATGACCAGCAGATATGAACTCCTGAATCATCAGTCAGTTTGTGGACTGCGGTTATGTACCCTAGATTCGTCAGCAAGAACGTGGGCTGCAGATATGAACTCCAAATTCACCAGTGAGATCATGACTAATCTTCAAACCTGAATGGACTCTTAAGATTCAAAAGGATGAAATGATTAAAACTGTAAAATAATAAAATCATAAAACAGTAAAAGTATAAAAGGATAAAAGAGTAAAAGAATAAAATTGTAAAAGATTTAAAATTTAAAAGGATGAAATGATTAAAACTGTAAAATAATAAAATCATATAAACAGTTAAAGTATAAAAGGATAAAAGAGTAAAAGAATAAAATTGTAAAAGATTTAAAATTTAAAAGGATAAAATGATAAAAACTGTACAATAATAAAATCATAAAATAGTAAAAACATAAAAGGTAAAAACATAAAAGATTAAAACGATAAAATCATAAGAGGTTAAAAGGATAAAATGATTAAAACTGTACAATAATAAAATCATCAAATATTAAAAGCATAAAAGGTAAAATCATAAAATGTAAAATCATAAAATCATAAGAGGTTAAAAGGATAAAATGATTAAAACTGTACAAGAATAAAATCATAAAATAGCAAAAGTGTAAAAGATAAAATCATAAAAGATTAAAACGATAAAATCATAAGAGTGGGCAGCAGACAATCAGACAGGATCCTTGATAAACCAGAAAGCCCTTAATATGCAGTACTGATCCAGAGACTCTTCAGTGAGTAGCAAGATTTTACAGGACAAACTCCAGATTCATCAAAAAGAACAACACTACAAGACACATTACAAAGACATACCCGTGATAATCATGTGTTACAGGAATCTCCTCCTTATAAAGTGAGAACATTGGACTGTAGAGATGTTATCCAAATACATCAGTGAGACATGACCAGCAGATATGAACTCCTAAATCATCAGTCAGTTTGTGGACTGCAGTTATGTACCCTAGATTCGTCAGCAAGACCATGGGCTGCAGATATGAACTCCAAATTTACCAGTGAGATCATGACTAATTTTCAAACCTGAAGTGGACTCTTAAAATTCAAAAGGCTAAAAAGATAAAAACTGTAAAATAATAAAATCACAAAACAGTAAAGGTATAAAAGGTAAAATCATAAAAGGATAAAATCATTAAAACTGTACAAGAATAAAATCTAAAAAATAGTAAAAGTGTAAAAGGTAAAATCATAAAAGAGTAAAATTGTAAAATATTTAAAATTTAAAAGGATAAAATGATTAAAACTGTACAATAATAAAATCATAAAATAGTAAAAACATAAAAGGTAAAAACATAAAAGATTAAAACGATAAAATCATAACAGGTTAAAAGGATAAAATGATTAAAACAGTAAAAGAATAAAATCATAAAACAGTAAAAGCATAAAATGTAAAATCATAAAAGGATAAAATCATAAAAGGATAAAATGATTAAAACTGTACAAGAATAAAATCATAAAATAGTAAAAGTATGAAGGGTAAAATCATAAAATGATTAAAATGATTAAACCATAAGAGTGGGCAGCAGACAATCAGACAGAATCCTTGATAAACCAGAAAGCCCATAATATGCAGTACTGATCCAGAGACTCTTCAATGGGTAGCAAGATTTTACAGGACAAACTCTAGATTCATCAAAAAGAACAACACTACAAGACACATCACAAAGACATACCCGTGACAATCATGTGTTACAGGAATCTCCTCCTTATAAAGTGAGAACATTGGACTGTACAGATGTTATCTAGATATATCAGTGAGACATGACCAGCAGATATGAACTCCTGAATCATCAGTCAGTTTGTGGACTGCGGTTATGTACCCTAGATTCGTCAGCAAGAACGTGGGCTGCAGATATGAACTCCAAATTCACCAGTGAGATCATGACTAATCTTCAAACCTGAATGGACTCTTAAGATTCAAAAGGATGAAATGATTAAAACTGTAAAATAATAAAATCATAAAACAGTAAAAGTATAAAAGGATAAAAGAGTAAAAGAATAAAATTGTAAAAGATTTAAAATTTAAAAGGATGAAATGATTAAAACTGTAAAATAATAAAATCATATAAACAGTTAAAGTATAAAAGGATAAAAGAGTAAAAGAATAAAATTGTAAAAGATTTAAAATTTAAAAGGATAAAATGATAAAAACTGTACAATAATAAAATCATAAAATAGTAAAAACATAAAAGGTAAAAACATAAAAGATTAAAACGATAAAATCATAAGAGGTTAAAAGGATAAAATGATTAAAACTGTACAATAATAAAATCATAAAATATTAAAAGCATAAAAGGTAAAATCATAAAATGTAAAATCATAAAATCATAAGAGGTTAAAAGGATAAAATGATTAAAACTGTAAAATAATAAAATCATATAAACAGTTAAAGTATAAAAGGATAAAAGAGTAAAAGAATAAAATTGTAAAAGATTTAAAATTTAATAGGATAAAATGATTAAAACTGTACAATAATAAAATCATAAAATAGTAAATCATAAAAGGTAAAAACATAAAAGATTAAAATGATAAAATCATAACAGGTTAAAAGGATAAAATGATTAAAACTGTACAATAATAAAATCATAAAATAGTAAAAACATAAAAGGTAAAAACATAAAAGATTAAAATGATAAAATCATAAGAGGTTAAAAGGATAAAATGATTAAAACTGTACAATAATAAAATCATAAAATAGTAAATTATAAAAGGTAAAAACATAAAAGATTAAAATGATAAAATCATAACAGGTTAAAAGGATAAAATGATTAAAACTGTACAATAATAAAATCATAAAATAGTAAAAACATAAAAGGTAAAAACATAAAAGATTAAAATGATAAAATCATAAGAGGTTAAAAGGATAAAATGATTAAAACTGTACAATAATAAAATCATAAAATAGTAAAAGTATAGAAGGTAAAATCATAAAATATAAAATCATAGCAGTCTAAAAGGATAAAATCATGAAATCATAAAAATTGTAAAAGAGTAATATTGTAAAAGATTAAAAGTTTGAAATGATAAAGTTTAAAATTACAGGAAATCATAAAATTATGAAATCAGAAAATAGTCACAGTAAAATCACAAAAGTTTTAAGTGATAAAATCATAAAATAATGAAATTTAAAAGGATAAAATCATATTATAATTTTAAAATTATCAAACTATAATAAATAAAATTTGACAATGATTCAATTGTAAAAGTTTTAAAGGATCTAATCAGAAAATAGTAAATAGTAGAAGGAATATATATCCTATATACTAAGAAACACTGAATAGAGTTCACTTACAGAAGTCTTCCTCTTTGTTGTCTCAGCATTGGCTGGTTTGGTCTACTTGATGTTTGCTGTCAATTAGTCGTTTTGTATAGATTCTGTTAGTCATTGACACATTCAGGACAGTCCTTCCCACCTGTAGGAATAATAAACACAATGTTATTGTATAAATATTGGATAATGAAGTCAATATTGCGTAACAAGATCTGCATTCACATTCATAGCTGAGTTATGTTTGCACTTACTTCCATTCTTTGTATTATCTAGGACATATATTGGTCCCACATACCATTCTACCATTCTACAAGATTGCAGAAATCAAATCAACAGTCAATTCGACGGCAATTCAATGTAATTATCGAAAGCAATTTTCTCAAAGCTAAGTAAATCAAATAATATTAACTGACTTATTCAGTATAATAAGTAAAAATTAATTGAGCTGCTTAAACAGAATCATAATAGAAGAGGCAGACTGTAATTCATACCTTACATATCATTCACACATTCAGTCTTCTTGGTGACCACGTGACACGTGAAGGTCCACAAACAACCACCCTAGAAACAAAACATACGCCATAAAAACTATATTATTGGATTTTGTTCAAATATCAATGAAACCACTGTATGCATTATTCATTTATATAATCTTAATTCAATGTAGTGTACAGTCCTATTAATATTACTCGTTTTTATCATGAAATAAATAATAAAGTTCATGCACAATCTCCAAATAAATTCAAGAAGAGAATGTATTCAAAATAGTACATAGAACATTATCCGTAAAATATACGACTGTGATAACAGAACAAAAAAAATAAATTCACATCGGTATAACAGCAAATTTCTTATTGAATCAAAAATACAAAAAATAGCATTAATTATATCACTTATGCATTCCATACTAACGTTGGTACATGTACATTTCAAACAAATGTCCAACACTTCCAAAAACACAACCTCGTTCGAGTGGTATCTATCATCTAATAACAGGTATGTGTATAATACCTGAAAAATACACGTGATCTGGCATGATTCACTCAAATTCAAAAAGTGTCTCCAACCTACTGGCCACTAAGTACAATACAATGTTTTCATTATGCTGTATTGGTCACAAAAACACATCTACACACCTGATACATCTACACACAACTTAATCCATGTATTAATACACAATATAAATCATGCTCTATTTTCTAATAAACTACATTCATCGGATTATTATAAATGTGCAATTATAAGGCTTGAGTGATTTTTAAAGGTAACTTGCTCGCTAAGAGCATAATTACAGGTAATTCGTGAAACATCGAATATTTCCGTTTAACTCCGTTAATACCGTAGAATAACACCAGTTCCATGTTCTTGTGTTATGATTAGCGCACATGCTTTTGTTAAGAACGTATAAAATTCTATCATTTCGTCTATGAACGTTTCTTCCTGTGTTGTTAAAAATGCCGACCAAGTTGAATGTCTGATGTGACTGTTAATTTGATTCGTTTATTTACACGTGTAGCCAGTATAGTGAACGATTTGTCTTTTAGTTCTCACGATTTTTGCGTGCAAAATGCTTTTAAGACGACATGACACTAAGAACCTATATGTTCGGCTAAAATAAACCACCCAAAGAGTCTGATATGATAGATAGATATTCTGGTACCAGAGGAACCGCATTTGATAGTTTCACTTATAAATACACACCTCAACTATCAACAGTATACCCGTTGTTTCTTTTGTCTGACTAGTTATAACTTGGTGAAGAACAATTACGTGCTCTTCTTTGTGATTCTACAAGTCGACAGTATAGGCCTATTACATCTAATCATTCATTAAGTATTAAGTCTTCAGAAATTCACCATCACAAATTTGGACACTAGACTAAGACATGTATGCAACTGTCTGAGAATCATCAGACAATGACAGGTTTTCTCGCTAATTCCCAATTTTCGTTGACTAGAATTTTTTCACAAAATTAGCAGAAAAGGCCTGAATATTGTTTTCACATCTATGCAGACATTGACATTTTTATTGTTTGCTTGTATTAAGAAATGCATATCCTTGTGGAGTGAAGTCCCGCATTATTTTACAGCTCATGACTAAAATTTCATTTAGGATCAGTAACTCAATTCATTTTTAAGTTCTGTTATATTTACAGAATAATATAAGGGTTACTTTAGTTTCTCTTGTGCATCCAAAATGCTGCAAAACTTACATTATTTAGTATATAGGGACATGAAGCAAACTCTGAATCAACATTCTTTGTAGATAAAAATTTATGTTCACCAATTCAGGCCAAATCCCGGTATGAATCTTAGTCTGATAACAAAATAGTACAACGAAAGAAACGTGTGTAAAAGTTTTTTTTTCAAAAGGAAACCTCACTACAGCACATTCAAAAGTGTAACTAACTTCGATAGTTCAGTTCCCAGAAAGAACCTTCCAGATACACTGGTAGCCAGTATGGAACCAATGCAGACGCGATTCGCGCTACGTAGATTTTTGATGTCGACAACGACATTTTATTCGTCAGAAGTTTCTCAGGTCCGCTTGAAGCAGCATGGTTTTCCAGAATATAGTTTTCCACGATTATCGTACTATTTAATTAAAGCAAACTTACTTTTTGGTAAGGGTGTTGCAATTTAACATTATTAGTATCATATTTAAGGGCTATTATGAACTGACATATCTTGCTTTGTGAGTTTTCCAGATGGGCGCTACCCCATCCACTCATGCCTGACGTATCTAAGATTTCTATTTTTCACTTTTCTATGGAGATATTGGATGGATTGTATATTCCTAGACTGATAATAATTTTCTATGTATGCTTAATACAGTTTACTAGTAAATGCATGTGTTGAATAATTATGAAGTTTTTTATTCAAGGGAGTAAACTGCGATTACCTATTTTCCAGTAGTCAACAGAGTTGCATTTCTTTGACCAGTATTATTTTGTAGCTTTTACAGTCATGTTAGTAAGGCCTAAAAAAATGATAGCTTGTTTCTGCTACCCCGACCAACCCTATTTTTTTGCTGCGGACCCTATGATTTTTTTGGTCAAGTTATAGTTTTACAAAATGAAAATAAAGTCTGTCATATTCTGGAAGAAAAAAAATAAAAATGAAAAAAAAAACCTACTGACTCTTTTTTATCAAAGCTGATAACAGAAACAAACTATTTTTTTAGGCCTAATAGGTTTGTTCTTTCTCATTCACAGCTCATTCTTTTATGTACAGGGCATGAAAAATCCACTTGTCTGCTCATATTGTTGAGTGAATTTAGGTTCCGGCCAAGTAGAAATTTGGTCATCGTTGTCTGACTGAAAGAGTATCTTTTGCCTAATCAAATAAAAAATCAGTGACAAATAATCTCCTATAAGTCAAAAAAATATTCATTAATGGAGGGAAACATCAGCTATTCCACTGGTTTTGGAGTAAATTCTGATCATCCGGTTCTCTTGGCGAGTGGCAAATGTCTGTTCTCAGTTAAACGTATACTTTATCAAATCACTGTTCACGTTTACTTTATACAAAAAGTAAGTGTGTTATATATCTAGTTAGCCTTTGAGAAATAAAATGGAGACGCTTACATGAAACTAGATTAGCTGGGTAGTGATACCTGTCAAACAGCCTTGAACTGTTTCATTTGAACTGTTCACTGGATATTTATCATTCTTAAATTAATGGCGACATTGTTCATTTTTGTCGGCGACATATGGAAATTTCTGACTGCTGGTGGCAGGAAAAGGGCTAAAACTAAAAAAGATATTGTGACTGCTGACAATATTAAGCGTGTATTAATATGACACTGTTACTGTCATTATCAAAGTTGTTTTTTATTCATTTATTTCGTACAATAATGAATCAACATTGTAATTACATAAATGTACATAAAACAAGACTGTTAACCGACAATGAAATGATTAAGTTATAAATCACAGTGAGATCATCAATTTTGGTACTAAATGCATGTATTAAATGATTTTGTATATTGTATTATATTAAAAAGAACAAATTTTGCACTTTTAACTAAATCAAAAGCCCGGTTATATTAATGTATAAAAATCACATGACTTTAGAGGATAACGTGAAAAGGTATAATGATAACTTATAGTGTAAAAATGTTTAACCATGTCAAAACATCAAAATACAGAGATAGCACAAGGAAGGAATCAAATCCTTATTTCCATTGTGGTCCCTAAGTATTCTATGGCTTTCCCTAGGAACTTTAATAAGAACTTGGCACAAAATTACTCAAGTAAATTTTAAAGACAATGGTTAATTACTTACAAATATCACAGTGAAGAATAAATATATTACAGGTTGGTTAATAAAATTTACTCATTATAAAACTTACACATGTGCAAGAAAAAATAAAGATGTACAAAGCCCATAAAATGCTCAAACTTCCTCAGATCCCAGACAAGAGATGGGTTTTGACAAGGGACTTAAAATGAGGGACTTTCCTATCTTCTCTGACAGATTGAGGAAGACCATTCCACAAAGAAATTCCATTAAAAGCAAAAGATTTAAAACCAAAACCTTGTTCACTAGCAATCCTGAAGAGTTGTTAAAATATAGATACCATTATGGCATCCCATATTCCAGTGTAGCAGGAATGAATACATCACAATTATGTTATTATTATTAAAAGATTGGTATTGTACCTTTAAACATACATTGTTAACACATCAGTTTAATATACTCTGTATTCATGTATTTGTAATTTCTATACCAACTGTGGTACTATACCTTTAACTGTGTATATTACTTTTCAATCAATTAATGTGTTGAACAATTATAGCCTAGGTTTCCCTTGTTTGGAAGTGTCCAGTTTTATATTCATGCTTTTCACTGATTACATGTATGTGTCAGGAGGGTATAAAAGCCCAACAGACCTTCAGTACATTGCCATTGTCATCTGGACAAAAAAGTGAGCATCACCTACTCCATTCTTTCTCTCTTCTTTTTTTTTACCTACTGTTCCTATGTCAAACTTAATTATGATGTTTTAACTTTGAGACTTATATATTTTGAATTATTGGTAGAACAGCAAATATTGTACTGTATGTTAATTTATTTGGTGGCAAATACAAACTTAAAATAAGTTACATTTTATGTCATTATAAACTTGATTCACTGGAAATCTTTGTCTTTATTTATTAGTTGATAGTTCAACCAAAATAATCAAAATCTATAAATAAGATCTATAGCCAATTGAGATCACATACAAAACGAACCTGGATAAATTAAGGATAGCAGCACACTGCATATTGTTACACCAGAAAGGTAGCTTAGGCTGTATTCAGCTGTTTAGATGATCAAAAAGGTCCAGTGTATGAATAACCACGCATTTACTGTTTAATTGCTTTTTTGCGTTTGCCACATTGAGTGGTAGGATGAGTGACATTAAGGACAGGAAGAGTGGATTTTATGTCGCTCGTACTGTATGGCCGCGGGACCCTCAAAAAATTTTTAGTGCCCTTATGTACATGATCAGATGGATCTACTATGAAATTTGGAACAAATAAACATTATAAAATTTGCTCAAGTTTATCTTGTACACCCACTATCATCACTGGTAGTCAGTAAGAACCTACCAGCAACACTAGTAGCGATTAAAAACTAGGGGTGTGACGATTAATCGATACACCGGTTAATATTGCAATACAAAGTCCGGCATTTTACCGGTTCATTTTTCTCTGAACCAATTTTTTTAGTCATGGCTACGCCACCGATGAAAAGGTCTCAGAAATAAGCAAGAAACAAATTGATCGCTACGTATTTGTGAACACCAGAAGATGTGACTGTTATACCTACCTGCATACACATATACATCCATCATTAAGTTTGAAACGTGAACTTGTGCATTTGATTTGCTTATCAATTAAACACTATTTCATTTTTACAAATGATAGGATCACTGTCTTCATTCTAGCACTTTTCAAATTCAGTTGAGTCACAGTAGGAACGGGTATAAATATCAATGTCTGTTTGAAAGCGTCTGAGTGAGTCGGACTTTATGTTGTTGTCGAATAATGGTAGACAGCGCCAATTATGAACTTGTGCTTTAATGAGGTTAACTCTTCATCAAATGAGAGGATGAATGTCTCCTGAATTCCGGTTCAAAATAAGCATTTTTATGGCAGATAGTCCAATTTACACAAATCATTCAAACAGTTGTTTAAGAGATCATTTGAAACTACATATTTATTTCATATATAAATATATATAATATTGATCCATTTAAGACAATCCATGTGCATCAATTCCTGCTTTGTGAAAAACATATTTTTATATGTTTTATATTTATAAAAATATATTTTTACCGTATTGTTACACCCCTAGTAAGAACCAGCCTGCTTCACTGGTTGCTAGTTAGGATGCATCAGCAAACACATCTCTGGACAACTGATATTTTCCCAGATAAAATGATACAAGGTCATGATCTTGTTTTAAATATTGATGTGTATATGATGTATTTGCCTGTATTGAATTATAGCCACTGTATAAGGCAATGTTTTGCTCTGAAGGCATTACAATTTCTAACATAATGCATATTTCATTCTTTGATGTCATAATTGTAGCTGCTTATGACTGAGCTTTTCCTTGAATGAAAACTTTAAAATCTAATGAGCCAATTTCACATTGATGTAATTTGTATGTTTAACAGATTGAATCTTGATGCTAAAAAAATCACTACTATGGAAGAGATCTGGGAAGACTTATAGAATACAACAGGACCTGAAAGCAACTCAAAAAGTGGATGGAATGTATATTGTGAGTGTCCAGATAGTATTGCATTACCATTGAATGATGATAATGATATCAGAGGTGTGGATAAAATGTTCAGAGACAAGAAGATTGCAGACTCATTGGTAAGTCAGTAATTCAATAAATTTCTAACAATAGTGCCATATTTATTGATATTAAGGCTGCTCTGATGCATAGTGGAAAATTGACCTACTAAATCAGTGCTTCAGATCATTTTTTGTGGGAGTAAATGTACTCTCAGTTTTGAGAACAAGAGAGTAAATGTACTCCTAGCTTGAAAAACATGGGGTTAAATGTACCCTATGTTTCAAAAGTTAAGAGTAAATGTATACTTGATCTATTTCACGACAGCTTGCCTGCAAAATTTACAGAAACCATAAAGTACTGAATCGTCTAATTGACAAAATAAATAAAAAAAATTTCAAGGAAACCGAAATTAGATACCGAGATCTTTAAATGTCAGGTCAGTTAATAATATTGCGATTTGGAAATTTAGTAAAAACGTTTGACAAAACTTTTTATACTTGTATTAAATAGTGTAAATATAATTCCTCAACGTTTTTGGTGATTAACTGATCACCTCGGTTGTTTTAGTCAACTGTAGCATCAGGGTTATGTAAATGTTTACATAAGTGTTTTTTTTCTATCACAAAATAAATATGAGTCACTGTGTCATTTCCATCTCTTGTGATATTCCACTTATCATGTCAAGTGTTGTCATCTTTGCAGTTGGAACTATATATACAATTTAATAGTTACATTTATGTATAAAGGCTGCCACATGTTGTGTTTCAATAAACTTCCAAACACCTTGAAACTTTATATACCAAGCCCCGACTAATAATAACTTAACTTAAATAATTACTTAAATAATTGCTTGATAGTAGACTTAAATCAGTTAATTGATTTAGCTAAGTAATTACATTAAATCACATTCCACTACCTTTCTTAAGTAATTATTTAGTTAAACTAAATAACGTGCTTAACTTTTAACTAATTACGCTGCGTTCGCTTGAATTTTGAAGACAATAAACAACTATTTGACAGACAATTTTCACTTCTGCTGTCAAACTGAACAAATGTCCAATAAAAAAGAACTGAAAAGTGGACCGAGAGCGAGAAGAATTTTGTCATCCAGGTCATCCTCGGTCATGATGAAACCTTGTTTGGAAAGTTTCGTGGGGCATCTGCTGGAGCAAAGAAAAAAGAAGCGTGTTGTGAAGAAATTGTTGATTCGCTGAATGCGTAAGTAACTTAGTTCAAAATGTTAGCTTTAATCTTATGAATTCTGCCATAGAACTGTATTTATACGACAACACTGAGTTTACATATACCCATCTTACTTGTCGATTGTAGTCGAGTCTCTAGTCTGTATAGTATGGAAAGAAAATTGGTCTGTTCTAAAAATGTATTTTGATATTCTCTTACAGGTGGGTGTATACATATGTGTGTCTTACATATGGGTGGGTATGAAACGCAGACACTTTAGGCAATATATAGAAATAGAGGGAATATGCAGACCACAAATAAATAGGATACTAGAGCTAATGTAGAAGTTGTTGGGGGCAAATCAATGAGAAATATTAGTGTTGTTGCATATGGAATTATTACTTTAATCAAAGTACTTACAGTACTAATGGAAGGCCATTTTAGAAATACGTATTAATGCTGGAGGACGCACTATCGTTAATTATTTGTCCTCATGTTGTCTAAATTGTGTCTGTTGAGTAACTGCACGGTGCATATGAATATGTAAAAAAATGAAGTCATGCAGCTACTAGATTTCATTGGCCTCTTTAATAACATGCCAATGCGACTTTCTTGTATATCTAGACCCATCTTAGCAGTGGCAAAATGTCAATTACTTGCTTCAGTAGTTTCTGTATTAGACAAATGTGTCGATGGATGTGTGTATTCAATACTACTCTTGAGTAGGCTAAGACCACTGTACGATTTGACTTTTCATGAAAGAGTATGACCTGCCCCAGCCAGGATTTGAACCAGGATCTCCCAGTTCCAAGTCCAGCGCACTAACCACTGGACCACAGCCTTTTGAAATTGCTAAAAACTTAAAATCTGGAGCCAAGAAACCTTCTTGACAAAACTTGTTTTCTGAAAGCTCAGTGTCCTTTCTATGGTTGCAAAAAAATTCTCTTCATTGTTTTTCATAAATGTTTTTTTATCCCAGATGAAGTAAGCCTCATCTTTGAGGAAATGACATTAAAGTTGCTGTGATTAATTAGAAAACATAAGTACTTTGAATTACAGTAAACCATCATTGCTAACTGTGGACGATAATGAATTTGTTAAAAAAATGCAATCTTTTAACATTGGTGAAAGCTCTGTAAATATTCAGGGTAAAGGTATTACTTTTCTTTGCCATGGTTTAGCCAAGCTAGACAGGCAGTCTCATCGTAAGGCTGCAGTTTTTATTACTGCTTTTCTGGAAAACAACTCATTGGACTCGAGAGATGTATATATTATTATCTTAAAGCGACAGAACATTATCGTAAATCACCAGAAGGCACTAGTAAAGATGAAACTAGAGTTTTTCTAGGACTGAACAAACCGCATATGCCAGTGACCACTCAGACAATTACAAATTTGATCATTGAAACTCTATAATAGAATTAAGCAATAAAAATTTGAATGTTAAAGCTCACAGTACTTGAGTACTAGGACCTTCTCTTGGTCTATATAGAGGTGCGTCAGTGGAATCATTAATTATTATGAGTACTGCAGACTGGTTCTCAGAGACAATGTTTGTGAGTTTTTATTTGAGAGATTTAAATTGTTTGTGTTTTGAAAGCTTAATAGATTGTTGAAAGTTGAAGTTTTCTTTCTGTGAGTCACATACAGACTTTATTTTAGGGTATTTTTCCTTGCAAGTAGTGAGTGTGCGTGTGTTTATATTTATGTGATATATGTGTATCTGATGATGGACTCGCAGAAGGATTACATTGCAGAATTTAAGGAAATGTTTGTTGAAAGGACAGTTACATACATTTTCTTGATTTCATATTTAAATCTTCAATCTGTTTGTGATAGAATCAAAGAGTCACTGCCAGTTATGGTGAGTATTGCTTTGAAATCAATCCTAAATGTAAATATAATTTGGTAAGATAACTGAATGAAATTATAAAATTTTAGTTAACATTCAAATTTGATGAATAAATTTATCTTACCAAATTATATATATTACCTACCTATGTATGTGACTATTTCTTTAAACCAGTGTAAAAAGCTGCTATTTTGGAACTTTGAGGAGTTGTACATCTTATATTTCAGGGTAGATGGTGTCATTTGACTGCTGAATCACTTGAGGCAATTGCACAAACAGTTTCAAACTTTTCTAGAATCGGACACAATTTTCCAGTTAATGAATGACCAAACCAAACCAGTCTTATTTTACAATCTGACTTCCTAAAACAGTTTGTTAAACCATTGCCTTGTATGAAGCAATGCCACTTCTATAGGTCTGTACATAATTTTATATTTCATAATATTATTATGTTTACAGATACATGCATTTCGTTAGTATTATAGCATTTCTCTTATGCAAAACTAAATATTGAAGTTACCCGATTTTGTGCTCTGAATGTAGATAGATATTTTTTTTTCTCAATTTTAGAAATACATCATACATGCCATTTAACAACAACTATATTTTCTTTTAAGAATGTATTCTGAAGATCCAGATGTGATATTTGTGAGGGAGTATGCAACCAGCAATGAGGTATGGATTACAATGTCTAAACCAAACAAACCAAACAAACAACTGAGTTGGTTTTTGGATGTTATTGAGATCATGTTGCTAAATCTTAATAGACAATGGGACCTTCATGAGTAAATTGCTCCTTAATGTGAAACTTCTTGTATGAAATAAATAAAAATTAAATGGGACTGTGTCTTGATAATATTCACATTTATGCAGATGTAACATCCATTATTTTTTGTTGTACCTCAATATTGGGTTTTTATCTGACTATTGGCTGTTTTTAATGCCAACTTGTTGCTGTTTTTCGGCATAGCTGTCTAATGTCATTTTTTACCTATATTTCTTGGCATGATGTACTAATTATTCAGAAGAAATTCCTCATTCTATCATATAATTTCATTGTCCCAGAAAATGACGTGTTGATGATTCAGAGGAAATTCTTCCTTCCATTAGGCGAAATTGTTGATTTGTAAGAATGTTTTGCTACATTAAATCAATATTGATGTTTTTTATACCAGACTTCAGTTATTCATATCATCAGGAATTTCATAAAGATAAGAAAGTAGAACAATATTGATCATACTTTTAGTATCAACTGTGTAAATACTATCAAATAACAATTTTTGTTTTATTTCTCCACTATTTGTCTGTTTTAAAGATCTTTTTTGTTTGTTTAATTGTCTCTCAATTAACTTAGCTTCTCTGTTGATATCAATTGTAGTTAAATTCTGCAAAACTGCAACATAAACATTCCTAATGAAAATTGTGTGAATGCACTCATGTATCATGTTCTGTTAGACTTTCATATTATATAATCAAGTTTGTTTCTAAATTTTCATAGCGATACATTAAAGTAAAAAGTTAATCTGTTTGTTGTACATAAGGTACATTCCTAAAAAAAGTTAAGATAAATAACTGATGACTTTTAATTTATTTATTTCCCTATATGTTCTTCTGTCAGTGTCAATACTTCAATAAAGAAAAGAATCTGAAGGTATTGCTATCTATTGGTAATGTATATACTTTGTGAAAATGTCCTTAATTTGACATATGATGTTTATTAATGTTGTACTTTGGGAATTAAACAATATTTGTACATCCTTTTGGATGCATGAAATTGATTTTGTCAGCTTAGCTTTTTATCTATGAAAGATCTTTAATTTTGATTTTCTGTTCCATCTTGTTACCATGGAAATCTGAAGATGAATCATCTGTCATGTTTCAGTGATACAGTAATGTGCCAGTGTAAAATATTGATTTTACATGTAAATGTAAATTTACCATTGCACTATTCAAAATAAAGAATTCAAAAAAATAAAAGAACTTAGTAATACTTTTTCTATTCTGAAAGTAATTAACAACCAAATGTAATACGTTTAAGAGTATAGCACCTAGTAATAATTAGGGATAATTCTGTTATTATGCATGTGGGGCAACTAAAATTTTGGATTATAGTCCAGAATATATCTAGGTATCAAAACATGGAAAAAAACTCAGTTTTGAAAAAATCTTTATTTTGGACCATGTTGTCAAGTTTCGTCACAAAATGATAGCCAAGCTAAATTAGTACATATATATCTGTGATATTTTTGGGCTTCTTTCTGTGGGAGTGATGGCTGTATTATAATATATACTATGTTTTTTTTCTTGATCAATAGGTGCCGTAAGATGGACCTTTCCACAGAACGGCTGGGCTGAATTTTTCGTCAAGGAGTGGCTGTGATAAGCAAAAGATCAAGAAGGTGTGTGGAAGGACAGAGCATAAGTACATCAGGAGTGGAACCAAGGGTCAGCTCAGACAATAATTATATACTGGTTTCAGGTTGTCTGTCTGTCTGTCTGTCTGTCAGTCTGTCTGTCTGTGGACAAAACCATGTTTGTGCTTCTCTTAAATGACTTGTTGGATTTTAAGAATAATCAATAATCAACGCATTAGGCATGAGGTCTACTTGTGCATGTTCTAAAAATATATTCGGATTTATTTTCTCAGAGTTATGTCCCTTTTTTATTTGTCTTCCGACAAAATCTTGTGTGCACTTCTTCTCCCAAACAACTGATAGGATTTCAATAAAACTTCACCAACATAATTAGCATGACATCTTCTTGTGCATATTGTAAGAAAAATTAGTCAGTTTTCTACTAGTTGATATTCTGAAAATTTGTACCTTATGCTCCAAGGTTTGGGGTAAGTTTTGCATGGAGGTTGCATTTGATTGTTCAAAGTCAATATTGGTTGATGGTTTAAGTTACTGAATTATCTTGTATTTCAACTACATGAAGTTCCAGTTTGAAGCTTCGACAGTAGTCCAGTGATTGGTGTGCTGGACTTGTAACCTGGAGATCCAGGTTCGAATCCTGGTTGGGGCAGTCGATACCCTCCTATGAAAATTTGACGAATGGAGAAAAACAGCGTTAAACCCCAGTGACCATATGAAAGCAAACAAACAAACAAGTTTTTAAGTACCTAACTGTCAAATATAAAAGTACTGTTATTCATTGTTGTTTTTATTTTTGTAATATTGCAATGGCCAGTATATGGTATCTTGATTTTGCAGTGTTAATATGCATGTATAAGAAAAAAAAGTTTTATCTTGATTTTAATTTACAAAACATCAATAGAATTGAGCATTCTTCTTGTTTTATGTGTATTAAGTGTAAAACTTTATTTCACTTTTTGTTTTGACATTGTAATGTTGTTTAAATATGCTAAAAGGTTTTATTAGCCCTAAATATTCTTGTGCATAATATATGTTGTAAATTTTATATGAATACATGTATCATATGGTAAATACATGGTGTAATTTGAATGACGCTTTCTCCTATGAATTATATAAACTACATAAAGTTCTTTAAAAACATGATAGGTATTGATATATTTACAACAGCAGCCAAAATGCTTCAAAACTTCATCCATAATGTCCATCCAATGTATAATTCATGTCTGTCTGTTAACAGCCAAATGTAATGACAATATCATATTTGATACCTATCTGGTATCTGTCCAACAGATACATTACATGATATTCATCCGATAGAATACTGATGGGTAAAATATCAGGTATTTGATATCATTTTTTATGTCTGTCTGATATACGTTTGTATTAATCGTATCAGTTCGATAATTGATTGATATTTTGTGCTGGTTGGGTGTACAATTGTTATATTCAGTTACTCTTGAATTTGTCATGTTTGTTTGTTGTATTCAAATTTTCATGTTAATTTGTTATTTGATGTTGTACATTTGTTATACTCAGATGTTTATGTGGAATTGTGATATTGTCGGTCCATTACATTCTAATATTAATATTTAGTTGTTTCATGATATTGTGTGGTTGTTACATTCTGATATTCATGTTTATTTTGTTCTGTGGTGTTATACATTTGTTATTTAAATCTTCATGTGATATTGTTGCATTATTTTGTCCATTTGTTATACTTCTATTAAGTTATTCATGTTAATATGTATATGATCTTTTTCAATAGCAGCATTCAGATCTTCATGTGGAATTGTTATATGATATTGTGCATTTGTTATATTCAAATCTTCATGCGAAATTGTTTTATGATCTAAAATGTTTGTTATACTCAGGTCTTCATGTAAAGTTGTTACATGATATTGTATGTTTGTTACTGTTGATATTCATGCTTATTTGTTACGTGGTGTTGTATACTTATCATATTCATATCTTTATATGAAGTTGTTACATGATATTGTATGTTTGTTACATTCTGATAATTTTGTAATGTTGTATATTTGTCATATTCAGATTTTCAGATGAAGTTGTTTAGTGATATCAGTTTTATATTGTACTGCTCATTTCTGAAAACAAGACTGTATAACAGATAGTGTTTGATCAATATTACAGTATTATTGATATTTTGTATACTGTCTTAAGCAGTCAGTAATTGAAATCAAAAGTTTAGTTTTCAGGTAACAACAGTTAAGAGATGCTGTTGTGGCAGGTAGCTGAGGTTTGCAAGTTTTCAGGGTGGAGAGGTGGTTGTTCAAGGGAGGTAGCTTTGATTTGCATGTTACACTAGTTGAGTGATGGTGATTGTGAAGAAGTAGCTGAGATTTCCAGCCTACTGTAGTTGAAAGATGACTGTTGTGCCAGGTGGCTGTGGTTTGCAAGTTGTCATGATTTAGAAGTGGTTGTTGATCAGGTAGCTGAGATTTGCAATCTACTGTAGTTAAAAGGTGATCGTTGTTGGAAGGTAGCTGAGATTGTGTGTTATTTTAGTTGAGAGGTGATATATTTTTCATGATCTCGCTGAGATTCACCGGTTACTGTAGTTGCCAGGTGGTTGTTCTTGTTCAGGCACTAGCTGAGATTTGCATGCTAATGTAGATTTGGTGATTGTTGTTGGAAGGTAGCTGGAATTTGAGTAACTTTAGGTGAGAGGTGGTTGTTGTTCGTGTTCTAGCTGAGATTTGCAGCTTACTGTAGTTGACACGTAGTTGTTGCTGGGAATAGCAAAGGATTACAGGTTGCTGTGTTTGAGAGGTAGTTGTTATAGGGTATTAGTAAAGGTATGTAGACCAATCTAGTGGAAGAGGAGCTTAGATTTGCAGGCTACTGTATTTGAAAGATGGTTGTTTTTAAGTATTGCTGTGGTTGAGACGTGGTTATTTAGAATTGAGGTATGCAGGCTTAAGTAATTGAGAGTTGGTTGTTATTGGGAATTAACGGAGGTTGAGAGGTAGCTGAGATATATAGACTACTGTGGTATGGAGGTAGTTGCTTGATATCAAGATCTGCAAGTTGCTGTAGGAGAGTGGTGGTCGTTGTTGGGAGGTTTGAGGGTTTAGCATCGATAATTGTATTTTTAGTTGATAAAACAATCTGTTTCAAAATTAGGATTATTATTTGTTGATGTTTTGTTGAAATCTCTTTGGTGATTACACAGATGTTAGTTATAATTGTGTTATAATGTGTTGTGAAATAAAACCTTAAAAGTCTGGCATGTTTTATTTCATTATTTTACTTAGTCTAAGTCAGTGTAAATGAAAATGTGTAACAATGAGAGGATAAAGGGAGGGAACTATATAAGGGGAATAATAAATGTATGACCACTATTGCTGGAAAGTTTTTAGCACAAGAATTTCATGACTCATGAGTATTCAAAGACGGAGAACTTTTTTAGTGGAAAATTTTGTAGACCATTGCAAAAATGTATTTGCATTGATAATATTCTAGTTTACTGAACACTGGTTGGCCTTAGCATTTACAAATATAAAAGTTAAGACAAAATGTTATTTCATATTATTTATTTGTTTCAGCATAAATATACATTCATCAACTAAAAAATACATACTGGCCATCATAAGAAAGTAACCAGTAAGTGATATTGGTATAAAATAAGACTAAGCGCAAGTAATCAAGATGAATTAAATTCTGGAAATAGCTGAAACATTTCATGATATGGTTTATTGTTATCTATTATTGACCATAAAATTGCTGTATACCATTAAAATATCAAGGTCAGTATATCAGGCCAAAATAGAAGAATTTTTATGATGGTTACTTTCTTATGACGGCCAGTATATATAGACCCAGTGCCAGTGCATACATGAATATGTGCACCTGAAATTAGAATTTGAATATATGTACAACAAAAATGATCACATCACAACATTACACATTTAATATTGCAATAACATTACTAGAATGGATGTCTATTGATTTTCTATAACTTCCCTTCATTTATTTCTAGGTTAACAAAAATAAACTTTCATAGAAAAGCAGAAATTCATAACATCACAAAAATCAGTCAAGGAGGTAAAAGTGAATATAAACAAATATTGCAACTGAAAGATTTATCTCATGACATTTCATATTATGCCAGTAACATTTTAAATGTGTAAAAAATATGAAGATATTCTATTACCTCCCTTTAATGATTCATGCATTTTAATTATATGAAGTAAAGCAAATATACAAATCAAGAATTAATACTACTTGAAGCTTATAACAGAAGATTGGAAATTTTATAAAACTCAACAGACTTTTTGAAGGCATCCTTTGTATTAATTCAAATAAAATTTTGATAAACTTTAATAAATACAATTGCTGCCAAATTTTTAGAGTTTTGTAAATTCATTTGATGTATGACATAAGATCAGAAGTACTAGTTTATAAATGTTTATACAGAAGACCCTGAAAACATATCAAACAGTAATGGTAATGAGTGATTGGGTTGTACTGTCACAATGTATACTGCCTATATCAAGATCAAAAGATTTTATTTATAAAACAAATTAACCATCCAGCATAAACAGAACTGCATACATAAGTTGTATGCCAACAACATTCAACTAGCACTGAGGAAGCATGAACAAATTCTTCCCAAACAAAATATGTAAAATGCATGTACATAAACATTATTCCTATACAAACTCCTTAAGGCCATTCTGGAAAAATTGTTGGTTTGCAATTTTCAACGAACTCAAATATTCTTTGACCCTAGCATTTTCAGCACTCTTGACAACATTTCTCCATTCTTTATTTCAACTTTTCATACTCAATACAAACATACAATGTTAACAAACAAAAATTGCCTAACTACCCACTGTTATGAGTTTAAGTCACATAACCTTAAACTGACATTTTGGATGGTATTAGTGACACATTAAAAGCATATACACACAGAGTTACCATCAAAGTCACAAATGTGAAATCATTCAGCAATGATATTAAATAAAAAGAATCTCTTAATTAGGAAAATAAAACAGTACATATTAGAAAGTGAGTAAACAATGGCAAAAACGAATATTAATCTACAATGGTTACATAGACTTGAAGTGCAACACTTCCTAAATGAATACATCTAATTAACTAACAGTCACCTAAACATGTTAGACAACCTGATAACAAAGTTATTTTAAAATCAACACTGAGCAAGAAAGAGAAAAAAATCTATACTTGATGCAGGCATTAAGAGATGGATGTACATAATTTTTCAAAATTACTTTCACAAAAATAAACAAACACACTGATGATCTAACACAAATGCTAATTAGAAACACCGAGGTACTGATTTCAACACTAAAACAATGATTCCAACACTAAAGCAATGGTCCTAAAGAAAGAATCCCTACACAATAAACAAACAAAATCTTTTTTCTTTGATCAATTTTAATATGCACAATCAAAACAGAATCCAGTCTTACTTATTACATCATTGGGGAATTACATAATTAGTTTTATATAAATATACATTTTAGTTACCAAGAATTCAGAGACTGCACTTTGCAACATAGAGACTGCAAGTCAGAGAGCCACATTCCTCAACAGTCTGTCTATGGAACCCATCATTACAACTTCCATCAGAAAAATAAATTTAAGTAGTACAGGCAAAATCAGGTGTAGTCAATGCATGTATAAATTACATATTCTATGTACAGAAAATGCCCAAATGGATACAGCAACTAAAACTTAAAAAAGAATGCTCCAAAACTACACATGATTGTATGTATTGAGTGCCTTCATTATAAAGAATTTGACTAATTTTAATTATTCATGTCTGTATTTTTACAATGCCACATACTCTTGATAGTGTTAACAAGAATTAAAGATTAAATGCAATTCTGTTACGAGAACCTGGAAATGAACTTAGCTTATCTGTATGAGATGTTAAGAGAATCGATTTGTTCTCAATGACACTCACTTGAATATCTTTGTATTGACATACTGTATTCAAGTCTCCCCACTTGTAAAGACATATGACAAATCTACCACGAATTTGCAATTGGACAACATTCACAAACTATAACAATCTTTAATAAAGATTAATCTACTTGTATAATTCTAATTAAGCAACTTGCTTAACAAACAAATAAATATTGACACAAAACATACCAAATAAAATGTTAAATCAAAAGATTCAATCAGTTACTATACAGGCATTTGTATAATATTATATGTATAATATAGCCACAAAGGATGTTGAGTATTATTTCAAAAAATAATTAAAATAAAATAAAATTGCAATTTTTGGTTTAATTGTGGAATTATTTTCCAGACTTGTTGTTTTGTTATTAACAAATTAAATTAGCAAGCAGTGTAAGTGTTTCAAAAGAAAGTTTATTTATTGGAAAGTAAAATAACTACATAAATAATACTATCTCAGGGTTTAAAGTAACACAATGTACATAAGCATGAACTATGACTTTTGAAAGAAAATTTTACCAATAGGGAAAAAAACAAATATGGATATTGCACAATAAATACATAATATTGTATATGTTTTCTTTAAAACAAATGCCAGAATATTGGAATGGCCTTGATGAGCATTTAATTTTTTTATCAGAACTTTATATGTTAATAATGAACAGAACAGCATTAACAACAACAAATATGGGTGTCAACGCGAAACATACACAAAATGGTGTGTCTATACTCAAGTTATTCTTCAAACATGAGCCTTTTGTGAGTTTGGAAGTATCTTGAAAGAAGATACAGTATTATCTTTCGTTGGAGATTTGGTATATGTAACTTGAACTGGCAGTTTTGTTAGTTGTACATCCTCTAAATCTGAAGGTATAGTGGCATCAGCAAGTGTTTGTTCTACTTGTTCATCAAACAATGTGAGTTCTTGAGGTGTTTCATCATTGTCAAGGTAAGTACTTTACAGACAGTTGAGAATATTTGTTCAACATTGTATGTTGTTTTATATATAATGTACAAGTTTTCCCTGAATAATCCCTGCCTCAGAAAATTTCTCTGTCATAAAGACATCCTGAATAACATCAGCATTTAGCATCTGAAACAAACGTACTTTACATTAGTTACATTTTACTGACATAAATACCCTGAATTTCAAGTTATATATGTGAACTGAAAAAATACTCTGAATAATAATAAAGGCATATTGTTTTATCAATCTGCACAGAACTATTTTTCAATTGTGAATAAGTTTTATTTTAATGTACAAAATCATTAATGTGATATTCTATAAAACACAGTACCTACATGTGTTGATGCTCATGATCAAAATAAAAATATAGAGATAACAAGAGCGCTGATTGTCACAAAATACCCTCGTTTATAATTTGCGATGGCAAGTAGAATATGGGTATATGTAGATTGAATTTAAGTTATTAAACCAAACCAAAGTAGAGATCTATGAGTTATGTGAAAATGATTTTTTTTACCTGATATGTAAAATTGGATATATCATAGCAAAACAATAATGATCATGTGAAAAGGACACAACAGTGGACTATAGAGGTTCTATAACACATAGTGGAATTGAAAATCACTGTTCTGAAAGGTGTAAGCTGACAGACAAATCATCAAAGTGAAATTTGAAAAATAGTGGCAAATTATACTAATGTGCTAAATATGCTCTGTCCATTATAAAGTGCCCAAAACTACCTGGAAGGAAGAGACCCAAGTCAGGCAGTATGGTGTAATATTCCACGAATAATAATTTCTAATGTCTTTAACTAGAGAGCAGACAAGGCTAATTTGAGGAAATTTTGACAAATAAAAGGGAGTAATTCCAAATTGACTATGCACAGGCAAGATATTATGCCTGTGTACAACATTCCAAAGTTTGGTGCTGTTTGAATTAGAATTGTATGAATTAGAGAGCAGATAAGACCAATTTTACAATATTTTGACTATTAAAAGACAATAACTCAAAATTGCCTGGACCAAATTGGCTTGGCCTAATATCATACCTGTATACAACATTCCAAAGTTTAGTGCTGCTTGGATTAGGATCATATGACTTAGAGTGAATAAGGGCAATTTTACAAAATTTTGACATTTAAAGGGCAATAACTCCAAATTGCCTGAACTGAATTGGCTAACATACTTGGTCTTCGCATTATGCCAATAAACATTGTGACTAAGTTTCATGTAGGTAAAAAATACTTAAGTTATGGAGTGGACGTCACAGTGGATGCCACTCGCCCACTGTTGCAGGTGAAACTATAATACGTACCATTTTTCAAATAGGTGTATAATAATTTTCAAACATTAACTATTTTTGTTGACTTTCACTATTAGAAAATGAAATAAATTAATTTTTGTAAATATTGAATATACTAGATACCTTATTATTTTGTAGCTGGCATTACAGTTTATAAAAATATCCAAGAGGTACCTCTAATGTTGTGTGTTTATCTCCAGCTATTTTCAGGTTTCTCCAGATGTTTTTGATTACATTCTTAAAGTGGAAGACATCTCCTAAATTCATTGATCATCTTCTGCAAGATGTTGCCACAATGCAAAACCCAATGTCCCTGTGTGATCATCCAGGATTCTGCTGCATACATTTAACTTGTTTCCAAATTTTGTAGTAACTGTTAGTGCTTCAGTGACCTTAAATTGTACAAATGTACAAACTTACAATAAAACTTATTTTTACAACAATTGGAATTAAACAATATAACTTTTTTCCTACTTATTAAACAAAGAATTCATCCACTGTATGTATTGCGATATTGATATTTTATCAGTGGAGTCAAATGTTTGACTCGGGCTTGAGACTATATATCAATTATGTATTCATGTTTGATTAGAGTACTCAATTTAAGAAATTACAGGTATATACTTAATTATTTTCTAAAAGATACCTCTAATTATCTTCGCTTTAACAGAGAATACTGTTCCTGGTGGCAGTTTTTATACTTTCTCAATACACTAGTTCTGAGATGAAGACTAACTTTATGTTGATTGTTGATTTGGTATCTCCTGAACATCATTCAGAACAACCACATCGTTGATTAGAATCACTTTCTTTTCAAGTGTAACTATTATTTCTTTGGGTCTGATTATGAACTTTAACAACATAATTGATTTCGGTACCTTAATAAAAGGATATTTACTGATGTTGTAGCAGGCAAGGTATTTGTAAGATGTAGCATCAGCCAGGTAACAGCTTCCACAACTGTCATTTGTTTCCTATTCAGTTTTGATATGGTTTGAGTGACTCATGGTGAAGAACTCTCACTAAAAGCAGCTGTAACAATGTAGTCCTTTCTTGGGTATAAGCAGTAAGTTTATTTAGATCCGTCTGAAAGACAATAAATAAAACTGTGTTGTGTAAATTTGTAGTCATTTCAAACTGTAAATTTCAAACACTATTCAAATTAACAGTTTATCAACATACATTAATAAATATGTATATATTTCCATTACAACTGAATAATTATTGTCATAGGAATAGAACATTGCGAGCTTAAACAAATAATTTTATGTAATGTTCAAAAGAAAGCATTTCAATTTAGAAGAATAGTATTCATTGTTTTTAACCTTTATTTGGTAGAGCAGCTGACTTGCAAGCAGAAGGTCGAGGGCAAAGTTCCCGTATCGGGAACTTAACTTACTCCTCCTCTGACAGTTTTTAACAGTCCAACTAATTCGACTGTTTGCGGCGAATTCATTTATGAAATCGGCCAACCGGAAAGCCGAATAAGTAAGGCTAAGTTTTTACCAGACATCATTTCCTTTGCACTCCGAGACGCTTGCAGACGCACTGTACGTTTAATTTACGACGGATTTTAAAATTATGCGGCACGTAAACGAACCAGCGGCTTAGGAAAGATTGAAAATCTAGGTAAAATATTTTTGCTGGGTTTAACCAGCCCGTTAGTCGTTCGAATGGACCTTTTGAGCGTATTTTCTGCTCGAAAATTTCGAAATCTAATGCAATATTCGCATTCGTACATGTACATGTACAGGAATGTAAAGAAAACAAGTTTTACCCCATGTGCCTATAAATACATGCCGTGCGTGGAAATCGTGCGAAATTGCTATTCGGACTATTACGCTAGACCTAGCCATAGTTTGGCCGATATTTTGTTGTGTTTGCAAACCGTAACAACTGAAATTATTCTTTGCCAAAATTTACAACTGCTCATTTAAAATGTTCTAAACTTTAAATATTCTGAACTTTAGAATAAAAGTTATCACAAAAAGAGAAAAAAAAACATTCTTTTGTGTTTAAATAATGTGGAACTACCTAAGCTAGTTAATTAATACGATTTATTACATGAAGAACGGTCCACAGGTTTAATAATATACATTGAACTAACATATACATATAACCTCTCCAAAGTAAGCATCATCCTTTGGAGATTCTCTGTGCAAAATTATGTTGTTATTGAGAGGTTGTTGCTCTATTAAAGAGATGAAGTTGACAGTTAAATCGTACAGTGAGAAAAATCATGCTGATGCTGAAGGAAGGTTGTTGCTCTAGAAGTGACCGCTATGGAGGGATTGCACTGTACATATTATTCTTACAAACGCAACATCCAGTCATAATATCAGAACAAATACATTTTAAACTAATGTTAACCAGGACACTATACATGTATACACATGGTCCAATCAAATTAATAGATGGGTTAGGACTAAATATTTCAGAATTCATTTTGTTGTAAAATGATTATGTACATATACCAAGATAAAGAAGACCAGATTCTGATCTAATTAGTAAAATAAATCAGCTTTTCATCTTTTAATAATTTCACTAACAGAAAACCGTTAAAGTTGTGTATAAAACTCGTGTTGCCTTATACTTCGGTGTGCGTATTTTTTAAAAAAATTTGACGTCAATTATTTAGCTATGTGGTTCGATTATCAACAGATGATATTATAGTTGTCATCAAGTCTGATTATTTTAATCTTTAACGTTCGTAGGTGTTTGTACATGCTCGGAAAACACCAAAGAACTGAATGTTTACTTACATACAAGCATAGCCGGTTATAATTAGAGAGAGTACCTCTTTATGAAGTCAGACCAAGCGTAGTCTTGATTACATGCATGTTAAAAATATTTTAATACGAACGATGATTCTGGGAACCCGTTATTTCTACTGTACTTTCTCAACAGATGAATCTTCGGTCAGAAATGTCATTTTCTATCAAATGTGACTCCTCTTTGGAGGAGGAGGTAAACATGTATATTTTATCCTTTCCGTACTGAAATATGTAAGGAAAGAAATGATGGTGCTGTTTGAGGCAGTTTTCTGCATGCAAGTGACTTACATAATGCAGATGATTTGTTTCATCAAAAGTATAGTGTTCGACTTAGGCTAGGGACATTTACCGTGTTAACAAATGATAAGGTTAGGAGAATTAAAATCACGAGCGAATCGTGGTAATGTCTGTGTGAAAACATTCTCTATGTCTCAGTGTTTAGATGTTTACAACCATAATTCTTCATGCATAAAATTTCGCATTATATCAGACTGCGTTTATGAACTGTAATAGTTATTCAATAGAGCTGATGGTGTTTCTCTTGAGGTAACTTTGTTGGATTTTCCATCAATGTAAGTTAGAAATATGTTACACTAATGTTATCTGGAAATATTTTTGTGTGGTCAGGTTTGTAGCTTGTCGACATACCTAAGTATGTATATAATCACATTCGTCTTACTGATGTTTTGTCAACTGACCTGAAAAAGTACGGCGCTGACTTCCAGTTTCATTCATTAATTTATGCGCTTGAACACGTAGATCTAATTTTACATCGTGTTACTATAATAACATTCATGAAACTACATCTTTAATGATGAGGATGTACTGTATAAGTGGAAATGTTCGCATGTCGAAAAGTTCGCGAATTTTTCATTTTATGGAATTTAGCTGTTTCGCGTGCGGAAAAGTTCGCAAAAATAAGATATTGGAAACACGGTATAGCATGTCGTGTGTGTAATATTTACAAGTCATAAAAATCAATATGCTGTCTGTAAAATCGCACGCATTATCGACTTAAATCTAGAATTGAATGATATGTTGTTGGTTTCATGTTTATGTTGTAATATCACTCATTCTGATACACATTGGAGCAACGAAAATACGATGATGGCATTTGTGGACTATATGTTACTGCCATACGTAGAATCCATTAGGGAGTCTTCCTCTAGATCAGTACGTTTTGTTTTGTATCATATTTTTTAGATCATAGATACAAACGTATTATCCATGTGTTTAAAACAACTAACAATAAGTTGTCGAGTGATATTCTCACCTTACCCAGTACATTGACACACACAACAGTATGATATTAGATCTACAGGTGTTTATACAAACACTTAACCCTTTACAGTAATTATACTACTCAAAATTTGATAAGGATAGCTTTTTAGATTGCTTATATTTGATTGGATATAAATGTCTACCAAACTTTTATTATTTTAATTGAAAGTTTATGCATTTGTCTATTTGTTTGAAGATAGAAATATGTTTTTGGTGTATTCATTGAAGCGTGACAGAAGCCAAAAGTTGAATGGGTGCTAAATTGACGTTTTCGTATGGATGTGCCAAATGTGAAATTTTGCTGCGAATTAATTAATTGAATTAATTTCTTGGTCAGTATCGAGTGTGATGTCCATTTACATTGATAACCGCCTGGCATCGCCGGCGCATGCTGCTAACAAGCCTCCGGATTGAGATTTGTGGGATTCGAACCCACTCCTCCAAGAGGGCCCGTCTTAGCTCCTGGACTGTAGTGGGCTTAACAGGGCGGGCTGAAATGGGTCTCTGCAGCATGTCCCATATATGTTCTATGGGATTGAGGTCGGGGGAACGTACCGGCCAGTCCATTCGGACGATGGTGGCATCCTGGAGGTACCTGTTGGGCACCATGGCCCTGTGTGGACTTGCATTGTCGTCCATTAAAATGAATTCAGGACCTATAGCACCAGCGTACGGGCGGACATACACGTCCAGGATCTCATCAACATACCGTTGGCCCGTCAGACTGCCGTTATCCACGATATGAAGGTCAGTCTTGCCCTGCATGCTGATCCCCGCCCACACCATGATGGAACCCCCTCCATAGCGATCATGGTTTGCAATGCAAACAGGTGCAAAACGCTAATGGGTCATTCTCCACACCCGTGCCCGTCTATCCGTGAAGTCCACACAAAATCTGGACTCATCGGTGAACAGTACCGGGGTCCAATCATTCAACGTCCATGTGACGTGACCTCGGGCCCATTGAAGGCGTGTTTGCAAATGCTGCCGCATCAATGGAATGCGGATTGCGGGTCTTCTAGCGCGCATACCAACACTATGGAGTCTGTTTTTTTCAACGTCATTTTCAACAGGGCCATGGTGCCCAACAGGTACCTCCAGGATGCCACCATCGTCCGAATGGACTGGCCGGCACGTTCCCCCGACCTAAATCCCATAGAACATGTATGGGACATGCTGCAGAGACCCATTTCAGCCCGCCCTGTTAAGCTCACTACAGTCCAGGAGCTAAGACGGGCCCTCTTGGAGGAGTGGGTTCGAATCCCACAAATCTCAATCCGGAGGCTTGTTAGCAGCATGCGCCGGCGATGCCAGGCGGTTATCAATGCAAATGGACATCACACTCGATACTGGCCAAGAAATTAATTCAATTAATTAATTCGCAGCAAAATTTCACATTTGGCACATCCATACGAAAACGTCAATTTAGCACCCATTCAACTTTTGGCTTCTGTCACGCTTCAATGAATACATCAAAAACTTATTTCTATCTTCAAACAAATAGACAAATGCATAAACTTTCAATTAAAATAATAAAAGTTTGGTAGACATTTATATCCAATCAAATATAAGCAATATAAAAAGCTATCCTTATCAAATTTTGAGTAGTATATATTAATCTTCTATTTCAATACAAGACACAAGACGAATACTATTCTCGTCTAGAATGGTTGTACATATATCAATATTTGATTCATTGTTACTGCAGTTGCAAGTGGCGTATATTATTTCTTAATTACATGATTTCAAAATCCGAGTTATATAGACCTAAGTAGTATGATAAAAATCCGGTGTCGATGTAAACTTTTTCTTAGAGATGACTGAAACATACGCGTACATTGTTTGCGAATAACGTCGCGAACATAACCACTTATGCAGTAGTTCATAAATAATAGACCTATGATACGTAAATTTTGTACGCGGTAATTATTTACATTTACATCTTATAATGTTGCAAGGTTTGCGCGTTTCATGGTCGTTTCCGCAATCTAATTAGCTAGTTCTAGTCAGAAATTTAGATTTTTATACATAATGAATTTGAAAATGTCGATTTTCCTCCATATGTGGAGAAGTTGCCAGCTCCTTGTGGAATGGTAAGTTAGTACTGGTTAGAATACAGTCCAGGAAAACTGGTTAAGTCTGTAAGTATAACTGAAAAAATGTTGAAAAAATGCGTTGAGCCCAAGTGACAAACAAACAAGCAAGCAAGCACGCAGGCAGGCAGGCTGGCAGGCAGGCAGCCAGCCAGCCAGCCAGCCAGCCATCCAACCAACCAACAAACAAAATAAATTATTGAAATAATTATATGAATATTTATTTTTATGTTGTAGGTGTCACAATTCTGATTCAACAGTTCCTTATGCGTATGCATATCGTTAACATAGTGACATATTATGGAATGGATTCTTTCACTGCTACAATAACAGTACGGATATCTGGAAGAACTATTGATCCTTGCGTATGATACCAGGGTGTCTTAACGGAAGTGTAGGTGACGAACTCTTTTGAAGAAATAACCTTATGATCCGTAGTCTGGGACAAATTGATTGTATTCTTCACGAACACAATTGTCGTATTTGTTCAATTCTATAAAAATAAAATGTTATTTGACTTATTCTGGCAATGTACATGTATATATCTGTTTCAAATGCTAGGTCAATTGGGGAATACTTTATCTCAGAAAACATACAAATTGGAGAAAGTACATGTAGATCAAAGCAAACAGACAATTGAATAGAACTAGAACTTGTGGATCAGTTTGCCATTTAAAATGGACCCTATTGTGAACCCTTCCAATGAAAGGGACGAAAATCTGACAGACGTGAGCCAAACCTTTATTTAATACATTATTAGATAAATATTTTAGGTATATTACGACTTGGTTGAAGCAAATGTAGAAAAACATATGTATTATATATATGCAGATATACTTACAATCAAAGCATAATATACATACCAATTTGAATGTGACTTTTTATCATGATTACTGAATCCAAGTTATCAATGATAAGTTTAAGGCTCCTTCCAAAAACGTTTGTATGTAGTAGCATGTACATAATTATATTAGCTGAGTCAGTCAATGTCCATAGAAGTTATAACAATTTAATCAACCTCTCGTTAGCTGCTGCTTGATTCGAACCCGCAATATACGGTTAAGGAATCCGGTCCAAAAGTCCGGTTCAGGAATGCAGTGTTTTCTATTCGTTTGGGAGTAGAAGTTGTGAATGTGTAATAAATGTGTGCTTAAAGTGTTTTTCGTATTCGTTATGCCTTGGAATTAATGTGGGCTTTTCTACATAATTGTGTTAGAATAATGTGTTCTTATTCATAAAATTTGATTATTATACAACATCAACCATCTGAACTCAAGGTAGGTGAGCATGACATAGGCCTTGCACAATAATATTCACTATGCATGTTACAAATCATTCATCACATTATATCAACAACAGTAAAACCTCTGTTAGATCTATGTAACTTCAACATTAAGACCACCTCGTGTAATAGACAATTAATGATGGACTTAATGTTTAAGTTTTACTGTGTACATGTATTCAATACAAAGAGAAACAGTCAGTATGATGTCAAATTTCTAATAGTATTAACTGTTGAATGTACGGACTTGCATGCATACAAATGTATACTGGCCGTCATAAGAAAGTAACCATCATAAATTCTTCTATTTTGGCCTAATATACTGACCTTAAATTTTAATGGTTTACAGCAATTTTATGGATAATTATGGATAACAATATGGTTACACATACTGGTAGTAATAGTTGGTGGGCTTACTCTTGGCACACGTGCAAAATTGCTCTTTTTAAAAATAACTTATAAAATCAAATTTTATACCAACATCACTTACTGGTTCCTTTCTTATGACGACCAGTATACTTACAATCAAAGCATAATAACAACAAATGCGGGGTTTCTTTTTGCAATGAATATATTGAAAATGATGAATTATTTTTGTAGAACCTAATTTTACAGCCTTTTTTCTAACCTCTTTTCGGTGCAAGCTCTATATGATACTACACAGTTTGAAATTTGTCTGGTCGTGGGTGAGATTCCAACTCACAGCGTGAATGGCTCATGATTACCAGTCAGAAACCATAGTGGAAGCCCCTTCACTTAAACTTTAATTTTTAATTGTTAAGTTGATAAAGCTGTGTGAATGTACGCTATTTATTGAGATATTTTAAATCTTTAATATTAATTTTATGTTTCATAAGTAATATAATATTATTACGAATAAAGTCTCTATTATCTTTCATAGTTAGATTGTATTAAGTTTCTGTATGATGCATTTTATTTCCGGATTAGTCCTATGGTGCCTCCACCATTGGAAATTCACAATATATCCGTTTGTCAAAATGCTCTAGATATATTCTTACAATGTTTTCCCGAATCATTGTTATCAGTTTTGTTTCAGAGTCGAGTGAAATATTTTCAACACCACATCGGTATAAAGTCGTATGTGATCATCTTATTTCACTCTCATTTCATTTTTATAAAGTTTTAATTGACATTTTCCTTATTACTGTTTTACTGTATGTTCAATACAAAAAGAATCGAAATCGCTTACACGATCAAATTAGATTACATTATCATTGGAATAAATCAATTTATTTACCTATCAAAATATGCGTATGTCATATTAGCTTTTCTTTTTGTATTGAATATGTATTAACAAATATATGAAATTATGGTAGCAAAGGTTTTCATCTTCTTGAGGTATAATTTTTTTCCACATTGAAAAAATAGCCGAATAAAATTGAGTTTCTGTGGGAAACAAGAAAAGCTATCACTTAAATTATACCAAAACTGAAAAACTGACAAAAACTGAATGATCAGTAAAAAAAGATCCAAAGTCCTTTTCATTTTCATTAATTGATTTTCAATTATTTCAGTTTGACGTTGAGTGTTGATCGTGAGCTGTATACATGGGGTATGAACGGGTGGTTGATTCGGAGTAAATTTTGGAAGAAATTTATTTAAAGAATGAATTCAGAAGTGAAAAAGTGACTGTTTTACATTTGGCGTTTTATTGACGAAATATTAGATGAGTTTCCAAAGTTTCGTGCGACAGTCTGATGTATTGATAACTTTGATGACGATATGGTTGTACAAGAATAACACTGGCAAATGTAAAAGTGATAACATTAAGAAGAATATGTGTGACATTAATACAGGATATTTGTAATACACGTACTTAAATACGCACATGTTTTGTGTTGTAGACGTACGAGAATGTGTATACATCTGTTGTCGTCTTCGTCGTTTTATTAATTGATATCCCAGTGCTTGTGTTGTTTTTTACATTCAGTGAACACCTAAGGCGAGTTTATTTGTATTTTAATGGTGCACACTGTCTGAAAGGTGGTAGTTATTGTGAATGGGTTATTTTCGTTTTATGGAACATTTGGAATTTCACATATGTTCAAAATGATCGTAACAAATGTTGTTGTTTTTCATACACATTGCTGATATATTGTACAGTTTTGAGGCCGCGGCCGTGGTCCGGTGGTTAGTGCGGTGGACTTGTAACTCGGCGATCCGGATTCGAATCCGGGTCGCGGCAGGTCATACCCTTCTATGAAAATTTGAAAAAATGTCGATTTTCCTCCATACGTGAAGAAGTTGTCGGCTCCTTGTGGAAGGGTAAGTTAGTACGGGTTAGTATACAGTCCAGGAAAACTGGTTAGGTGAACCGGTCGCCGTATATAACTGAAAAATTGTTGAGAAACGGCGTTAAACCTCAGTGACAATAAGTCACAAACAGAACAAACATTGTACAGTTCTGAACATGATAAATTTATATTCGGAGTTAGAACTATGTGAGGTGCGATTAAGATCGCTCGTTGTTTAATTCTTTGGTTTTGATTGACGGGCATACATCGAAGCTGTAGAACCTAGTTTTTCCTTCCCCTGTTTCATTTTCATAAGAAAAGTAGCATTTTTGTCAGTAGCCATTAAATAAAAACAACTTCCGCGAAAGATGTACGTATCTTTAGAATTTTTAAAATGTAGTGAGTTTTCAAAAAGAACGGTTTTATCAGTAAGAATGACTTTTTGAAGAAGTACGAAAAATAAATAATCCTGAACCTGAAAAAGGTTCTACACCTTTAAATGCCAGAATTAGGCTTACGTCACATAGGTGATAGTGTATTGGCGTCTAAATGTATCCACTGTTGTCTCTGTTGGTAGTGTATTCTATTATGTTGATTTCAAGAGCTGTAATTGTCAAATATGTAATATACATCTATGAAAATAATGGACGCATTTTCGGTCTTTCTTGCATCATATTTGAGTTGATTTACATGTATCAGTTTTTAGTGTTAATGTTGTATCAGGTTAGTACACTTATACACGAACGTCCACAAAAATAATGCTACACATTATGTGTAACCGACCGCTACATATCATTTGAATCTTTGAATGGCTGGCTCTTGTTGCATTAATTCCAATGCATAAGGCGAATACTTACATCCACGTACCATGTTTTGAATGCGCAAGATGTCAAATTATGGCGTCGAAATGGTCACCATGGGACGCATTAAATTACATACATGTATGTGTGTCTAAAACTCGTAGCTAAATCCGAAATAAAAACTAGTTTTCAATTAATTATAGGCTATGGGTTGCATTCAATTTTTAAGTGGGTGGATGAGTGATATGTATAGCAGATGAACGTGCATATTATAAATAGGTACACTTAACCCAATGGCATATGAGCTACTATCAGATTACAATTAAAGAAAATTACATGGTTAAACACATGAAAAAGGTGATTAACAAACAAGAAAATTGCAAATTTTGCATTGGTAGAGTGATTAAGATATTAATGATATAAATATTTCATAATACTTTATATTTATTTAATGATATAAATATTTTGTATCAAGTGATGTTTGGTTTGGAAAAAATGATATCAATTGGCGGGTTTTGCTGTATTGTAAACTATTTAGGTAGGGAGAATTTGAATTATCTTCGAAAACCCGTGAAAAACGGGGTACATACTTGTATGTGCTTGTGATTAACTCAGCATGTGTAACTTTTATTGCGGGAGTCTTAAAATTCTTGCTTATAGTAAAGCCAGTTGAAAAGGATTCAAACTGAAGTTTTGTACAGAACTTTATTTACATTTCTCCTACATGATATGTCTGCTTTATAAAAGTTTAATTATATTTGGTCTACTTGAGTCCAGTATTTTCTACAAGGGTGGACTCATTAAACCATCAACCACACCAATGTGTGGCAAGTCATATTTATGTGTTCATAATATGGGACCCTGGACATTTCAACGTATAAACTTTCACAATATATATCGTTATACATGTGTACTAGCAAGGAAATATCTTAGCTCTTAGACTTAAACCGCATTTATTTCTGTTTATTGGTGTGCTTGCTGTATGAACGTTGGAAAAATGTCACATTTATGACATATCAATGTGATATTGTATGCATTGTGACACTATATATCATGTAAATATCGTTAATATCTGATGTCACGTAACCGCTTGAATATTACTATCAGTCGAGAGAAAATTATTTCACATTACTTTCAAGCCTATTCGACTTAACTAGTCACTACTACTCAAAACTCACAGATGATATACACATAAAAATGTACTTAAAATGACGCTGATAAGATTGCTTGAAGAACAGTAGGAAATAATACAACGTTTAATATCACATGTTTCGATGAAGTAAAGTTATATACATATATATATATATATTCACATCCATTGTCTTGTGCAGATTGTGCTAAATTATATGCGGTAAAAAGTTGAACATTTGAATGTTTGGAGTATACTTGCACTATGCCACTTACTTTCCTAATCTTGTTTGTACATATATGTGTTGTTGTTCTTTTCATTGTTTATATGCTCTCCATCACTGGAATTAATAAAAGATGTACTAGTATACTTTTTTGCGAATACAGATTAAGATTCACTTATAGTGTTTCAGTTTTAAGAGACACTGACATGAAGAGAATATATTAATCACTGAAAGCACTAAGTTAGATCTGTGGAATCTGCCCGTAGAATATGTAAAGTAGTATATGAACAACGTGTGTTTAAATCTGCTTGCAAAGAAACATTTTCGTACTCGCGTTATTTCAGTAGAAACTTACGCATGCAAAGTTGTTCTATCTCAATATATGCCAAATGTTTGTAGAACATTCACTATAAATCAACATTATTTAAACCGTGTTTGCAATTATTGTCAATAGTACGATAGTTTCATGCAATTGAACTTTGGTTCACGACCTTTTCTAATGCACTAGGTGAATCGGTTCAGACGAGTCTGACGTATCACAGTATTTGACTATTAATGACAGAAATAAACTAGACTTTGTAGACATTTCTTTTGCAACAGACTGGACCAGGGAAAATGACGTCATAAATATCAGACTAGTGTCTCGTGCTTTAAATTATCTAGGTACATGTATGTGTAAAGTCCTGTGTCAAATGAGTACTTAGGCCGTCGGAAAATGAACTTGCACAACATCTTATAAACCAAGTGTAGAATTATTATGCGAAACAGAAAGAAAACATAACTCACAACCACACAACCTTTGTATAAATTATAACGAACGATGTTATAAAAATGCAAGTTTAGGCGATTCATTCTGTTTTGATGTTTTATAGATAACTTACAGCATAAATTAAGGTAAAATAAATTTGTTTTAGTTTAGTTATGATCAAATAAAGACATTGATTTTAATCACAAATTTAGCGAAGCGCGTCCAACCTCTAAATGTAGCCTTTCAGGTATACCACAAACAGGTATTACTGGCAGCCAGTTGCGTATCTAGTCATTCTCCGGACCCTGCCGGTTCTAGTCCGCCCACTCGCCGCTGTCGTGATAGCTAACAGAAGGCAGACTGCAACACTCAGATGATTTACCCGCCTTTAAATAAAATCCGATGAGTTTTAATCTCCAAATGATGCGATGAGACAAAATCTGTTTATTTTGGTAAAATGTGTAATTCATGTAGATATGTACCACCGCAATGGGATATAAAGTTTATATAATAAACCCATGATTTAGATATATTCTCATGATCAGTTCGTTGAATGCCATCATCTTACCAATTATTATACTATATATCACATCGCTTGTACAATAATCGTTCAACAAAAGTGTCGGTAATTCACGAATGAGGCCTTTTATGCACAAGACTCTTTCGAGAGAGAAGTTGAACTACCCTCGTATGCAGTACATTCGCCATTGATAAGTTATACTTCATTTAAATCAGACTGCTCCTAGTGTGTCTGAAAAATAATTCCATAAGGCGGATGACGCTAATACATTCTGACAAGTATTTGAACCACTTTTGTATATTTATAGCATAATTTTGACCGTTGTCAGATAACTCCATGCAGACAAAATGATAAAGTATTTAAGGCGTAAAAAGGTTTTGGTTTCCGCTAAGCCAACGGATCCTATTTTTTTTCTGCAAAATCCAGACTTTTTGGGGGTCGCGTTGCATGTACAAGTATTTTCATTTTTATATGATCTATAGGGCCTATCTCCGAATTAAAAATATGTTTGATAAAAAGTTTGGTCGAGCTACTGACCCTTTAATTGTGGGGGATGTTATTGGAAACCAGGTAGATTGTATTTAGTTTTGTTTGGCCTAATATACACAATTTAGGAGAATCGTCACAGGGATTTTCCCGAACTGATGTGAGGTCGACAGCAATTTACGCAATGAATGGATGAATTTTATTTTTAAAAGTTGCATAGAACATTTTGTAATATTCTGGTTACTAATTGCAATGTCAGAATTATACTTACTGCATAAAATGATACGATGCGTTTATTGCGTATATTGCGTTCATAATTATTTCGGAACACCCTTGTCCAATCGTATCTGTACATTATCGTGCTTAATATCAATTTGCCAGCGAGACGCGAAGTTGTACTACTTGTCAGAATATGGTTTTCTAAATAAATTACAACCACTATATGTATTGTTTTCAACACCCATGGTTAACTGAGTTTATTTATGCAAAAAAGATTAAACTACATATCTTGTTAGATATGAAAAAATGCATTTTCGTCTTAACATCTCAATTATATGTGAGTATCGTGTTTAACAAAATAAAAAAAGAAGTCCGACTGGCTGGTCCTAGTATCACAAAACTTCTTGTATTGAGATTTTTATTTAGAGCACCTTAAAGTCTTTTTAAAATGTTTTGCTGCGAAAGATTTAGTCGCAATTATGAAGTGCATCTCACGGGACACACCCACCTTTCATCAATGCCAATTCTCAGGTGAGTGTTTCAAACCCTCATATCAAATTAAAGCGACAAGCAATGGATCATTCTGCCAACAGAAGTAACTTAAATCAGTATTTTAACGCATTTACCTCCCTTTAGTCAACACATTAAAAATCGCTCACATTTTGATTGGAAGTTTACATTCTGTATAAAACATTTAAGTTAAGAATATGATGATTTAATTATAAAATGAATTTTCATATATTAATGGTTAATTTTTCTCTTGTTTGAATTTAATTATCAGGATCGTATTTTCATTTTATGTAAAAACAAAGAACTTTTATTTTTATTATGGACACTGTATGAAACTTTAGTTAATTGATCCATTGTCATTATGAAATAAATATTTAGTTGTTTAGCTGAACAAATATTTAATTATTGATATTTAGTATTAAATAAATAATTATTAGTGTTTAACGGTAACATTAATTATTATTTACAACAAGCATTTATACATATTTATTCATTTATCGAGTGATTGAAATTTCAAATGGTACTTTCAGTTTAAGAGCTGAACTGAATTATAATTATTCAAATGAAATTTTATCATTATGATTGCTAAAAATAATTAGCAGTCATCGGTTAGGAGGTAGCTCAAATTCATCCGTTCGTTCCTTAGTTCCTTCTTTCGTTCACGCGTTCATGCGTTTATTAGCTCATTCACTCAATTATTCAGTCAAGGATACTTAATGGCTTAAATTTCAGCCTGTATGTAATCGAAAAAAAATATATTTAAATATTTCGGGTGGGAGGTTGAAAAATCCATAGATTATGTCAAAGCCCCTTAGTTTGCCAATTTTAATTGGCGTAAATATACAGTATCTTAATTAAGTTCTAAAGTTTTAGTCCATGTTTGTTAATCTCACACTTTATCCAGTCATATTACATAAAAGATTTCATTCAGTAAAGTATAGTGTTTGTTCGATCATTTGTTCATCATTTGTCTTAGTACAATAGAATCTCTATAATCGAAACTTTTTCGGACAGACTAAAATGTTCCGTAAGGAGGTTTTCGGAATACAAAGGTTCCGGATTACAAAGGCTTTTAGCATTAATTGCGTAAAATAAAAAAAATGGGACCAGCTGACGTGTTCGGTTTAGAGAGGATTCCGGTTTGGAAAAGTTCGGAATAGAGAGGTTCGACTGTAGATATACTTATCCATGTATTATCTACATAACTGACACCGTGGCGAAGGCTCTTAGTTCGGAAACAGTTCTGTTATGTGCGTTTTACTTATCGTCGTATCAATGTACAATGCTCTTCAAATAAGAGTGTCCGCCGTCATAGAACGATTGATAGAACGGTTAAATAGGAAGGAATTTATCTTCAAGTAATATCACTATCCCCTCTTCTCTTTAACACGTAAGATCATCAATTTCCAGTAGTGGTATTTCATACGATGTGTTACATTAAAGAGGCCCGTATATGGGTTACATTAAGAACAGAGAAATGTGGAGAAATATATTTTAATGCTTAATCATTAAAATTAGTAGGAAATTCCCGCTTGGTGACATTTTTTCGATTTTTATGGTAATTGCTCGAGATTTACATGTGTATATGTTCAATAAGCGCTGGGAAAGCAACCAGTTTACATTCTGCATTTTTGTCTTTTTTATATGAATAATACATTAATTTGATCCCAAGCATATTGTGCTTTTGCATGTTTAATTTAATACTATCTTATTTATTTATATCTACAACAACAACGACAACAACAACAACAACTATTCCAATGATGCAGGAAACCGACCTGTTACAAACAAAACCATAACGAAAGAGTAATGCCTTTACTTGACTTGCACCATTATATGGCCTATGTCATCATATTACAGGGCTTTCATTTGACCCTTAAAACACCATTTTGACTCTTTAAATCAGTAAAATAAAGCTTTTGACTTCTGAGAATTTGTACCAAAGGGTCTAATCTACAGTAAAATTAGAAGGAAATTTTGTTGTCTCTTCGAATTATCATTAACCAAGTGTCATTTTTGACATTCAACTCTTGACGTCTAGTGAAAACTCTAATGTTTTTTTAACATTAAATTACAATTTCTAAAGTATAATTTACGTGATTTCGTTTCTAGTAGACGGTTGATTGAGCTAAGGGAGAGTTAAGACACAATTACCACTATTATTATTACTATTACTATTATCTTACTATTATTTATGTCTCGTGACAAATCAGGGAAGTCTTACAAAAACTTATAATCGTAGCCCCAAATCTCACTATTGTAGTTCAGAACAGGGTTTCATCATCATCATATCGGAGAATGGTTCAATAAGTAGGATTGCCGCGTATAAGAGGGCTTGATCAGTATCTTCAACCGATAATGATATTTGCTCTGATGGGTAAGGGAGTAAGATCTAACCTGTGGAAAAGGTAATCTAGTCAATTTGTATCTGTGGGATCACTCTTTTTGTAAGACTTGTGTACTGTGTTTAACAGAGCACCAAAATTGAAAGATAGTTCCTAGCATTAGCAAGTAATTGACGTTGTTTTTTTTAAAAGCTGGTCATTTTACTCGACTTTTATCATATATTTTGTTAACATGACTATTTTGCTTGTTATCATTATAATCATCATATCATTATTTTCTCCAAAGCTACTAAATATTTCCATGTAAGTGCCATTATGCAATATGCCATTATGATATAATAAAACAACAGAACAAAACGTACTCTCAGTGCTTTGATTCTAGACATCTTGTCAAAGCTGTATAAATTTCTCTGTAAGTACATTAATAGTTAGGGGTCATGAACCTAAAATTGGGTCATTGTAGATACCATGCTATATCTAGACAGCATTGTTGGGCCATTGACGTCAAAGCTGGACTTGCATTGCGTGTTTCGTATGAGTGGAAATCACAATCTGTCTGTTTTTTCGTGATATAGAAAAACATTTCCTTATCTTGTATTAACACATGTATTGTTGCTATTTATTATTACTATAATTACAGTTTATTGTTATACATTGACGTCAGCAAATAATTGGTCAATTAAATGATTAAATGACAATATCAGTTTGTAAACTTTTTGAAACATATGTAAACATTCACATATTGTATGTATTTCTTATATTTCATAAAACACGAGGAAACACGAGAACTTAAGCTCAGTTTCTATGCGGATATAATTTACCAATTGTGTCATATGATAATACCTCTTATATAACAATTTTGAAAATTCGTTTGTATTGTGTACAAAGGGATTTTTGTAATATCTTATCTCTTCGCTTTGTCTGAAACCACTCGATACAGAAAATAGCGATACATTATACCTCATCGAGAAGCGTTGTATGATTCTAATTAAGAAGTGGAAAAATGAATCCCACAAATACATCATGTTCGAAATGGCCCATCTTTAACACAAACTGTTATACCAATAAACTGACCATCACTGCTTATACGAGATGTTTTCAATCAGATAAAGTTGGACAACTATTCCATTTACTTTATTGGATATCACATTGTATGGGTTGTTTCATGTTGAACTCTAGCGTTTTCAACTCTGTTACAAAACATGTACCTAAACTACTATCCTATACATCTTGCTGCGAATGTTTCAATTCCTTTAGACTTAAATCTAACTGAATACTGATAACATTTTAGTTCTTTTCAGCATCATCACAGTCCTATCTGTGACATATCTTGTTTTCTTGATTGTTTTGTTTTATGTGACTTATGGTCACTGGGCTTCAACGCCAGGTTTATACGGCGGCCAGGTTCACCTAACCAGTTTTCCACATATGGAGGAAAATAGACATTTTGTCAAATTTTCATAGGAGGGTATGACCTGCCGCGGCCGAGATTTGAACCCGGATCTCTGGGTTACAAGTCCAGCGCACTAACCACTGTTTATTTGAAGCGTTCAATCAAATGGAACTTGGTTAAATATACATGTAATTGTACTGAAAATACATCCAGTTAGGTCATGTTTGTTTTTCACTGGACTTTAACGTTGACCAATAGCCAGGGTCATTTGGCGACTTTCCAGCTTTAACAGTAGAGGAAGATCCCAGGCTGACACCTGCGTAAATCCACCATCCTTCCGTAAGCTAACTGAACAGCTTCCTCACATGTGAAATTTGGTATCCATGGGATTCGAACCCACAGCGGGGGGGGGGGCTTGTGATTACGAATTACAGACCATAAACACTCGACCACAGAGGCCCCATTAAGATTATCCGCGTACCGGTATTATATGTAAAAGTTATAATGTCTTGAAGCACATGCTACAAATATTCAACATGCCTGCTGTGACCTCATTGTTTTTCTTTATTTGTGATATGCATACTTGTTCTGCACAATGGATTACATTTACTATGACATTCATGTTTCATAAATTCAGTGCCATATCATCAACATTTGAGGAGCAGTTAATATGTCTGAACTGAAATGCGTCTCACAGCGGTGAAGGATTAGTGATTACTACTCTGAAACAATAACCTCTCGACTACAGAGATTTCTTTATTAAGTGTAATGTATGAACTCCACTTTCTACCTCAAATACAATTATCCATCCAAATCTTAATCTTTTAACTGAAGTGATTTGATATAGTAATTACCGCATGAAGAATTGTAGATATGTCTTGAATATCCAAAGAAATCATATATTAGCTGTTGAATTTTGTTTAGAAATAAAATAAAGCGCGCTTCTATTTTCAGAAGCAAGAGTACAGTAAAGCTTTAAATAGAGATTCTCTCAGTTTTGTCATAAAGGTGTTTTTTATATCGAGGTTTTACTGCATACTATAAATTGAAAGAAACTGATGACGTTTATTTAATAATCGAGATATGTTACTAACACTATTAATATTTATGGTCTTATGTTTAGATAGTGTACGGTACAATTGATATCAATTTGTCGGGGTGTCGCTGTATCTTCCATGTTTAGGCTGCTAGAATTTCAATTATCTTTGAAAACTGGTTTGAACTGTGGCAAACAGACAATAGCATATTACTGTTCACAAACGCTCATATGAAGATCATTTGGAAGGCGGCGAATGTAACAAAATTGTTGTCAGAATTAGCTATACTGATGACAAAAGTCGATTTTAAATGACTTTGGACAAAGATTAATAGATTTTTTTAAATGAACGATTTAATACAAATAACAACAGCGTCTCAACTTTTCTTACATGATTTTATCAAAGAACAATTTGATTACTCACGGTGTTTCGATATTTTACCCCACAGCGTGTTAAATAATCATTAAAGAAGATCATTCTATGTGGATTCTGCCATTTTGAGATCACGTATGAATTTGATCATATCATGATAATATCATCTTTTAACTGAAATAACTACTATCAAGAAAATCTATGAATGAAGAAATAATTCTAAATCAAGGTGTTTATTAGGTCACCTAGAAATGAGAAAGTATTCTAAATCAAATGCATGTATGTTAAAGCTGAAACATGGGCGTAGCCAGCTTTGAATGTTGAATTCGAATGTTACGCAAACAAAAGGGGTGGGGGTAAAAATACGGGGAGGGGGGTCAGAAATAAAATGATGAGCCACTTTTATAATCTCACTTTTCAAATTGATGTTATGCTCGTGTGTAAGTGCTTATCTCCAGCTACGCCACTTTCAGAGGACCGTGAACATGAACACCAATAGTGAGGAGTAAAGAAAAAAAAGTGAATACTCTAGGACACGTCATGATTATTGTTATTTTTTCAGGTGATTAGAGTTTAGATAGTACCTTGAAGGGACTACTTCATACTTATACTTTATTTGGAATACTGCATTGTAAATTTGGTCGTCACGTGTGACGCGTAACCAAATTTTGCTATTTATGATAATATGTCTTAAACCGTATTTTTTTTAAAAAGATACAAATGTATACTATTGAGCTATATGTCGTGTTCGTGTGAAGTCAGGTCATATCGATGAGATAGATAGTAAGTTTTATGCAGAAGTAATGCTGACTTGTTCCGCTTAAATTGAACTAAATAGCAGGTGTACACAGACAAATAACGTATAAATATGAATTTTTCTTGGTATAATATATGACATCTACATACAATGAAAAGTAAGCAAAAGAACAAAACATAACAAAAGAAAGGTTAACTGAAGGCATCAGGGGCGTATCTCATAAATGCTGTACAATTTATAGCTTAGATCCTTTCAAGCCATGGGCCATGACTGCCTGAATTGTGTATCATATTTCGCAGTTATATATATATCATGTACATGTACCTGCAATACTGACAATAGGTGTATTGATAAATGGCTTTTACCGACAATCTCATTTTCAAAGTACTCTAAAGTACATGATATAAATACCTTCAAATGTTGCGGATAGTATGACTGAGAATCAAACTTAAACAAAGCGGATACAAAAAAGTTTCCGTAAATGAGAAGCGGACGAAACAGACGGGCTTATATTATATTATATTACACGCTCGTAAACTGGCTAAGGAGAAGCAGGTCGATGATATATAGTCGTTCGGCGAAGTTGTATTCTTTAAAAAGTCCTTAAAAGTTCACAGAATTACTGTGAAATCCGAGTTGACATCAGCGCTACGTTGTGCTAAATCGCGGTATTTGTACTTTCTCTCTATCACTGGCTTCGATGCTACCTAAAGCGTGAATAATTATTGGTTCCTGAAAACTGCCTGTTAATTTTATCCACACGATATGTACACTGAGGTGACTGATCGACAAGCATGTGCATATCTTTATTGAATGTTAATTATCGTTATGTAGATGACATGTCAATCACAGTTGAAAACTTCACTATTCGAGTAGTACTTACTGACATTTCAATATGACTGACTGAAATAAACTTTTTGAGTTAGTAATGTACAAATATAGCTAACATTATAATTTCCTACTTACAATATTTTTGTCAGATGCAACATTTTGATTTAAGTGAGTACTTAAAGGTGCTCATTTTAACGAACAAATGAAGACCTTTGAATTACACTACAGTAAAACCTCAAAATAGCGACCACCTCAATATTACAACCGCCTTGTAATAACGACCACTTATTTTTGGACCGGCTTTTAATATCTCCCTATAATTTTATGATTTTTCACCATATACTGAAACACAAGACTTTATACTGGGGAGCCTATTTTTGGATAACATCAAATATTTGGTCCTTGGTATCGATTCTGAAAATTGTGTACCAAAGACCTCCTTTTCAAATGAAATCGAAGGCTGCTGAAAAATCACTGAAATAGCAAAAACACTTCTAGTTTTCTAATTTAAGCTTTTGCTTTAAACTATTAAAGCAAACATGATTATGTTCATGTGTGGAGTAAGTGGACCGAAACCCAGTCTGATTTTCAAGGAAGGTATTAATGCGATTATTAAGTACATGTACTCCAATAAAATCTTGCAGGCAAAAACCGTAATCGGTTTATCATTGCTAACGTTATTTACTGGAAGTTTTTTTTTGTTCGAATTGGTCGAATTGTTCCAACAAGCCAAAAATCGGGTAAAACCCCTGTATTTAGTATCACGTTCAATGATTTTGTGTTGTATTTTTTGTAAGTTTTATGTACACATTAATCATGTAATTATGCGGAGAGGATGTTTCGCCTTTACTGAATTTTGTAACTGTCTTGAAATTTCATCGCTTGAAACAGGTCTGCGGTTAAACCTGTGTTGAGGCCATCTCCGAATAAATACCACACTGTGAATAAATGCTATTCATTGAAAAACCGTCACTGATTATTTAGAACAAACCGACTTCCGAGTAAAGGCCATCTGTCAATAAAGGCCACATTTTGTCATTCCCAATGGCGGCCTTTGTTCACAGGTTTGACTGTATTTAAGGCTTCTAATTAGTAAATAATAGGTGTATTGTTTTCATCCATGTCAACTTTTCCATGTTGTGTTTATGATTTATTTAAACTCTTTAAGATATTTGAACTATTGCTCAGAACTGTCTACCACCAGACATACTTTATGGAACTTAATACTTCAAGCAATGGGTATATATTCATATATCGATATCATATCCATGTCACGACACGCGCCGGTTGACACAGTGTTAAGTAAGTCATTTGACCATATAAGAAACAACCAATTTCACACGTTAAGATAGTTGTATAAGTGTTTTAAGACTGTATACCGTATTAGTATTTCTTTTATGCATAAAGGATGTATATGATGCCGTTTAACCTTACGTATGTGTGTACTTTAGTTGAACACAAACTTACGCGGAATCACGTCTAATAAAACGGCTACTGCAGTTTCATGCATGAAATAAAATTGAGCTTTATGACACGTCTGTAACCTTATTTTATATGCTCAGTAAATGTATGCATGTAAGATGTTATCTGAAACCATTTATACATATGTATTCCGTTCCCAGTTTATTTATGGAAATTATCATGTACATGTATTTCTGTATAATATGTTCATGGTACTATGATCTCCAGAACTGGCGGAAATAACATAGGTACATGTATATAATTAAAATTAACAGTAATACAAAAATATCCGTGGTGTAAAGGATCTCTCGATGGATTTTGAATCTTCCGATCCGCGTTCAAACGATGAAACACTACGCTTTTTATTCTTCAAATCATGCAAATTGTATTACTTTACGGATAATCTAAATTTAGATCTAATGAATGTATGACGTTTATGTAGGAATCTCCTGGTCTTATAGTATGTAACCGTCAAAGGGCGGTTTTGGCTGGGCAAGGGGCCGGCGTGCGCCCCCCACTAAAATTTGGCGAGCATAAGTATGAAACGTCAGTTATGTGCTGACTGTGTCCATATTCTACCTAAACATCTAGACTTAAACAAAAATACTGTATCCGCCCTTGACCGTTGCTTGTTAACTCGTGACAGGTTTAATTGACAAACTTTGCGTGATTTTTTGGCGTTCCTTGCTTTATGACATTGAGGACCGTACTAGGGGGACACCTTATCCTTATATGATGACATACAGCTGGCCGTGTAAGACAGACGTTTAGAACGAGAGAATACTTTATCAGCAACTTTTTTAGTAGGATTAAGATATTTTATCAGTGACTTCATTGATGTAAACTTTTAAATTACGTGATGGCGGGTTATTTATATTTTTATCAATGCTAGAAATAACTTGAAGATCTTAATTTTCAAGAAATTCTTTTGACTCAGAAGCGTTCCATCGCTGTTAGTATGTTGTGGGTAAGACCATTCATGTTCTCACAAATTAATCTTAAATTTCGTGGACAGTAGGCAATGTCCATATGAAAGAGGTTGTCTACTTCACCTCAATACTGGTCAAAAATTGCAGCAAGCTGAATGATGTAGTGGACTAATCAATGATGGACTAGTTTCGGAAAGTTAGTTTACTAATGCCACAGTCTTCACCAACGCGATCATTAAGTATTATCAAATTAATCGTTTTACAGATACCTAATAATTTGTATTGAAATCTACCAGTTTTAGAGCACGTGGAGGATCAGTGTACTGACAGGTCTAGGTCACGTTATCTATCAGAAATGTTACAGCTATTTACAATATCTTCATCTACACCTGCTTTATAGGCCAGACTGGGATCGAAATCAACACAGTCAGAAATAATGGAATAACGAAGAAATATTTGGATATAAGTCAATATAGTTTTCACTCAAATAGGATACATTCTTCTGTAGATCCTATAGTTTAATATTTTCAATATGCGAGTTGGTATCCTTCCATTTACGTTGTCATTGCGATTAGCTTTGGAAGCCGTAGAGCTTTTAGTTGCCGGGTTAAACCTTCAGAAAATACCCATAATGGAAGATTTTTTTGCGATTAACCTTTTGGTGGTTTGCTTGAAGCTTGCTTGTTTATATTATAATCATTTATTGATATTGAGTTTATAACTGTCGCCACTCTCATCATTACTTACCACCAGGAGAACTGTGTTTAGTCGGTTGTAGGGATGGTAATTGTAGTTTGACTGTTGACATAACCATTTTTGAAAATTCTCTAGATAGTTACTTTACTAACATTATGATTAATACTGAAATAATTACTGCTCTGATCAATAAGCATGTTGTTAAATAAAACACAATTATAAACAATGTTGATGAGAAAATGGGTAGTCCTCAGTACAAACAGTTTGTTCAACATGGGTATTTCTCATTACAAATAGATAGTTCAATTAGCTGACCTTGACACAAACACTTTCGCTATACAATCCTGCATGTTCTCTTCCAAGTTTGAAGCAATTGCTCCATCTTGAAGGTTCGTAAATATATAACACAGAGACTTGTTGGATTTCTAAGCATTCCTTGTTTAAAACACTGACGACCTAAATGTATATATTTTCTGATAACATGAAAATGTGCACTACGAACGGTTGAATTTATTAAACATGGTCACGAGTTATTTTCTATCATTTACATATATTTCCAATATTATGTCTATAACAGCTTGATGATAAATATAAAACGCATTCTATAACCTGTTGATTATCGATACAAATCATTAGCGGATCCAGGATTTCTAGTCGGGAGGAGGGCGGAAACTGAAAAAGTAGGCTGGTGGTCCAGGTCCAGGGCGAATTGTCCGTTATGTCATTGTGTTACTGTACTCGCAACTTATTTTTTTGACATTTATATATATTTTCATGTAAATATCATATTTCATGATAGAAAAAAACCTTTGCTTGGGAAATATTAGGGGAGGCGTACGCCGGAGCCCCCCCCCCTGGATCCGCCTATGCAAATGCTTATCATAATCTCTATCCTTTCCATTAAACATTGACCGATTACGCTGCAATACAAGGGAGGTAACTCAAACAGCATAATGGAGATTACAGATGAGCCTGTTGAATAACCTCCCTTGAATGTAACTTTAGAAATATTGGAAGTATTTTTTTCTGACAGAAAAGTTTCATTTTATGACTTATTTGAACCGAATCTCTCCAGCAGTCACAGTACCAGTGAATGTGCTTAGATGTAGTTGTTTAAAATACCAGTCAAGGAAATATTCGCACATGAATGCACTGTAATTTCGCACTGCGGGAATGAAACAAAACCACACTATACAACCCATTTAAAAAGGACATAACACGACTTGTGTGTTTTTTCATGTTTTTTCCACTGATTTAGTAATTGAGCCTTAATTCAGATATTAATATATAATTTGATAAAAGTGAGCTTGTAGAAAATACACGATTTCGTAGTACATGTATCATGTTTTAGCCATTTTCAGTTCAGTTTTTAGGGTGGTCAGCGAGGATCCCGACATTCTTTCTGAAATGAGTGAGTTTTTCATGAATCTCGCTGTTGAACTTGGAAAACCCACTGGTGCTGGATATTTTGTGAGCTTTTGTTATCAGCTTTTCGTCAGCTTTTGGTTTGATACTTATTTTTCTTGCCGAGGTTTTCTTACGACTTGTGTATTTTCACATAGAGGAGGTGATTACATTTTATTGTTCCAATGTCGCTGGAATGACAGAAAAGAGTGATATTGCTCCATAATTTCAAATATAAAATAGGACCCATTGCATAATATCAGGTATTAAGTTTCAATAAGCAAAGACACGTGATAAGCAAGGCGACTGCTTAAATCAAACTGTCAGCGATATTTTGTATAAAATCTGTTGAATAAAGCTCTAGACTTTCTGCCTCATTCAGACGAAAATGTCCTTTTAGTTAAATGGTAGTGAAAAAACTTATGTTACATAAAAAGTAACAAAGATATTGAATGCAAGAAGTCATTTCTTTGTAAAACTATTGCTAACAGCTCTTTAAAAAGAAATTTATAATAACAAGTATGTAAGCAATAATGAAATAGTCATGATTAATAAAATCAATCAGTCAATAATAAAATGTCAGATTGCATCTACAACATATACTCTTCGATGTGTCAAAAGTCCCAACATGTGGCATATATACATTAGTCCAAAAATGTTATTCTGATTGTGACTACTGTCTGTAAGTAGATTTCAACATTGCTTTACAGCCATGAACAACAGAAACACAATTAAATTGTTCAGGAATCATTATATTCTTTATTTCTATTAGATACATTATTATTATTGTTCAACAAGTTTGTTGTGAAATTTCAAATAACACGGATGAAAATCAAGATTATTTCATAATTACATGGTTAATTTACCCCAACCAATATTTGAATTTTAACCCCTGGATATTTTTCTCACTTATTATATGCAATATTTACAAAATAGGATTAAGTCATTCATCATACATGAATTAGCAAAACTTAAACATATTGGTATTTGAAATGGGAGTAAACATTGAAAAGAATATATTTGATATCAAAAGGTAGAATATATATATCCAAGTGTATGAAAAAAACATGAGCAGCTTAAACATGATTCTTAGAATGAATGTGAAGACAGAGAGGTGTATGAAAAATAGCAAACTAAAAAAATCACAAACATTATAAAGAATGTGAATTTTTGTGAATATCATGACAGAATAGACCATACTGAGTTGAAAGTCATTTATTACTATACATGTGCTAAAGTTACGTTAATGAAGTTTGTGCTTTTCATGAATAACAGATTTGCGAAAACGTTATAGCCAACATAATTTTCAGAGGTCCATGTTTACACTTCCTATTATATGATAATTTATGATATTATACATTGTATTTCATATTTTTGCCAAGTATACCACACAAGAAACGTTCAAAACATAAAAAAGTCCATTTGTGAAATTTTTGACACACTAGTATAACCACTTATACAGCATACTTAAAATTAAAATGATCAAGCCATTGTCAGGAACTCACATAATCAAAGCCAACCATTTTAATCAATGACTGTATACTATTCTACTATTATCATCCTATGTACAAACTTCAGTGAGAGCAACATGAATACTAACAGAAAGCATGTATGGTTTATCTTGTTCTGTCACAATATATCAGTTTATCACCTAGAATATTTTATAAAATTCTAATCAAATTTTTTTTCACTGGTAGAACATGTAAGCATTTATGTAAATATTCACAAGCAGATCATTTTAAGAGAAAGCAATGAAGACATTTTAGAATTAAAGGTATGCTGACAAAAATAATCACCTAACAAATATGTATTTACAACTTAGGAATAACAATGCTCTGATACCATAGTCATGCAATTATTGAAAAATGTATCATTGTGCTATGTTCAGAAACATTATATTTAACATTTAATACTAGTGTTTGACATCAATTTCATGTCTGTAGCTAAAATTATCAGGACATCAACAACAATCCAAAGTTTTGTTACAACAACATCTTCCACAAACATATTAATTGCATTTAGTCATCACATGGTGGCAAATCATCCAATTCAGCTAAACTGAGGAACTATGCTTGGTGATAAACAGCATGAAGGTCTACCACTACTTTTATGTATTGCACAAAGCTGATCAATCCTAAAATGATATATTATATTGTTCAATGTAAAAGTCAATGGGGTAACCACACAAGTATAAGCTGAACAATTACCAGCAAAGTTGATATTTCAGAAATTACTCCAAAACTTGCTACAGCTTATAATCATAAACACTAAAATACACTATTTTTAATGGAGATAATAAAACATAAAATGGTTACTGGAGTCATTATGCATGACTCATCAATCATAAGTATTGGATTGAACCTTATAGTCAAATGTTTACATTAAATACTACATAACTATGTATGACACCTGTATCTTTACCTATTTAAAAAAACAAAAACTTCAAGTTATATTGTTTCTCAAATTATTTCTTATTTTCGTATGTGATAATGAGGTGGTTAGTAAAATCAACTTTATAATGAATAGTATATAATGTATAACTTAATGATAATAACACAATGTTAATAGATTAAGCAAGTTTGATAGTCAGAGTCAACTTATTGAATGTAACTCATATACATTCCTGATTTAACTTCTAAATTACAATTTATAGATACTTACACAATTATATCAAGTTTTTGTGAGATTTATTCTAAACTGTTTGTATGATCAGCTTCACTAGTTCTAGTTTTATTATGACAGTTGTCCTCTGATCTGTAATATAGTTAATACAATAATGATAGCAGGAATTCAACAAAAATAATTTTTATGAGATAGATGTACAACCATGCTGATCATCATTGCGAATAAGATTACCTATGAAACAATTAAGTTGGTTGAAGCATTCCGAAAGATGACAGCCACTGATCAGTTTAATTGGGTTGCAAATTGTAAAATACACGTGATCATGGTTTTATTGGCATTTTCTAAATTGACATTTAACATTGAAGTGCTGGAATAACACATCTTCTGATCATAGCAGCATGTCTCATTGTTTGTATATATTGTATATTTCTCATGTCTCAATGTTAAAGGCACGCTACCTTTTATTATACTACTTTTTATTATACAACTGTCCATGCACTTTGTTTTCTGGTCAACGAATAGTTTGTATTGTCGATAAACGCATGTTTCAATAAATGCACCGTGTATGATAGAAACTTCATGTGTTTTATATCTGTGAGCAAGTTTTAGATTTGAAGAAACTTTCAACAAATTTTGACCTGGTCGAATTATATTCGAAACTTATCGGGATATATGTATATCTATATGTCAATAGGGGAATAACTATTGGTATTGTAAACAATACAGTTGAGCATGCAATTAATTTTACAAAAACATGTAAATCTAGACTAAAGAACGGTTCAAAATCATTTACATAATTATATACATGTATGGTAAATATCAATTGTCAATTCTTCCAAATGAATCACTTTTTAACCACAATCATTGCTAAATAAATGCGTTAGAAATCTCTAACGAATAAAAAATTCTCTTTGAAAAAATAACGATTCAGACATCCCTTTTCAGTGTCCGTTGTCCGCAATCAATAATTTCCGCTATTTATGGCTGATATAGGAACGTATTTTCATCCAGTAATGAATTAAATTGTCCATTGTAGACAGGTGTCTGTTGCTCATAGGTGTTCATAAGCATAGTTTTAGCCAAGTTCACCACAGATGTGCGATTTTTTGTTCGTACGATTTCGCAGTCCCGGGGTGCCGTAGAAAAATTCGCAACATGTTCGAACAGGTCCGCACCAATCATAGGCGTCGCACGGTCGCACGGTGTTAGCCCTTGATCGTAAGAAAACAATGCGCAAGTATTTGCACGGCATCCGAAAGATGGCCATCCAACAGCAATGGTAATTTGCAAAATTTTGTAAGACAGTCGTATGAATGTCTTATGTTGTTTGTATGTTCATTGGACGATTAGCCCCGAATGTCAACTATGCGGACGTCACAAGGTTGCCTTCAAGGATGTTGTTACTTTCACTCAAAATGATATCTAATAGTCCAGACGAGGTTGATTTCGAGTCAAAAGCTTTTCTGTCCCTCAGTTGCTTTAGTTATCGGGGGATTGAGTTTTTGGAAAGGTTTTGGAGTAATGTTGAAATCTCTGTTGGTGTTTTTTTTAAATAAATCTTTTTTACCTTTATTCAGAAAACGTAGTCCTGGCTACGTGAACGGAATTATCCGTCTGTATTCATATAATTAAACTTTACAATCTCTCGGTTTTCTCATCACTAGAATCACGAGAAAAGCGTGATGTATGTCCAGTCACATTTGGTTGTAACCCTGGATCTTCATTGACGAATTAGGGCGTGTATTAGTCATTTTGCACCATTCGGTACATGAAACAAAGTCGAGCCTTGAGGTATGACGTCTTTGTACAGATACAGTCGAACCTCTCTTATCCGAACCTTTCCAATCTGGAATCCTCTCTAAACCGAACATGTCAGCTGGTCCCGATTTTTTATTACGTATTCAAAACTAAAAACCTTTGCAAACCGGAACCTTTGTATTCGAAAGCCTCTCTAACCCGAACTTTTTTGTCTAGTTTACATTTGACCTGCGATATTTTAGTCTACGATTTACATTGTGATTTTTGGGGGGCATCAGTGATAAGGTTAAAAATCGAACTTGCTCGATACATCTTTGCTTTAGTTTCTCTTTTAGTGCACTGTTTCATGTATCAAGTGCTGTAATGCTTACTTAAGCATGTACAAATAATCCCATCTCCCTAAAAATACCAATAGATCCCAAACATACCAACCTAAAACGACCCAATAAACGCATATATCGGGGGGGGGGGGGAGTAAATACAAGTGTACATAAAACATTTTACTTGTGTACTCTAGATACTTGCAAATGAAATCCTAGGTTGTAAAAAGCATTTCAATTAGGGGCGTTTTATAAAACCAACCATTCTCTCTGAATGAACATTTAGAAACAAAAAAAAATAAAACTGGTGTAAATTAAAGTTATCATGGTAGAATTGATTTGTTAGTAATGACATGAACCAGTATGTAATATATTTTGCTTGAGTGAATTATCAACTTCATACTTATTTTTCTCAGTTTCGTTCTTATTAAACTAGGCTAGAAAAATATTCATGTGTACACGGTTGCTTGACCAAAAAAATATAGTAGGTTGGACTGGACGTTCTTCTTCACTTAGAAGTCCTTTGGAAATTAGCTGGCAATATTAACAAACATATTCAATGTGTCTGAAAAATTCCAGTTCATCGTTATTGTTGTAATACCACTTTAATATATTGTGAACTTCTAACAAGTAAAGTATTATATAAGTAGTACTACATAAGGGGTCTACTGATATAGATAGAAATACATATGGGAGTTAACCCTTGAAGTGCTAAGTACAGAGCTATCATGTTAAAAACACGCAAATTCATAGTTCGTAGAATGAACCAGTGTGGATGTGTTTCAGGTAAACAGGTCGAGTTAATTCGGAACGAATCAAAACAACTTAGCAGTCTGGATCATCCAGACGTTTGCCATGTAAACGCAAAGGTCTGGATGATGCAGACGAACATCATGACAATGCAGTTGCTCCCGATATTAAAATGTACGTATACTTATGCAAAATGAATATACTTACAACTGCACTGGTGAATTTATGCATGCTGTTGTTAAAATATTAATGAATTCTGTTGAGCAAAAATGTAGCCTTTACAAGTTGTAGCTAACACCAGAGACGTATAATATTTATTATACGTCTCTGCTAACACCGTGATCAGCGGAATACTCAGTGAGTCAATTTCCCATTGTTATTTCATTTTCACATTTGAATTTGACATATCATGTCAGTTTAATAACGCTTTTCTTATATTTATGTTTAAAATATACAATTTTTACCGAACAAAGCTATACCGCCGACTTGTTCAACTTCTCTGAAAATCGCGAATACCGGTGACATTCATGTTTGTTGAGTTGACGGCATTGTTGATAAACAACCGTGCTTTTGGTTTTTCTGTCATTAGATGAAATTAAAATGCTGTATTTTATGTTGCAGCTAATATAATACCTAAAAAACAGTAGAGGCTATTATCAAAACATCAAGTTGGCTAAAACTGAACATTTGATGGATAATTACTACAAGATCTTGACATTATGGTCCCTGAACAGAGGTACAGTATATTATACCTTGTATCTTTTTTTGCTTCATTTGGCTGTAGGTATATCAAAAACAGTATCCTCAACATCTTGTTTCTCTTATTGGGAATGGGTCCTATACTGATAATATTGGGAATTTTTGAGTTGTGAAAAGTGCCTAATTGGGAATTTTCATGTCGCAAAATAAGGCGAATTGGGAATTTTTTGTAAGGTGAATAAAGTCATTTGAATCATTCTGTTTATTTTATAACCTAGGTTACCTGTTTGATTTTGTTAGATGTATTTATGCACATAAGAATGTGAAAATACCCTTAGATCACAATTGTTCTTGTTGTTTTTGTATGCTGACACTCTTCTTCACATCCAAACTGTATTTACTCCGAGGCACACATGAACTACGGGGAGTTACAGTTCATGACCATGGCTCATAAGGTACAAACTAGTTTCTTTGCTAGAACATTTCTTCAAAATATCGTTTTGCTCATTGGGCACTAATCCTTCACAAATAGATTCATTACTGAGCCTACTGTTAGATAATGTATCACTGTATACAGCATCACACTTGTTTTGCTTGGGTATGACTGAAAGGTTCACAACCTGATGTGGGATCATTACCTTCATCATTTTTCTATTAATTTAATTAACATTAAAGGTAGAATCAGGGGCCTTGGTATTACATGGAGTAATGAGGTGTTCACACTGCTGCTTGTGTTTTGCTTTAACACTAATTGTTCCATAGTAAACTACTGACCTGTGAGTGACCAAAGCTGGATTACATTCTCAGCTGGGTTCAATAGAGACATGAAGCCAAAATTGGTCAGAAGTCTGTTAGTAGAGCCACTTCCTGTTTTAAGTTTTTTATGGTAGTTCTTACTGTTGTGACTCATACTTTCAATTCGATTGATTTCAGGTTAATTGATTGTTTTTTTAGTGCCACATGTTTTATTGCAATTATAAGGCTAACCAGTTTAGCCATTTTTTCTTTGTACTCAGAATCTGGGACCAATATACACATGTATATTGGTCCCAGTCAGAATTAATCAATTTAACATCATATCATACTTTCAGTTTGACTGATTTCAGGTCAATTGATTGTTTTTTTAGTGCCACATGTTTTATTGCAATTATAAGGCAAACCAGTTTAGTCATTTTTTTCTTTGTACTCAGAATTAATCAATTTAACATCATATGTGAAAATGCCATCTGGAGCGAAAATTGTGTTAGATTGTGATTATCAGGCGGTATCGGATGAGATTGATTGATATTTTAAAAGTAAAATGGGAAAAGGCAATTTTGATCAAATTGATACAGGTCTGTTTTTGAATTGGGACGGGGCCAGTGGATATTTGGAACATTCCGTTTACTGGTCCTGTTGAAAAAAAGGGGAAAATGCTGATACTTAATTATTCATACATATTCATTGCAATTTACAACAGTTGATAGAATTGAACAACAAATAATTATAAGTAGCAGGCACTGCTATTCACAGACAAGTTATAATAAATGTACCAACTGTACTACCAATTCTTCAGTAAAAATTTTCGGAAAACATTTGTCAATTTCAGTCAAATATCCTTAAGAGCTAAAACCTTCACAGACAGTTACAGATCTGTGTGAGCTGAAAATTTTCTACTTCAATAGTTGGATCAAAACCATTCAGATCCTTCTGTTGATAGTTTGCCCCAAAGACATTTTGACACCAGTTTGTTATTGTGATTATTGAATGAGTGAATTTCATCAAATATGTTTTTATGTAAAATTAATGAACTAAGTATGAACTTATTGTTGTTCATTTTCATGTTCACTTTCATATTTAATTTTAAAGTTTGAACGAGTGATTTTTTGTTGCTACATATTCTTGTATTCCAACCCTATTGGAATTCCTAAAATGCACAAGGCAATTCTAGAATCTTGTAGAATACTAAAAAGCACAGAACATATATAATCAATTGAAGTTTGAAATAAGTCAGTCATTCATAAAGTCTTTTGATACCCTTTCCATTGTAGACATAACAGCATTGAATGAACAAATATAATGAACTCATGCATACATGTTATATGTACATACTTTGGATGCTGTGAATCATGTTACATGCAACTAATTTCCTTTCTCTCTTATTACCTCTTACAGGGTCAGACACTGTCCAAGGTGTTTGGTGTGAGTACATAAGATAATGTTAAAAGGATTTTAGAAAAGTAAGTAAAATCATGTAAACATCAAGTTCTATTTCTTTTGATTTTATTAGTAAATATTTAGGAATAAATTTGGAAGTAGACTACCTTTATTGATTCTACAGAAAGAGCATAGTATAAAGTGCCAGCTACTGCTTTTTCTTTTTCATAGAAGGGTATATCCTGCGACTGAGATTCGATCCTGGATCTCGGGGTTATATGTCCAGTGCTCTATCCATTGGACCATGGCACGGCTAGCCTGTTTGTCACTAATAAATCTGTTCCTGAAGGCGGTGAGTTTGTTGTTTCTGCATGTACAACCCCCACTAAAGCTCTGCTTTCTCAAAGTAAAATGCTTCTCTCATTGAAATTAAAGACATTTAGTTTCAACACTATAATTTTGTCAACTTAAAGTTGGAGATTGCATTTTGTATTTATATTGAATATTATAAGGTATATACATTAGAATAAATACTGGTAGTACATTATGCATGTTGGGTATTCGGGGTATTCATTGAGCTTGTGTACTTTCTCTTTGATTTTGTTGCTTGATATAATCCACTCTTAGGAAATTTGCATTCAAGCCAGATTGATAACAGAAACAATGGAAACTGTAATTGTTATTTCAATATTAAAATGAAGTAGCTAGAATTGATGAAATTACTTCTGCAAGTGCCTGCTGACTAAATATGGTTGTGCTTTTACTATTTTAGCAAGTGCTATAAGTCTGTACCAAAGACAACTGTACAACTGCCATTGCTTCCTGTGATCCAGATACATGATGTGAAACTAGCATGTGAAATCGAGAGAAAGCCAGTGAGATTAGTCACTTACTGGTTTGTACATTCCATTTAGACATTCTGTTATGCGTGTATGAACAGTAATCATTAGTCGTTTTTAACATGTATTTGAAATTAATACTATTAGAAATTTAATTGTGAATTTATTTATGAAATAACCTGGGCCTTCATGTTGTTTCCTGTCAAATAAACATCTGCTCAGAGTTCAGTTGTGCAGAAATTTTAACCATGCAGGCATTAGCCTGGTTTGTTCTATAATTGTAACTTAGTTATTTATCAATATCTGACCAGGTCCTGAGGTTATAAAACTGGTTTTATACACAACGTTGTACTGATGTCAGAAAATGACATCTAAAAATCTTTCATTTTCAACCTGAATCGTCATGCTTCATTGTCTGTACAATGTGTTTGCCGGGCATATCTTCATTTTTAAGTTACCAGTTTAACCTGTGTTTGTGGCCACCTCTGAATAAAGACCACCCTGTGAATTAAGGCCATTCTTTGAAAAATCATTATCAATTATTTAGAACAAACTGACCTCTGCATAAAGGTCACCTGTAAATAAAGACCACATTTTGTCTTTCCAAGGGTGCTCTTTGTTCACAGGTTTGAAGGTGTATAATTTTGTACATTTGTTGTATTTTGATATTCATGTATGTGAATTGTTAAGTGATATTGTATGCTAGTTCTTTCTAATATTTATGTAAGTTATGTGATGTTATACATTTGTATATTCTAATATTCATATGAACTTGTAACATGTTTTTAATTTTGTACATTTGTTATTGTCCAATATTCATCTTAACTTATTTTGAGACATTGTACATTTGTCTTTTTTCTGAAAGTCATGTGAAGTTATTGTTTGATATAGTATCATACAATAATTTTATTGTATGACTGTATTTATTCATTTATTTCTGTACATCCTGATATGATAATATTAACATGAAGTTGTAATGTGATTTTGTACATTTTTTTTCCATTCTAATGTCCTGGTCACTGCCTAATATTATGATTTGTATATAGGTAGGAAAAGCATTCCAAAACATCCTATCTTCCCTGAACCACTACCCTCTCTCAACCTAAATCCAATCCAACACACACAGAACCATACAAAAATGGAGGACAAAATACAGCCTTTTGGAGGGTACTGCCTTGCATGGTCTGTAGTAAAGCTACAGGGCTGTAAAACTAGTTTCAAGGGCCCAGCCTCACACTTACTTGTATGTTTGTTATATGAAGTTATATGAAGTTGTTACGTGATATTGTAGGTTTGTTATTTTCTGATATTTGTGTTCAGATATTTTGTGACATGGTATGTTTGTCATGTTCAGATTTATTGGTACATGTTCTTGATCAAGCTTTCAACTATGTTTGAACAATGTTACAATATTATTGATATTGTGTAAGCCATCTTTTATTTCTTTAGTAGCCAACTATGGAAAATATTACCATGGTTTGTAGGTTACTGTAAAATCAAACATGTATTTGCAGCCACCTCCAAATAAAGATCACCCTGTAATTAAAATTCATTCTTTTAAAACGTGTCACTGATTATTTAGAACAAAATGACACCCAAATAAAGGCTATCTGTCAATAAAGGACACATTTTGTCTTTCCAAAGTGTAGCCTTTGTTTACAGGTTTGACCATATTTGAAAGATGGCTGTTGTGGCATGCAGCTGAGGTTTGTCATGGTTAAGGTGTGTTTTGGAAGGTAGCTGAGATCTGCTGAGGTGGGAAGGCTACTTTAGTTGAGAGGTGATTGTTATTGGGAATAAGTTGGGGTATGCAGGCTTTTGTAGTTGAGAGGTAGCTGACATTTGAAGGTTAATGTAGGTGAGATATTGTTGTTGTTGGGATTTGGCTGAGGTATGTAGGTTACTGTTGTTAACAGGTGGCTGAGGTATACAGGCTACTTTAATTGATTGGTAGCTGAGATATGCAAGTTTGTGCAGGTTTCTGTTGTTGAGAGGTGGTTGGGGTATGTAGGCTACTGTAGTTGAGATGTAACTGGGATTTGCTAATTGTTAGAGGTGGTTATTGCATTGATATGCAGGCTACCAATGTTGAGAAGAAGCTGAAGTGTGTAGACCGCTGTTGTTGGTATGTAATTGTTATTTACCAGTTGCTTTAGCTGATTGGTGGTTGATGTTGCAAGGTAGCTGATGTTTGCTGGTTCATAACTTGAAAATATGCTTGTTAATGTACCCCTTCTGGTAGGGTGTGTAATTATTATGTGTAAGATTTTTTATTAACAATATTTCTTACATTTAACATCAATAATTGTGTTTTAGTTGATTAAACATTTACATATTGTGTTTAATAAGAATTTGTATTTATTGATATTTGATGTTCAATCGAAATCTCTGGTGTGATAATATGGATGTTATGATGTTGTTATTGGAGGGTTGTATAATAAAAAAATCATCAATGTCAGCTATGTTTTTTTTTCATTATTTCTCCAGTCCATTTGACAGTGGTTGTACCGTTCCTTGAGCCTATTAAAAGGGCTAGGGTCACAGGGAAAAATCAGGGTAGTCGGGTTACTAGAAACAAACAATTTTTTTACATCTGATAACAAAGAAGAACTTTGGTAATAATTTGTGTATAAAGTGTATTTACATAGATCATGTTCTGGTTGACTGGACATTGTATTAATGTGTATAAGTATATATAAGTAACTGAAGACCAGACAGTCCCAGAGTGTACAAAAATTAAACATAAAATAAAATGTTAATATATTCATTGCATTTATTTGTTGTAGCATAGAATGGACACATTTATCAACTAAATAGATAAAATACTGGTAGCACAAATTAAGAATACACAATATTTATACATTAGAAATAATTACAGCACAATTGTAATACTTTAGTAAATTACACAACACATATGAACAATCACTGGGTCAAAATGTATTATCTACTACAGTAAAATTTTATTATTATCCCCCACCGATGAAATCTGGAGAGGAATATTGTTTTGGCATTGTACGTCCGTCATTCCATCCGTCCGTCCATCCATCCGAATTTCGTTTCTGCGCTATTTCTCGGCAACTACTAATTGGATTTCAACGAAACTTGGTGAGAACCTTCAGTACCAAATGGAGATGAAATGGTGCTTAACAACAAAAATCATGGACTGGCAATACTGGTTAAAGGAGATCTTCCACTTAGAAATTTGGACTTTAAAGACTCTGATATTGATATTCTTGGAATAGCACTACCTTGTAATCATGTGACATACCGCATAGTAGTTGCTTACAAGCCACCAACTTCCAAGTCAGAATTTGGTCATCCTTGGAGATTTTAGTCAAACAGGCAACACTGATATATTTAACAGCTTCCTTAGAAAAAATAACTTAATCCAGTACATACAGACACCTACCCATAGCCTAGGTGATACATTGGACTTAATCATAAGCCAGATTCCAAACCTACAGACAATCACAAAGCCAGTCCCTTACACAGACCATCATTTCATTGCCGTGAAGCTCTGTGAAAAACACACACAGACAGATATACAGTCATATTGACCAGTAACACAGGTATTAAAAAGGTCTCATTCAATATTATGCTAGTGCATAGAAGATTTTACCTTGTGTCTTATAACATGGTGGATAAAATTATAAATTCTAAGGCACAGCTAAACATTTTATTGTATGTTCACTTTTGTACAAACACAGGTTGTCATTCTTTGTCTTTTTGGGATTTGCTGTATTGAGCCAAATTATATATGCTTAAAAAAGAAAATGAAGTCAAAAGTGGTTTATCACTACAGTATAATAAAAAATACATATGACCTTTATTTCACTCCCAAAATGTTTGATAAATTATTGCATCCAATAGCATGACCAAACAATTCAATGGTTTTATCATTTTTCTCTCTCTATCTCATGCTATATATACATGATATATATATATAGCACTTACTTCAGTTTGTATGTTCGGCATGGACATAAATTCAATGAATTTGCTTGTTATGAGCATTAATACCTTGAGCACCCAACTTGTCTTGAGGAGATTTTAAAGTCCAATCAATTTTTTGTTCTTAGTTGTGTATAAAATTCAACCAATAAATAAATACCTTGTTATTATGTACATATTATACCACATTTATTTTGAGCATTTACTCTGTTCTGATAACTCCTTGAGATAATGAGGTTTTACTGTATCTATATACTACAGTAAATTAATCATGCTTCAGTTATCAACAACAATCTCGACATTGTGACAAGATAATTGTTTTCTGGCAAACTATTCTCAGAATGCAATCATCATTCAAGCAGAAAAAAATCATTCAGTTTAAAGTTGTGTGCAATCTGTAACTTCTAATTAACATTCTCCTCTCTCAGTCAAAACAAAACTTCTACTTATCAGTAAAAAAGTTTAATGAAAAATATTAATGTCAACTTGCTTACAGTTGACAGATATGTTTCTGATTCTAAACCAATGACGAGAATGTCAATTCAAGCTCTGGCTTTTCAGCACACATACTATATAGAATTCATAAATAATTGTTAAACAATTCACTTGCTGTATCTCTACACTACTCAACAACATAAAATAATAAGTGTGTATGATCTATGAATACCAGAAAATAAATAATACAGATATGGTTCAAAATGAGATAAATAAGGTCAGACATCTATGTTATTAATGCATACTTTTAATTATCATTGTCATAGCATTATTTGAATGGAAACTTTTATCAATTTTATCCTTGACCTATTTCTGGGTAAAGCAGAAAAAAATAAACCATTTAATAGAAAAGTTAGCAAAAATTCATCACAAAAATCAGGAAAAGAAGCAATATTTCACATGTAGTAAAACCTCAATATTAAGACCACCTTTAGGCCCAAATAAATCAGTTGTAATATTGAGGTGGTCTTATAGTCAAGTTTTAATATAGAGGGGGTATTTATACTGGTCTGAAGATCAGTAGTTGCTATGATGAAGCGGTCATAATACTGAGGTGGCAACAAGTGGGTTTTTATTGTAAACAAATATTACAAGTTAAAAGCATATTTAAAGACATTTTTTGTTTCTAAAGTATTTAAAATGAATAAAAATGATGTGGTTGTATAACCTCTCATTAATGATTTCCCCATTTCAAATTACTGTGCAACCTCTCCAAAGCAGCCCCTTTTAAGAGAAGCAAAATTATGTTCTTGTTGAGAGGTTGTTGCTCTAGAGAGGTTATATTAATAGTTGAATCATACAATGGGAAAAAAATTTTTTGTTAAAGGGAAATGTTGCTCAAGAGAAGGCTGCTTTGGAGAGGTTGCACTGTACACAGTACTTAAAACAAATAATGATATACCGGCATAATGAAAATTATAAGATATCCATTTAATCAATTAGTTACAGAATATTTTATCATTACTTGTATTGAGCAGTTCGTGCTCAGATAAGTATCAAGCTGAATTACCAGGGATGGCAGGATTGTTGTATATTATAGTAATAAATAATATATTTATGATACACAAAATAATCAATGATAGCATATTAACGGATTATGAACTCAAATCGAACAAAATAATTTATTTTTTTAAGTTTGATTACCTTCTAACTTAAATTAATAAAAATATACAATACTCGACATATCCAGGTTCAACAACTTTAACAGATGAATGTCACCTAGTAGGTGCTGCACATTGTATTGGGGTGACTACATTAATTTAGCACATCATTAGCAATTATGAAGCAATTTCGCAAATACTGATATTCACTCCCATCTTCAACATACAGTGCTTAATCACAGTAAATATCCAATCTTGGTACTTATAATCATTTATTAAATCACTGAATTAAATGTAAATTCAAAATATCCTAACAACCACCAAACATGAATAGTCTCTCTCTCTCTCTCTCTCTCTCTCTCTCTCTATATATATATATATATATATATATATATATATATATATATATATATATATATATTATCATCCACCGAATCTGACTGGAATATTTAGATTTTAAGCAGAAATAAACTTGCTTACCCTTCCCAGTCATATACAATGGATTTTTACGCCGCTATTGAAAGTATCTTATGATATGTTAGCGGAAACATAATACATGTATAAAATGTGACAGATGTTTTAAAAATGGAAAAAATAGCAACAGAAATGCACAAAAGGTAACTGCGCCATCGTCGGGTCCCAAGTCCCGAGTTAGAAAGCAGGAGGGTCTTTTATATGTGCGCATTTTCAAAAATCATTTCAAATAAAATCTGGCAGGCCGACAACTTGACGGAAATGAATTTTTATGAGCTGTTTTATGACACGTTTTTATATCGGAGACTGTATGTAGAGCCCCTGTTTATCATGATTCAAACACTAGTTTCAATGGAAATTTTCGATGAACACAATGGCGACTTTGAAACAACAAGATAACGTAATTAGAAACGTGAGACAGGAATATTGCGTCCTTAATTCAGAACATGCAATAGCAAGTTTAATCTTTTAAATATGGTATGGATTCTAATTTCCTAACATGGCGATTGGACGCAGTATTGTTTGAGATGGCTAATGTAGTGTTTCTCTACATCAATTTCACCCTGCATTCAGTCAAAAAGTTGAGATTCAATTAATACCAATCCCACTTTTGATATTGTGCATAGTTGCACAATGGTCAATCCGCGTGATATTTCAGTCTGCTTCTTGATAAAATTCATTTGGGTATCAAATTAGACAGTCCCTAAAAATCCAACGCAGTCATCGCTCTTGAGTACGATTGAAGCGTAGAAAAAAGAAACTAAAAAATTCGCCGTATAATTTTAAACACTTCACACAAAACTACAAATTACATATATTTTAAGCAGTTTTTTGTTATCAGGAGTCCTTAGTAGTTCCTAGTTGGCCTTAGTGGTAATTACCGTTACCCACAATGCATTTGGTGCTGTGTCACAAACGTGCCACAAGTGCACACAACACACTGTGGGATGCAATTTCAACTTCTGGACAGTAACCTAGGCAAATTAGGCAGGCAGATATTTACTACCAGGGTGGATGGGCTCCACCCGAATATGTTGGCCTGTCGTGACTGGGATTTCGATTATAGGTGAAACATCTCATGGTGACATCTTAGTCTTCTAAATCGACATGTTTAAATCATGTATCTTTAAAAAGTTCGAAAATAAGGATATGTTCAGATTTTCGATTCATGTACAGTATAAACCATGTTCCTGTTTTCAGATTTTGTTTTTGAAGGATTTGCTGTAATACACCTGCCAACCCAAATTAGACGACCATCCGTATGAACATCAAGTACTTAGTATAGCAAATAAACTTCAGAACAAAGGTCACCTGTGCACAAAGGACACTTTTTGTTCTTTTCCATTTTTGATATTTTTTCCAGGTTTGACTGTTATTGTTACTGCCACTGTTAATATTTGTTGCGTACAATTAGGGAATACCGTTCAGATATTATTCATTCAGAAATTATTCATTATTTTAATGAGAAAGAAAAAAATATTCAGATGTAATAGGCGGGGCTTATCAAGACAGATAGAAATACTTAGGATTTCAATTATGAAGTTATTTTTATATGATCTATGACTGCACAGATCCTGTGAGTCATAATATAAATATCATTTAACCTTTTAGATTTTCATTTTGTGCGAGAGAGGCCATACTTTTATGATTCAAGGTTTCTTATTTTCATGGATCTTCTAAAGATCTATTGATCAAGCACGACTATCTGACTCCTTGACATTGTAACTGGGTTTAACGCCGTTTTTTTTCATCAATTTTCAGTTATATTCTGCGGCCGGTTCACTTAATCAGTTTTCCTGGAGTCTATACTTACCAGTAACTTACCCTTCCACAAGGAGCCGGCAACTTCTCCACATATGGAGGAAAATCGACAGTTTTGTCAAATTTTCACAGTAAGGTATGACTTGCCGGGACTGGGATTTGAACCCGGATCGCTGGGTTACAAGTCCAGTGCACTAACCACTAGACTACGGTGGCGGCCACGACTATCTGTCCAAAAAAGCTCCGAAGATTTTTGTTAAGATATAAAGTTCAAATACACACACTGCATAATTATACGATTTCTATGTCCACGTACACGAAATACTCGTGCAATTAAAAGGTTGACTGCTTCCGAACTTCGGGAGTGTTTTGTATTTTTGTTTCCACTCACCAGTACTTTTTAACTTGCTGCATATAGAAAAAAAGTGCTGTTTTTTATCAATTAGTAAACGTTTGCTAATTGTGAAGAAAATTGTCGGATACTTACATATATAAATGTATTTTATTCACGTTGATTCCACGAACTGAGGTAATTTTGTATATTTACGCTTTCGGTGTTTGATTTGCTTGAAATGTGTCTAATTAATATACCTAACCCAAAACAATGTCTGAGTTTTTTTTTTAGATATAATACATGCATATGTGTTCTAAATAATCGTGAACTAGAGTACGTGATTGTTAAGTTTCAGCTTAAAGTCAGTTTCGGTTGCTTAAGTCTTAAGGGATCGTATTCCACAATTTCTGGCCACCAATCATTACTATATTAACTATAATGGCTGTACGGCATTTTTCATATTTTGCATCTCATTTTTGAAAATACGACGCATGAAACGCGGGGCATAGTTGTTATTCGATGTGACAATATTTTCAGACATTCTGTTTTTACATTCACATGGCAACTATGTTGAGAAGTGATGTAATTCCGCTGATTTTATTAATTGATGTAAAATCACTGATGTGAAATATAAGTAAATAAACACGAATATTTTGATAAAAATCAATTTAAATTCAACTTTTATTATCATACAGGTCGATTTGTTAAACAATTACTTGCCCTATTAAAACAGACAAACACGTTTTGAAAAAAAAATTTCTTGACTTTGACAGAAACATCATGTTAAAAAGAACAACAGTCAACTGACTACATGTAAATTGACAAAAGATGATTTGTTATACGTTTCAGAGTTCGTTCAGACTGACGAACCCTGTCACAGTATTGAACTTCGTATGTAAATGTATGACATAATGTATTTAGGCACCATATCTGAGTTCTATCCAGCCTATTATCATATGTCGTCGATGGAATACCTCCAGGCTCGGTTGTACATTCGACATCCACAATGCACCCACAGACGTGGAAGTCCCTAAAATCCCTCGTACGTAAAGGGGAATCCCCCTCTCGTGCACTCCCCACTCGCAGTTTTAGTGCCGTGCAGGCCTTCGGCGTGCGTACTATTTTTTTTTACTGGCTACGCCCCTGCCTAAGATGCATATACGACACTGCTTGTGTACAACCAATCTTAAACAGCAATTTATGCTTGCGAACTACAACGAAGGTGTCAATCAAGTTAATAGATAAACCAATGACGGTGCCAAACACAGGACGCTAGTCGCTGTCAAAATCGTAACTCCGCCTTCAAATCTGTTTTCATTTAAAGTCCCACCCATTTTTGTTGTCACGTGACCAGGAGGCACGTCGATCGCCTAATTAAATGTGAATGATAAGTCACCAACGATGCCGTAGAATTACAAAATTGTGGCTTGATATACAGCACATAAACGTTGATCGGAAAATGGAATTTAGGTTAGGTATGAATTAATGAGTCTGTGTATGACATTCATTCTGCAAGTTGTTGTCAGAAAACTTCATAAAATATGGAACCAAATGGCCAAGTGAAATCAGGCATAGACTCAAAGTTGACACGGACGTTCCTATGGATGGTAGTGTCAGATGTCTGTGTGATACCTAAATTCGAGATTTAAAGATCACATCGCTTGGACCTTAGATTTGGGTAGATCCTTATTTCGACAGAATATTGAATTTAGCTTTATGTTTATCTTATCTAAAAAAGCGTGGTTTACGGGAAGAAAATAATTGTCACAGTACAGTATAAACTCACATTGCGACCACCTCATTGTTACGACCACATTGTTATAACGATCACCTTTTTTTCGGATCGGCTTTCAATATCTCCTCAATATAATTCAATTTAATTATGCGACCATCTAATTATTGCGACCGATTTTTCGGGTCTTGAAAGTTTTACTGGACATATTATAATATACCAGTTTCGTTAAAATTGGTATCTATAAATCGGTGTCCTTAAAACCCTGCACACTATGCTTCCGGGGGTCAAGTTTTAATATCTCATACCAAGTTTGAACAAAATCTATCGATTGGCAACTTTTTCCGGGTATGAACTGGATGAGAGTATGAGATGGACCGATGTACATATAGCGTCAATCCTCTACATACCTATACCTTCACTAAACAATTAGAATAAAACCGTTCCAAGAAAAAAAGAATAGCGAAAGTCTTGTCCAGATTTAATGATACAGTCAAACCTGTGTTCGAGGCCACATCCGAATAAAGACCACCTTGTGAAAAAAGTTGTTCTTTGAAAACTGTTTCTTATCATTTAGAACAAACTGACCTCCGAATAAAGGTCATCTGTCAATAAAGGCCACATTTTGTCTTTCCCAAGAGTGAACTTTGTTCACAGGGTTGACTGTATTAGATAACATATCCATATGCATTAAGAGTTCAGGTATCGTGGCATTTCTCTGGTTGACGTCCTCAGAAGTATATTATTGTGATAGATGCATTCACGGTCCTCTCACATTACCAGGTTCTGTAGAATTAGTGTAAAATATACAAATAAATGTCCTCAAATTGAAGTCCTCGGAATGAAATATATATATGTACATCATATATCCGTATGATACATCGATTGAACGGGGTCGTATTCTGTGACTTTGTTTTCATTTGATGTAATTTTGCGTTAAATCTGTGTTCTAAACAGAATTTATTACACTTTTACACATGTATGTTCATTGCTATTGCCTGTGTCTTATTATTGAGTTTAGAAGAAATTTGAACAAACTTTAAGTCACAGACAGGCATTTCCATCCATTCATGTGATTGTGAACAAGAAAAACGCTCTATTTTATATCCACTACATTACTTGGCTCGTTTGTATAAGTTTGGATTATGAAACTCAAGCATGTGAATGGTTGTTTCTGAACTTATTTTCGAGGAGAAGTTTGTATATTAATAGAAATGGTCAAATATCGGATTTCGTGGATAGGACTGATGTAATTTAGTGGTATTTATGATTAACTTGCCTGGTCATTCCTCTACCTGTTGTTTTAATGTGTATTTAGTATGGTAATTCTGGTTGATTTGGTGTTCTGAGTTCACGTTCGGCTAAACGAAATTGAAGATTTTTCTGAGGAAAAAGACGAAATATCTGCTTCATTGTTTTGAATTGGACTAAGTGCTTATTGGTTATGTGTAGTATAATGTATTAGCTATCTGTAGACACTAGTTACGTAGTATTAAACAAACTTAGTGCAGAGACTGACATTTTGGAAGTTGTAACCCTTGTATCCGTACATATATGAAACATGTGTTTTGGTGTGTGTGACCATTTTAGGCCTAATACATCATTATACGCCATCCCCGCTACGCGTTAACCACCTATGGGACTATGCGTCTTGTCCACCAGCGTAATCAGTACGTCACTGCCACAGAAACTGCTAACAATGCGGTAGGCAAACACAGCCGTCGCATTCCCTAAATAAACAACCTTTCTAATCGTCTCCCTGCATTTTGTTCACTGTTCTGTGACAAAAAAGTTAGAAATAATTATGATGACGTAGGCGACATATTAGCACCTTTACAAAATATTGTGATTGATTAAATCCATCAATTCATAAATTTTATATTTCTTTGACCGCTAAACATCAGGCCAAATGAGTAAATTTCAGGTTTGAGTATTTTCAGGTTTTTGCGTATATGTATTTGAAATACATGTCTGTTGAAATTCAATATCAGTGCATTATGTGGATGAAGACACCCATATTAAAATAGTGGAATAGCTTGGCATTATACTTTAACTGTCAAGTTATAAATGCCTACTGATAAACAAGTTCATTGGAATGATAATTTCACTAAATTTTGTTCAAATACATGTATTATTTCACGTGTGATTTCTTGTGTTTTATATATAAGTACAAAGACAATTTTACGTCAGGTTCTCAAAATTTCTACTTGATGGATGAGGAATGCTCTAGTTATGGAAAGTGGGCAAACAGTGTTACATTAGTACAGGATATTATGTTGCTGTCTGTGCGGGATGTTGTCCAAAAGGCGCACGAGGTAATGTTGGAATTAATATCTGATACTTTTTTTAATACATGATCATTCTGTCATGAATGCAATTGATTTTTGTATAAGATTATATACACACTGAAAATTTTGTCTGTTCACTAACTTTGAACTTGTCTTGAATTTCTTAGATTTAAGCTTTCTTAAAATCCTTAAGACAATGTCAAATAACTTAGATGTTGTAAATAAAGACTAACCTGCTGATCAAAGACTAACTATGTACCATATAACAACCATTGTTCATATTTTTAAGTCAAGTTTGATTGTATGTCTTTTTACTGTAAATAATCAAGTTTACCCTCAAAATTAGGACCAGTAATTTTACTTTAAAATTTGAACTTTAAAGTATTACTTGGTCAGTGAATATTTATATAGATCTGGGGTCTGGTAAATTTATATGTTGGTTTTTTATTTTGTATGAATGCATTGAGGTGTGTTTGCATGTTGTATTTAGATAAATCACAGTAACTAGCATGTATGCTACAAAGATTTATCAGAGTATTAAGTACCGGTATAACACGGCTGATATTTTTGTACATGATTTTGGTATGCATAATATAGATGCATTGATAAGACCATGTGAAATATTTCTATCTATGTAAATAAAATTACAGTCAATTTGAATTCCCTAATTAAACATACTGTAAACTTTTTGTATGTCTTCACAATGTCTGGTCAACAGAACTGTATAATGCATGTTTTTTATGACTTTTTATAAAGTACAAGAAATGGGCATATGCTTGTATTTGTTATGGATAGTTCTATTGTTACTCACGACATAATTTTGTCAATATGTGAATGATCATTGAAGTGACTATATATCTTTCTCAATATGGATAGATTCTCTGTATGTCTATCCATACTTCTTTGATACATTTTGTTGTACTAGATTCGTAAATGTCTGACTGTATGATAGTTAAAATGTAGATAATGCACACTTGTTGATTAGATAGTGCTCTATTTTTATACTGCTGCATTCTGTGTGGAGTTTGTCTTCATTAGCATTTAGTTCTCAAACCTGGACTTATTTTGTTCTTTGTTATAACAGGCTTATTGGACATGAGAAGTACATGAAGCCATCTGGGCTGCACCGACAGGTCTGTCTGAATATCATGGGAAGTTACAAAAACAACTGGGAGATGTGGTCGAGCTTGTCCATGGTAAGCTGACCAAACAAGCTAGAACCGTTCTTGGTGCTTTGGTGGCCATTGATGTGCACGCACGTGATGCTATGCAATAACTGGCTGAAAAAGGTTTGTTGTTCGTCATTTTTTTCTTTCAATAAAACATGTCTTTGAATAGGTGTGATTAAAAACAAGATACAGTAAAACTTTGTTATCTTGAGGAGTCATCGTAACAGACTAACTGCCCAAGATAAATGTGATGCCTTATTGGTTGAAATGATACACAACTAAGAACAAAAATTGATGGGACTTCAAAAACTTTTCAAGATAAGTTGAGTGCTTGTGATATTGATGCTTGTAATAATTAAGTTTTACTGTATGTTGCTGAATAAAAGTAATAACTCCCTGAGAATACAAAGGTGAACAAGCTAATGAATCTGCACTAGTTTTGTATATTGTATATCTAGAATCACTTTTTATGCTTATGTAAGTTGTTTTTATTACAGGTGTAGCAAGTGAAAATGACTTAAGTTGGTTGGCTCATCTCAGATATTACTGGGAAGATGACGACATGATTGTTAGAATTACAAATGCAACAGTGAAACATTCTTACAAATACTTGGGAAACACACCTCATCTGAAGATCACGCCTCTGACTGATAGATGTTATCGTACTCTGGTCGGTGCATTCCATTTGAACTTAAATGGTGCCCCAGAAGGTCCTGCTGGAACTGGTAAAATAGAAACAGTAAAAGATTTGGATAAAGCTCTGGCTGTACAGTGTGTTGTATTCAACTGTTCTGATGGTTTAGATTACATTGCTATGGGAAAGGTACCTGCATTATTTTATACATACAGCTGTGGCTGTATATCAGTACTCTTTGAAAAATTGTGAGAATTAAAGGTACATGAGATGTTCAGGTGAATAAATTCTGTCAATTATTTGAACAATTTATCTGCTTTACACATTGCTAATGTTACATTGTCTATCAATTCATTTTTGACATTTTGATGAAACATATTTTATACATTCAGTTTTTCAGAGGACTTGTGTCTGCTAGTGCCTGGGCTTGCTTCGATAAGTTCAACAGAATTGATTTGGTTGTCTGTCATTGCTCAACAGGTAATGTAGTTTTTAGAACTTTCTGATGCTTCAATGAAAGCACCAAACATTTCTTTGTATCTAGAAATCAATATAATTTGAAATTCACAGAATTTTAGCAAGATTCACAAGACGCCTGGATACTTTCTTTTGTGAATTGATTCCATAGAGCGGTAGTTCATAATTTTATGAAAATTCTTTGTTTCAGATTTTGTGTATCATCCATGTTGTACAGAGTAAACTTGATGTTTTTGTATTTTAGGGCACAGAATTAAACCTCAACCCACAATGTCATGTAAGTATCACAATGAATCCTGGTTACGCTGGCCGATCAGAACTTCCTGACAATCTTAAGTGCTGTTCCGCACAGTGGCTATGATAGTACCAGACTATGCTATGGTTTCCCTGTATTCATTTGGTTTCCTTGATGCTAAAAGATTATCTGTGAAAATTGTGACAGTATACAGACTGTGTTCAGGGCAGTTGTCCTCACAGCTTCACTATGATTACAGCATGAGGGCCATAAAAGCTGTGTTAACTGCTGCCAGTAACCTCAAGCTGAAATACCCTGATGAGGAAAAAAGCATTTTGGTTTGTACTTTATACATAAATGTTTATGATTGTTGCCTTCTTATGAATTTTGTCAAACATTTTTGTGAAAACATGAGAAGAAAATTTCAGACTAAAAATTTTGAAGACAATTTATAATGAAGCACAGTTTTTTGTATTGTGTGATATATCTTGATATAGTCATTATAATGATTTCATATATAGAGTTTTCTTTGCCTAAAAAGTTAATAAGCTGCTAAGCATGTGTATCATATTATGATATAAGCCATGCTTGTATAACCTTAACGTGCTTGTCATTTTCATACTTATTAAAACTGTTGTTTTAAATTTCTTTGCTAATTCTATTTCAGCTTCTGAGGTCCATCATTGACATGAATTTACCCAAGTTCTTGTCACATGACATCCCATTGTTCAATGGTATCATCTCAGATCTGTTCCTTGGACTGTCTCGGCCAGAAGCAGATTATGACATCTTCCTGAAAGCTATGGAAACAGTGGTCCTTAAAAAGTATCTTCAGTTTGTTGATTCCTTCAAAGAAAAGATTATTCAAACATATGAAACGATGATTGTCAGACACGGGTAGGTACCTTCTGCCTCACATGTAAAGAGTAGCATTTCAGCACAGCATTAGAATATGGAAACTGTTTATTGGTTATTATAGTTACAAATTTATGTTATATTGTACTTTACCCTGTTTGTTGTATCTGTTATATGTCATAGTGCGCAGGGGCGTCATTAAAGATCTGCTTGCTTGAGTAAATCTTTTCTGTTCTTTTTTATGCTTTTTCGGGAGATTTTTTTGTAGAAACATGACTGTTTTCCTTATTGCAGTTTCATGTTGGTGGGAGAACCATTTGGTTGTAAAACAATGACATTTGAGAAACTGTGTGAGGGTATGACCTTGTTGAATGAACATTGGCCATGTTGATGATTGTGAAAAAGTCAAGTATCGAATCATCAACCCAAAGGTTGTGACCATGGGTCAGTTATTTGGTCAGTTTGATCCAGTCTCACATGAGGTAAGAATCTCCTTCATTTTTATTGATGTAAAAGTTAAGAAAGGTAATACTAACTTTTGTTTCTTGCATTTTACTGTTGAACTGGAATTATTTTGAATTGTTAGAGAAGTTTTTTTACATAAATGCAAAATTCCTTTATGGTGTTATAATAAAGAGTTGTGTCATTGTTTTAGTGGACAGATGGTATTGTAGCAAACACTTTCCATGAATTTGCATCAACGGACACCTCAGACTGGAAGTGGGTGGTATTTGATGGACCTATTGATGCCCTGTGGATTGAAAACATGAACACAGTACTTGATGATAACAAGAAGTTATGTTTGATGAGTGGAGATATTATTCAGATGTCGCCCCCTATGTCACTTATCTTTGAGATGATGGATCTTTCGCAAGCCTCATTGAGTTTTGTATACATAAAATACCCACAACCTGAAATATTCATCTGAACTTTATGCAATTGAACGTAATTTTGCATGATTTAATTTTGAAGTTACATGACTTGGTTTTTTATTTACTTTTTAAAGTATAAATCTCATGCTCCTGCAACATTGCCTGCCAAATCGTTGGCTGTTTTTGTATTTAATCTAATTGTATCACTTGATAGTACAGTCAGCTACTTGGAGTCATTGTGATATGATCTCCATAGAACCATCCGCACTTGGGTAGAGACCTATCATGAAGTCTTGGTTAAATCAGTTGAATAAGATCATGTTACGAGAAGCTGGCGTGGCCATAGAAGCCATGTTTGTTGATCCATGTATGAACTTCATCAGAAAAAATTGCAAGGTTGGTTAAATTATAAATATCATACATGATTTGTTATTTGAATGTTAACATACTTCATTATCCTTTAAAACTTCTTTTAAGTCCAGTGTACCTGGTTATACCCATTATTGTAACATCAAATATTTATACTTTTTCTGTTCATGAAAGCAATACTTTTTGCTCATTTGAGATATTTTATTTTAATTGCAGGTTGTCGACTTAAACATTAATTTCCTTTATTTTTGTTAGCTTATGCACAGAATGAGTTGCTATCTGGATGAATTCTCCAAAGTTGTGTTAACCTTTGGGGAAATGGTGGAGAAGTCCTTAAACATTTTATCGAATTGATATTTCAGGAATACATTGTACCCAAGCCTTCTAACATTGTATGATTATTGATGTATCTGATAGATATGTTACTGGCTGAGGCTCTTAGTTCACCCGACCTTGAATACAACAGAACACTAAGAACATGGGTTATTGTAAGTAATTTTGTATTCCCACTACATGTAATGAGCTATCATACACCTACAGTCTTATCATTGTATCCTGTTTCTTGGGTTACTCAGCGATTTTTTTCCTTCTTTGAGCCTGGTAAACAGACCCTTCCTAATTGAAAATAAAGACTTTTTTCCCAATTCCTGACGTAACAATTCCCAATTTTGGCACTACACCACACATTTTTTCCCAATTGGACTGGACATGGACCCATTCCCAAAATTGCAAAAAAATCACTGTTACTGCTGTTAAATGTTCCTAGTTCCCAACTAAAAAATTTAGTTTAGTGTATGTATCAAAAAATGGGAGAATTTAGTCTTTTGCATGAAATGAAATTCTACTAAGGTGTCTTTATCCTCACGTGTCATTAAATTGACCAGAATCTTAGCATCTTCATGTCTTTAGAATCAAGGATAATTTCATTGTTTGATTTATATCTGATTTTCCTATATTTCAGAATGTTATACAATTTCCATTCCATGGTGTATCAGTGCTGTAGATGGTAGATAAAAGTTTGATGCATTCTTCAAAGATCTTATTGGAGGAAAGTTTGAAAAATGATCCGATGCTTAAATGTCCGGGCAAGTTTGATGTCCTGATCCTTCCAGAACAGTTAATTTATGATGTATTCTTTGAGGTACGTTTGGTTGATGAACATTTTTGTGTACTGTGAAATCTGTGAATACAGAACTATAAGGAAGTGAAAAAAGTTTACTTTTATGCTCTGTTGGTCTTCTTGTAATACAGTGTAACCTCTCCAAAGCAACACCGCTTGGGAGAAGCAAAATTATGTTGTTGTTGATAGGTTGTTTCTCTAGAAAAGCTAAATTAATTGTTAAATCATACGTAGGAAAAAATCATGCCATTGTTGAAGAGAGGTTGTTGGTTAAGAGAGGGCCACTCTGAATAGGTTGCTCTGTATATTAATAATTGCGTACCATACATGACTGTAGTTCTCACTTGGCCTCTATTTATGGGGACTTTTAACTCAGGTCTGACTGTTTTCCTCACTTACGTTCACAGCTTTTTATTGTTGTCACATGTACAGTACAACCATTCTTCAATAATGGAAGATAAAAAGAGGAAGAAGATTCTGTATTCTTGTTTGATAACAAATATTGATATCTGTAGATTATAATAACCTACCAATTTGTTAGGCTGTGGTTTTATACTAACAGTTATCATTAAACTGTAAATTTGTAACCATTTATAAATTAGTAAAACTAACTATTTTTAATGTGTACATTAGTGCATGCGTGTATGTGCCATTGATGTGGTTCACATGTTTTCACAAATCACAGGCTATCAGTTTTGTAAACGAATGACTTCTTTGTGTTATTATCCATAAATCACAGTGTTTGGTGCCTACATTCACCTGTAGTTTCATTTAAATATTGTAATAAAATATTCAATCAGCCTCAGTTAGGTGATGGCAAGGTTGGTTGTATGTATTGTAGTGTATGCTTATGTGGTTACACTAATGATGAATCATTCTGTGTGAACATTGTGAATAGGTTTCATTAAGTTTCCATGCCTGAAACACGTGTATACATGTTGTGTTGTATATTTTTCACACTCCTGGCACATTGTATACTTTGAGTTTATTTTTATTTTATATCTTGTATAATTTTTTGTCAATGATTGTACAATACACTAAAATCCTTATTTCCATCCTATAATCTTCTGGCATGTATTCTGCAGTGTTCGGTCTCTCCTTGGTGTTGGGATGTAATGTATCTTGCACAAAATTTTCATCTATGTCCTTTTATGTTCTTGCAAAACATTTTTATTATCCCCTGCTGATGTATGTATATCATTTACTTTGTAACCTTCATTCTCCCTTATCTGAACAAAATTGAATAAAACCTCGTTTTCATATGTGTTTTTACTGCATGTTTTGGTGGCATGTTGTTTACTTCCACCGTTTGTGAGCATGTTTTCAGTACCGATGTGAATCTTACACAAAAATACTGAATTTGAAAAAAAAACATTTTGCATATCTTGAAATTCAGTTTAAGCAATTTGAGACGAAGAGAGTTTTTATATATTATATGTTAGATACTTTATATAATATTAATGCATGGTCTGTATTGATTACATGATGTACTGTTGTCTTAATATAACGAGATACTTTATATGATATTTATGCATGGTCTGTAGTGATTACATGATGTACTGGTGTCTTAATGTAGGAGTGAATGGATTCATTGTAGACATGTATAAATAAAGCATGATTCAAGCATTTCACATTAATTTCTGCAGAAGAAACTTTTCACAAAACTTCTGTTAATCTGCATCAATTCGATCTGAAAATTTCCTTAAATACTGAACATAGCTTTAATTTTTGACTTCTATATGTTTTAGGCATCTGCTATTTGTTCGCCCCACTGGAACAGGAAAGTCTGTGAATGTCCAGGATATGCTGATGCATAATCTTACTAAAGAGAAGTTCCTTCCAGCATTTGTCAACTTCTCTGCACAAACCAGTGCTAATCAAACACAGGTACAACTTGAAACTTTTTTAGCTCACCTGAGCAGAACATCAATTGATGTAAATATGCTGTGCATTAAGTTTCCATTAATGTTTAAGGTACCTATATTAATGTCTGAATTTAGTTTCTGTTTGACACAACTGGTTCTTGCTCATCAGTGTTTCATTCTCTGTACTTTTCATTCTGATGTATGACCTTTGTTTTCTGTTTTAGAACATTATTATGTCTTGTCTGGACAAGAGAAGGAAGTGTGTGTATGGTCCGCAGATGGGTAAAGGAGCGATTATCTTTGTTTATAATATGAACATGCCACAAAAAGAAGTTTATGGAGCACAATCTCCAGTTGAATTTCTTAGATAATATCTTGACCTGGGCAACTGGTAATTATAATCCTTACAGCTACACATGTTATAGTGGTAGCTGTTGGCTGAAGTCATAACTAATTATTTATTCATAGTTATAGAACATTTTAAGTAAGCAGTTCCTGAAAGTATTTGATATCACAGTAAAACTTTGCCACATAAATTTATGAATTTATTGGTTGATATCAGTCATTTCTTATACATAAGCTTGATTGATTGATGTTGAATTTGATCAGAATAGAAACAACACATAAAAGTGAGTTCATGAGGGCATGTATCTATCTTTAGTATATTTTATGATTGATTGTTTTATTTTCAAATTATTCCATGAATAATCTCATTTTATTACAAGGTATGACTGGAAGGACACATCAAGGATTACACTACAAGTCATGCAATTCGTCTGTGCAGTGGGTCCACCAGGTGGTAGTAGAAATGATGTGACACCGAGATTTTTTACGACATTTTAATATTGTTGGTATGAACCCGTTCAATGATGACGCAATGACAAAGATCTTCTCTGTTATCATCTGTACGTACCTCAGTGTAAGTAACTCCGACATCATTAACACGGGACAGAATGGAAGACTTGTACATTGGTGCATCTTGTTGACAAATAAGATATTTTAATATCTTTATCAAAATTGTTTTATTTCATATAGAAAGCAGTTCAATAAGTTTGACACATTGATACAATGAATTGGAAATGAAGAAATGTATGAAGTTGTGTTGTAACAGACGATGTTTGTTTCTGCTCTGTGGTGTTTAATCAGTATTTTTTATCAGAGCAAATGTAGGGTGATTGACTCATTGTTACCTTTGTTACCTTCTTACCTACATAAGTAGACATTTTTACTAATAGTATTATGGATTGAATATGTCAGTAAATGGTTAACAGACCAAACTTTTCCGTGTTGTAAGAAGTATCTACTTAATTTAATTCTAATCTATGATGAAATTTGTTTTACATTTTTTTCTCACAGGCTCAAAAATTCCAGTCAGACTTTTTCACACTTGGTAATCAAATAGTTGCAGCAACATCAGACATGTACAAACAAGCCATCACTAATTTGTTATCAACCCCTGCAAAATCTCATTATGTGTTTAACTTGAGAGATTTCTCCAGAATTATACTTGGTGTGTGCTTAATCAAGAAAGCACAAGTAGAGAATGAGAGAGTTATGGTCAGGTAATAATTTTATAACAGTATTTAATAAACTTGGTGACTCTAATAATAAAATGATAATAATAACTTTAATAATAAAACTTGGTGACTCAAAAAAAATTGTTTGATTCAGGTATTATGATTCATTTAATTGTATTTTTTATGCCTCTTTGATGAGTTGTTAATTTTTAGTATTTTTTTATCAGAGATGTGATAATTGTAAATACATAATTACTTATTGCAGGAATTATTAATCAATCACATACAATATTTTACAGATTTAGGGTCCTTGAAGTAATGAGAGTCTTCTATGTTCATCTTACTGATGACAACGACAGGAAGTGGCTATTTGAGTATGTTCAAGTATTGTTCATGCCATTAAAAGCTGCTACTTACGTGTCTTCTGTTGATTAAAATTTGCGCTAGTTTTTTATTCACAGAAATGCTACATGGAAGTTTTATTTATCTATACTGTATAAGTAAATGGTTGAGTGTGAAATAGGAAAGATTGTTTTCTTTAATGAACATGAAATCAATTTATAATGAGTCTATAGTCATTTTTAACAAAATGTCAAAGTTATTGTAATTCATGCATGGATTAACTTGATCTCCGTTTTCTCACAGGGCTGTGAAGAAATCAGTGAAAGACTTCTTTAAGGAGAGTTTTGGTATACTGTTCGAAAGTCTTTCTCCCGATGGTGGAAAGATGAAAGAGGAAGACTTGCATAGTTCAATGTTTGATGACTATATGAACCCTGACGCTGAGGCTGAGGAGAGAGTATATGATGAAGTTTGCTCCCTTGATGACATGTACAAGATTGTAGAACAATGTTTTTAAGAATACAACAATACACATAAAAGCGGAATGAAGCTTGTCATCTTCAGGTGTAGACTTTACTGCATGTTTATGAATGTACTTCTGTCAAATTTAAATCATTAGAACAAAAGAAATCTTAAGATAAAATATAAAAGATAAATTGTGAAGTCAAAAACAAAGAAAATATATGAACAGGGAAGTGTGACATGCAAACAGGTGATGTACATGTAACATATAGTTTCAGAATTGAAATGCTTTCACCAGCTCTTATGACATAGTAGCGTTTACTCAGCTGATCTATTTTCAGGTATGTACTTGAACATCTGTCACATATCAGTCGTGTACTCCCTGGAGGCAGTACCTCATTGGTGGTGTTGGTGGGAGTGGAAGACAATCTCTGACATGTTTACCTACTGCCATGGCTAGATACGGTCTCTTCCAACCAGAAATCTCAAAGAATTATGGAAAGACAGAATGGAGAAACTACATTTAGGTTACTTTTTACTGTTTTTTGTTTTGTTTAAATGAAATTCATGATAATTTCTCATTTATTTCTGATCCTGTCTTAATCATGTAAAATATGGTTAGCACTTACCATGAGGCTGCTGCCTTGATATAAATAATTTCATCTGTTTGTCAAAGTTGCTGGTATTTCTGTCGTAAAAAAGATAATTATGTTATGCTTCCTTCAGTTGCTGTGATAAAATTATTTCCGTATGGAATGCTGACAACATTTTGAAGTAATTAGTGCTTTGTGTGGCTTACACATCAAACTGATAAAATAGTTTTACTTTCTAATGCAAGGTGAATTACAGAGTGATATATATAATGTTTATAAATTGCTTCTAGATAGTTCAATGTACTCGTAAATTCTGATGTGTAGAAAGTTGTATTCCATGCTGGTGTTGTTGATCCAGAAGTGGTATTCATGTGGTAACTCTGGTCAAACATGAGTGTAGAAAGCTGATTATGTGATTCAATAAAACATATAACTGTTCATTGTTGTTATATATGTTTACCAGAGCAATTTGTTAAACATTTTGTCCTCATCTTTTATTTTTTTGTGCAAACTTCAGATTGTCTGTGTTGATACTGGTTTCAATATTTGTCTCAATTAAAATCAGAGATATTTATGTAGTGTACATACTTATTTCATGATTTTAGCTTTAAAATGATGTTTTATTATTTGAGTTTAAAAATGATATAATGACAAATATATGATGAATTTAAATCCAGCAAACTTGTACAGTACTTATATTGTCTTTTATAAATGATGTTAATTCATAGTGTTTCATATACAATTTCTACCATTACTATTGTGTTATTTAATGTGCTTGTGTTTATGAGTTTATCAGTCTGATCAATGCACAATTCTGTTTAATTTTTAAATTTATCTTACAGATTTTTGATGATTCACTAGATGTTTACATTCAGTCTTTTTACATGAAGTTCGACATTGTTTTCTACTTTGAATTAAAACTAAACCATCGTGATATAAATTGTTTGTGTATTTTTTAACTTCTTAAGCATTATTTGTGCTTGGGGCTGATTTTTATGAAAAAAGACACAATATTTACATATATTCATTGATCATTTATTAATTTGTTACAGAATTTGTTGAAGACAACAGGCAGTGGTAGAGAAACCTCATTCTTAATAACTGACGCACAAATGAAAGAAAAATCATTCCTTGAAGATATTGACAATCTTCTCAACATGGATGAAGTTCCCAATATCTTTGCAGCTGATGAAAAGTCGGAAATTATGGAGGTATGTACATTGATCTGTATAAAGCATGTCCCTTATGTGTTCATATTTTTACATATTTCGGATTATGCAGTGAAACCCCTGAAAACCGAAATTCTCTGAAATTCGGACTTTGGGCCCAGTCAAGAAGGGTTTTTTTTTTAGTTCATATTCAAAAGTTTGTGTCCATCAGTAAGCAGCATTTGATATAATTAATTTTCTTTATTTCTAATTATTAGAGTATTCGATCTGCAATGCAGGCCCAGATTTAGAAGGGAATGGTGGAGATGATTTCTCTCCTCTAGCTATGTTTGTATTTTTTGTGAATCGTGTCAAGGAGAATTTACACATCATTATTGCATTCAGTCCTATCGGAGATGCATTCAGGAACAGATTAAGGCAGTTCCCTTCACTTATCAATTGTTGTACCATTGAATGGTTTCAGGTATGATTTGTTGCTTGATTTTATTTACTGCTGTTTCTAACTTTTTGTTCCCCTTCAGGAATATTAGTCCAACTTTTAAAATATTTGGTGGATATGTTATGTATTTAATATCATTAATTACATTGCTCCAAAAACATTGTTGGAAATCAGGTTTCTGTTGATTGTGCTGGTAGTAAATTAAGAGGAAATCTTAGTTAATGTAATTCTGTTGAATAGTTAAAGCTTAATTAGTTGGTGATATAAATCTTGTGACAAAGTACATATTACAGTTTTAAGTTTGATACTAATATTTCTTGAGTTTTCATGAAACTGATTCATGAGTGCCTCACATTTCAGGCCTGGCCATCTGATGCCTTAGAGACAGTTGCAAACAAGTTTTTGGAACAACTTGATATTGAAGAAGATCAGAAATAAGAGACTGTCACCATCTGTAAACATTTCCATCAGAGTACTAATTCACTGTCTGTGGCTTATCTCAATGAACTTGGTCAACATAACTATGTGTCCCCTACATATTACCAAGAGCTGATCAAAGCTTTTAAGTGGGTGCTTTTAAGTTTTAAGGTGGGTGCTAAACAAGATGAAACTTTAAAAGCTAAGAGAAGATACTCATAGGATTGGGAAAACATGCTTTTGCTGCCAGTCAGGTATGGCAGTCACAGAAAGATGGTATTGATATATTGATTTAAATTGTTACATAATGCATTGTGATGTAATATTGGCATATGCATAATTTGTTCTAACTTTTGAAAATCAGTAGATTGAACAAACTTACAATACTAGTTGTTGAATGCTTGAATCAGTGCAGATAAGAAATATGATGATCACGCAGGTTTTTGATTAAATGATCATATTTGTTTCTTAGCAAACAAAATCATTCCTAAATGGTTTTTATAGCAGTAAATGTTTGCCACATGTAGGTAGCAGACATGCAGAAAGAGCTTGATGAGTTACAGCTACAGTTGATAGTTTCTGCTGAAGAGAATTCCAAGATATTGGTTGTAATTGAGAAAGAATTTGCCGAAGTTGAAGAAACAAGTAGACTTGTAAAGGCTGATGAGACAAGATAAATGATCCAGATAAACCAGGACAGAAGATTCTGGATTACTGGTGTCCGTCAAAGAAATTACTGGATGAGATGGGCTTCCTCAGCATGCTTAAAGAGTACAACAAAGACAATATTCCTGTAAGTTAATATATTAATTGAGAAATGAATAATTCTTGTTACATTTACATTCTACAAATAGATATTTGGTCAGGTTACAGAGCAGGACAAACTAAGATTATGAACATGTTTACTGTGATTTGAAAGGTTCCACTACACGTGTATGTAATCTCTTTCCATTGGTTGTATTTTTTGGTGTCAGTTCTGCAGAAAATCTGCAAGGAATATATCAATAACCCAGAATTTGACCCTGCTAAAGTAGCAGGCACTGCATCAGCCCCTGAAGGTCTTTGTAAATGGATTATGGCTATGGAAATTTATGATTGTGTTGCTTAAGTTGTTGCTCCTAAGAAGGAACGTCTTGGTGAGGCCGAAACTGAATGAACTCAACTATGAAACTCCTTAATACCAAGCATGCTGAATTAGCTGCTGTTGAAAAGCGTCTGGCAGATTTGAAGGCCACGTTTAAAGAGATGATTGACAAGAAAGAACAGCTTGAATTCCAAGTAGACTTGTGTGGACAGAAACTTGTCTACGAAAAATTAATTAAAATACTTTTTGATTTGTTCACCAGGTGAACGCCCTTGTATTGTTTCTTAAGGTGTTATTTTTGTATAAAATCCTTATATGTACAATTTAACTTGGATTGTTAACAGTATAAGTGTAAATTAGTGATTTTGTTATTCTGCATTTCATGTATATATTCATTCGCCAGAAGTCAATGTCTGAGCTTCAAAAAACACCTTTTCTATATAATTTTTCTTTCAGTCCAAGAAGATTCCTTGTTCGAAAGAGTTTTCTTTGAGTAAATGTCTGGGTAAACCAATAAAGAAGCAAGTGTTGAATATTTTTGGTTTACCTCGAGATGCCTTCTCTATAGATAATGGTGTCATAGTGACTAATATCAGAAGATGGTATGTCAACTTTGAATTATTTCACTATTTAAAACTGCCAGATTTTATGAGGATATGAAGTAAACAGTAATGAAATTTGTGTCAATAAACATCAAATACCATTTGCATTCATCTGTTAACTGTTCCAAGCCTCAGGCTGTAAAAACTTCTGTGTGTCTGTTGGCCAATTCTTTATCTTGAAAAAAAATTAAAATATTCCTGTTAACAGCACACATAGAAATATTTCTGTTTGTACAAATTCAGGCCATTGTTAAATAGTTAAATAATTCTTACATATCAGATCATATGTGTACTGTCATCCTATCTAATGTAAAGAACTTATTCATAATTCTATTCAGTAAAAGCTTAATATTCAGACAAGACCACATTGTTTATTTATTATAGCATTTAGCTATGATGGAGACTGTTGTTTGTGTATTATAGCATTTAGCTATGATGAAGACTGTTGTTTATTTATTGTAGCATTTAGCTATGATGGAGACTGTTATTTATTATAGCATTTAGCTAAGATGGAGACTGTTGTTTATTTATTATAGCATTTAGCTATGATGAAGACTATTGTTTGTGTATTATAGCATTTAGCTATGATGAAGACTGTTGTTTATTTATTGTAGTAGCGATGGAGGACATGTTGGAAGACTTTATGTTGGGAGAACAGCTGTTATTGGTTGGTAACCAGGGTGTCGGTAAGAACAAGATAGTGGACAGATTTCTGTATCTACTCAACTGGCCTAGAGAATAAGATATACAGTTACATAGGCAAGATATTGAATTGTTACTTATTAAATTGTATGAATTTATCACTAACATTCTATATATTCTCATCTTGAATACATAATTTACATAAAAAAGAACATTTTTATTACTCCTCCATATCACTTATTCATATATTTAAAAAAGATCTTTAATTGTTTTGCAAGAATTCTAGTTTTTTTAGCTCACCAGAACCGAAGGTTCAGGGTGAGCTGTTAGGATGGGTAGGTGGATGCTCTGGCGTCCGTCATCTAGCGTCAACAATGGTCTCCTCCTCAGAAACTACCAGTCGAATTTACTTCAAATTCGCTGTGCAGAAGCCTTTTAATGTTCTAACTGCAATTTGCTCATATTGTACCGGTTGACCCCTATTAGGGGCCACTAGAGCTAAAAATAGAAATACATTTAAACGTCTTCTTCTCATGAACCAATGGATGGATCATCACCAAACTTGGTCTGTAGCATCCTTAGATGGTCCTTTCTCAAGTTCGCTCAAATACATTTGGTCGGCCGCTTTTAGGGGCCGCTAGAGCTAAAAATAGAAATACCTTAAAATGACTTTTTCTCATGTTTCTATGGATGGATTATTACCAAACTTGGTTTTTAGCATTTTTAGATAGTGTTCTATCAGATTTGCTCAAGTAAAAATGGTTGGCCCCAATTACGTGCCGCTAGAGCTAAACATAGAAATACCTTAAAATGACTTCTTTTCATGAATCAGTGGTTGGATCATCACCAATTTGGTCTGTGGCATCCTTCAGTCATCACGAATATTCTTTTGTGGTATCCTTTGATGGTCCTTTATCAAGTTTATTATTGTTCCCCATTATTTGCCCACAAGTGTACCTTCATTACCTTTTTAGTAGCAAGTTAATTAATATTTATTCTGGTGAGTGATGTAGGGCCATCATGGCCCTCTTGTTTCCTTTTGATGTTTGTAAATAGTTTCTTTCATAAAAAATCATCTAACACAAATAAGATTTAAATATCTACAATTTGTTTTGATTGATTTAAACAAAAAATTGGACTTGTGCTAATATTTATTAATACATTAATAGGTAAACTGTGGCTGATTAAATCCAATTTCTTGAAATTTCTTTAAGAATTTGTTAAGAATATTGTCAGAAACATAAGTGCTGTTAATGATGACTGAAATTTATGATTTTGATGGTTCAGTTTCGTTGCTACTGCTATTATTGTCCCAGTTAGCACATGTATGCAGATTCTGTGAGTGAAGCGTGTGTCTCTTGTTGTTGTATGTTGTATAATAAAGTCACTATTTCTGTTACAGGGATATCACTGTTCAGACATTAACTTTACAACCTACTGTACAAGATTGTGTTATCAGGTATGAAGATTCTCCATTAGTAAGTTATTGTTGTCTTATTATTTGGTACTAGTCTTACCAAAAAAATCTTACTGTTTGTTAAACCAGTGCCTGTTTCATTGATATATCTTTTCAGTTAAATGTTTTAATATTTAGAAATCCTGCTAATGCTTATTTATAAAAATAAGTGTTTTTATTTACTGATTATTATGGATTTATTTCAACTGTTGAAGGTAGATGTCTAAAATGTACATTAGCACAATTCTTTAGTTCAAAAAATGCTATTGTAGCTATGAAATGACACTCATGTGTCTGTTTGATGGAATGTATCACTTTTATCTATATCAAAATTTGAGATATGTTAATTACTTACTTGTAATACTAACAAATATAAAAAATTGAAACACTAGGGGATATAATGTAATACTGAAAAGAGATTTACTTGCAATTCATGAACGATACAAAAAAAGTTATAAACTTGAGATTGGCCTCTAGGACTCCATGATCAAGTGCTTATGGTCTCTAATCACTAGCCCCTCACTGCTATAAGTATGAATTCCACCCTGGACCAAAGTTCACTTGTTAGAAAGCTGTTGCTGTGACACTATAAACCACAGAATGTGAGATTGGCCTCCATGGTTTCTCTCAAAACAGTGCAGTCTGATTGGTTGAATCTGATCACTGTTTGAAAATCAACCAATGGAAAAGCTGTATTATTGGTATAGTGTCTTCTTTTGCTGTGATCCAAACTTCATATGATAACCTAAAACCAATACTTTTTGCATATTTTTCTGTGATTATTAATGTGTTTGATATTAGATAATCTGTGGTTTTTGTCATCATTTCCCAAATTCCACACAGCCATGTTTTATTTCTTTTATACTGATTTTCTTTCTTCATTTTATCATTACAGCTTAGTCAGGTATGAAGCCAAGTGACCAGGTGATTGTTTCTTGCCCTAACTTTAGAATGGTTGTGATAGCAAACAGACCAGGTTTTCCATGCCTTGGTAATGATTTCTTCTGTACAATGGGTGAGTTGTTTCTTAAAACATCATATATCATTGTGTTCATTTTGTGTATTTAAAGAGGAAGATAAGAAGATTATTATCATGTTCTTTTTCTATTTTTTTGAGGACCTTGTATTCTTTCTGTTTGAAAATGTTTCTTCATTTTTTTCTTTACTAATTTTGGATTTTTCATTTTTTTAATTACTTTGAAAAAAATCTACAGTTTTACAAAGTGATTAAAAGTGATTGCACCGTCATACTTCAGCATTAGTTGACCGTATGATAAATACCTTTACATTATGGACAAATATCCTATTTTTTTTTTAAAGTCCCTTACTGAATGGCTTTTCCTGCATAAATATGCTGTTTTATTTCTTGAAATATTGTCTTATACTCATATGAGACTTGTGTGGATATTTATCAAATAGAAACATTACTTATCTAAAACAATTCCAGCATGTGTCTTATATCACACTATGCTGAGCATGTAATGATTGTACACTCTACTGCGAAAGTAATGCCCTGTTTTAGAATTAATATTAAACCTGAATGGTGTAATTACACATTATTAAACTCATGAATGGACATTTGAACAAATGTGTTTTCATATTTTTCATTATGCTGTTTGGCCAAAATAATTTATCATTGATCTTTTCTGATTGTGTGTTTTATTCATGAATATTTAAATAATCTATTTCCATGGTAGCGACATAAATATATGGTTCAGTCAATTTGTTATTTCAACAAAAAGTCAGCTGTGTCTTTCTTTTGTGTTTCCATGTATTTCATCCACTGTATGTCTTGTATTTCACTATACATGTTTGCAGTGGTAAATATAGAACAACATTTTTGTAGGTGATATATTCAGTTGTCATGCTGTTGACAACCCTGATAAAGCATCAGAAATGGTGATGTTACATCAATACGGCCCTGACGTTCCCAAGGCTATTTTAGAGAAATTTGTTTTGTCTTTGGTGATCTCAGAGATATGGCTGACAAGGGTCTTATGTCTTACACATATTCCACTAGAGAAGTTGTAAATATGGTCAAACATTTACAGGTATTTTCTGATTTAATCAGATTTTCTTCAGCACCCAATTGTATAAGCATTGGTGAAATCACTGGTAAAATTTCAAGTTATGGTAAAATTTGGGTTGAAGTGATTGTTAAAACTAAGATTACATGGAATAATTTGTGGTTAAATTTAATTGTCTGATGTAGGTAAGGAAGTTTTCAACATCTTCAATATGTCTGTTTACTCATCTGAATTGTTGAGGTCCTTCAGTATTTGTTACAACAAAGGCAGCCATCTTGTTTCTGGTCAACTTTTGGTTAATTTCATATCCTAACCTCAAATTTATTCCAGTGGTTAAATTTCACTAATTTTTGTACATTGAATGCAGATTGTTTAACATGTGGAAAGTAACAGTATCTGCAGATATTTAAGCCTTAAATACAAATTTAAGGCTGTAACTATGTTATTAATGTTCACTGGTTTAATGAATAATTGTACTTTTTTGTAATCTGAAATTGCACCAACAGATTGATTGTTAATATATATATTTTGTTGGTTATCATAGCAACTGTTAATAATGTAGATACATACATTTTTCAGAAATATCCAAATGAAGGTTTAACATCTGTGATCAAGAATGTGTTTGATTTGATTCTTACAACAATGAATTACATGAAATCCTCATCACAATGGTGCAGAAACATAGGATCCCTTTAGGGGCCTGCCCCGATAGTGTCCAGCTTGCTCAGGAGTATACTTATACAAATTGACATTTCACCATGAACTTAGTTATGAATAACATCTGTTGCAATTTCTATGTGTATTGACAAATCGATCACTTTGCTTTGTTACAGCATTTGATTGATGTGATACAAGGTGACATTGTTAATCATATTTTCAGTTAAACCAGTCAAATTGCTCAACTATCTTGCTCTTTGTCAGTTTTGATCAGTTGAAATAAGACCAAACAGTCAAACAATTCCTGTGCCATGTTTACTGGTAATAAATTACATGGTTCTTGTACCCTGATCAGCCATAAGATAATTGTATTTTGTTCTGATCGTTCAATTATTGTGAATGTTGAGGAAAAGGTACTGTGACTGTTGTGTTTTTGTTATGTATTTTTTATACCACTTGAGAGAAATAGTCAGTCATCATGTTAACTCTGTATTGTTATGATATAAGGCGAAACTACAATAACATCTGTGCTTGACCTTTTGACATGGTCACTTAATACTTAAATTTTGAATTCAATTATTAAGCTGCTCATCTATATATTGCTTTGTACAGTTAAACCTTGGTATTAAGACCACCTTTTTGTCCAAACAGTTAAAAGCTATTACAGTGAGCTGGCTTAATATTGAGGTAGTCACTAATTGTTTATCTATATGGAATAATTTTATCTCACCATTATGAAACTGATAACTTCCCATTTAAATTTCATTTGAAAATAAATGGCTTTAATCTATTTAGTCTTGTCACACGAACCACAAGTATTATTTTGCTTGTCCAAATAATTTATCAATATCATGTACAAATTTGGTGCGGTAAAAATTATACTGAATTTTATCACAGTATTTTTTACTTGTGAATTCAATGAGAAATAAAATATATCCAAAACATGTTTGTATTGTTTATTTTCTTATTTATTGAATTTTGACATATTTTTAGTGATCTGAAAGTATGGTTCATTTATATGGTGTTGTTTAGTGTTTGGATATATTCTGTTTCTTAAAACTTTTATTGGCTATAATAAGGTAAGTCCAAAGCTAGACCTCAGTGGCCCCTATTTTTGTTTTTATACATGTATATCTTTATGCAATATTTAATAAAACAGTTTCTTATTAATTAACTGGTAGCTCTTAAAAAGATTCCAAAATGAATTTTTAGATTTTAAATTCTTCTTTTAAAGAGTGCTTTTCTGGCACATTTTGGACTTATGTCTAAAATAGAAGGTTGATGCCTTTGAGTAAGGTGGATTTGGACGCCAGAATTATTAATTGCTAAATGTGAACACACTTGACTGGATTCTGAGATTTTCGGATACTGTAGAACACAGAGTGAATTCTTGGAGAGCATGAATATTTTCTTCACTAAATTCAAATTACACAATATACAATTACATTGAAATGTAGACAGCCTTGTTTGAAGAAAAATAATTATTTCATTATATCCAATATTTCTATAAATTCAATATTTTGTTGTATCCAATATTTCACAATAATTCCAATTTCACATTATTTTACTGTAGATATTATAGATTTAGCGTAGGCTTTCTGTTTCAAGTTTTTGTTTTAAAGTAGATGTATTTAATAATTTTCTAAGCGCCCTAGGCGTCAAAAAGGAGGTTTACAAGAATTGATATCCCTTCTGCCTAAACAGGGCCCGGTGACTGTAAGAGTGGAATCCTTACCTATGGATAAGACGGAAGCTAGAGCTGAGAAGTTTACAGAACAGCAGGCTTTCTGGAATGTTCCTTTATATGAAACAAACATTATCTGTGATATAGCTGTTGCAAACAGTAGGTTTTCAAGAGTTTTAATGCTAGCGGATTTAAAAATGGTTTTCAATACTTTAATTTTTACAAAAGAACCAGTTTCAACATCAGTCTGAAAAATAATTGTAATAGACAGTCTACAAAAGAACTTGTTGATCAACCTGTGTGCAAGAGAATTAATTTGAACGACCAGCCTATGAGAGAACTAACTTGAATAACCAGTCCAGAAAAGGAATTTTGTTTGTTTCTATAACAAGTCTATTTTTCTGTTTTGCTTTCAACAGTCTTCTTCCTTGAACAATTTAGTGATAATGTTTTACAAACAGATGTTTCTTTATGCTATTTTCATAAAAAAAGACATGACTGGTTATTTTTTCTTAAAATTTTCAAAGACTTGTTTGAAGAGTAGGCTAGTTGCTCTCATTTAACATGGTTATCAGTGGAAGAACAGTTGCATTATTGTATTTTCAGCTCCGAACAGAAGCCCTGGGCATACAAACAACGACGTATTCCACATGGGTACAGCTAATCCTGTTGGATTGTATTCAATGAATCCACAAACTATGACCGCTAACTATCTGGACATATATGACTTGTTCTCGCTGATCAGCAGATCATATCAACTCTATGGGAAACTTGGTCCATAGTCGGCGCCACTAGATGATCATATAATACTGCACGAAGAAATGGTAACTGATAGATTAATTTATATTTTTGACTTAGAACAGAACTATGATATATGAATATGATTGTGTATTAAAAATAATAATTACAGGTTAACTTCTTGGAGGATTAGTATGACATAAACCCCCCCCCCGCCTGCAGGAGGGGATCCCCCTTGCCACTTAGCAGCTCGTAAGGAGTCCCAAGGGACTCATATTTTTCCAGTTCACGGAGTCCCAGCACTCTTATTTCAAAATCCTAGTCAGAACCCCGATAACTTAAAATCTAAGCAAGTTTTTCATGTAGACACAAGAATGCTTTTAATTAAAAAACGATAAATACTAGTGAGAATAATAAAACATAGCCATAAGAAAAAATCTGAAATAAAGGTCTATTCCTTGTTCAGGTGCACTAAACTATTACATGTATGATATTGACTTGACCCCATGCCTCATATTTTGGACACTTCCAAATTCAAAGATAATGTACAAAAGATCAATTTATTTCAGAAAACTGGGTTATTACTCTCTGACAGAGTGGAAAACATTGTGGTAAAAGAACACATTGCTCATAAATGGGTTCTTTTGTCACAATGTTTTCATAAGTCATTTGCTTCAGATGCAGGGAAGTGTGATATTAAAGTTAAATTTGATATTGAAAATGAATGCTTTTGTGAAGTATGAGTATTTATGTGATTCAGTTGTTGTTAGTTTACTCAAAACAAATTATCTACATTCAATTGACTTTGTTCATAATCATCAAGCCAAAATAACAACCCTGAAATATATTTGTTTGGAATTAAACAACAACTAACAACACAGACACACACAACTAACAACACAGACAACTGAGAACACAGATACGCACAACCTACAACACAGACAAGTTACAACACAGACACGCACAACTAACAACACAGACAACTGAGAACACAGATACACACAACCTACAACACAGACAAGTTACAACACCGACACGCACAACTAACAACACAGACAACTGAGAACACAGATACACACAACCTACAACTTAGACAAGTTACAACACAGACACACACAACTAACAACACAGACAACTGAGAACACAGACACACACAACTAACAACATGCACAACTAACAACACAGACAACTAACAACACAGACAACTGAGAACACAGACAACTAACAACACAGACACACTTTACTGACGACACAATCACACACAACTGACCACACGGCCATACTAAAAAACAACAACACTGACATACAACTAACAAAAGAATACAAAGTATGTTACTAGACATGAGGCTGATCCGACTTTGATTGATTGACTTCACAGAGCTGGATTTTACTTCATTGGTATTTACTTCACTTCTTTGTTTGTTATTGCAGTTGTTATAATTCTTGGTTTGAATATTTTTCCTTAATGGTAATAATCTACAGATTTATTTTTAAAGAGATAAGACTCAAGATTTATTTTTGTGCCTAGAATTAAGATTTCTGTTTAGAGAGATAAAACTCAAGATTTATGGTTATATGTATTGCTCATAATACCACATTTCCTTGCATCTGAAGCAGACGACTTTTGAAAACATTGCTTGTAATGAGTAATGGCTTCCTTCCACTCAGTCATAAAGAAATAACCTAATTTTCTTAAATAAAATAATGTTGTGTATATTAGCCTTGAAATTAAAAGCATCCAAAATATGTGTATGAGGCAAAGGGATAAGGGAAAATATTTATGATTAAAGGGTTTAGGTTCAGAATTTAGCTAAAAAAGGAACTCCTTTCATTTGATTACCTCAGAAAAAAATGTAAATCAAGTTATGATGGGTAAATGCTGTATGCTTTACAATCTTCTCGGTGTGATAAGGGTTTGAAACAATTCGTTATCAATGGTTAGAATATCAGGAGTTCAAACAAGAATGACAGTACTTGCAAATGATTTTAGCCTTGGTTACAAGTAGACACTACAGTATTAATTGCTTTATTTTGGCATGAAGTATTTTGCACTCTGCATGAAAGATTCTGAACACACATGGTTACAACTGATTACTCTCGCTGACTACAGTGTTAAGATCAAAGTAATTCAAAGCTTGTTGTGTCTCATTCTGCAGCTGTTCAACAAGAACACTAATACTACACTACATGTTTTAACTACCAAAATATTATTTAACAAGTGTTTAATAAACAGTTTTTGTAGAGGTAGCCTAGTAATTATTTGTTCTAGTTCAAGGGTTGTCCATAAAGGTTTTGTAAAGGAAGCCTAGCAATTATTTGTTTTAGTATGAGGGTTGTCCAAAAAGTTTTTGTAGAGGAAGCCTAGTAATTATTTGTTTAAGTATGAGGGTTGTCCAGGAAGTTTTTGTAGAGAAAGCCTAGTAATTATTTGTTTAAGTATGAGGGTTGTCCAGAAAGGTTTTGTAGAGGAAGCCCAGCAATTATTTGTTTAAGCAAAATTGTCCATTTAATGCCCTTTAAATGTTGGTTTTCTAAAAACAGATGTTTAACAGACTATAAGTTATTTTTACAAGTAATTCTATTTTCGAAGAAGAATTGTCATTTTACTGTCATTAATGTATTTGTATATACTGTTTTGGTGAACATGTTGATAGTTAAAAATTTTCATATTTTGTTTCAGGTGAACAAAGAAGAGAGTTCCAAGAAGGACAACTCTGTGTTTACTGACTTGTACCTTAACAGATTGTTCATTACAAAGGTATGTTTGGGTTCATTTATTTACAAAATGTTGGGAAATAATTCCTTTAGTCTTGTATAAAGTTGTTTAGCCCTTCTGTAAAATACTAACATAGTCACCACATTGTTTGATTGGATTATATTAGATTTTTTGCCATGCCTTTGACTTTGTCATTTATTAGTTTTTTTAAACAAAATTGTGCAAAACTTTCACCATGATCAGACAGTTAATGTGTTCTAGAACAATGTCTGTAGCTCAAAGGTCAATGTCATTATTGGGCTTAATGGATTTGGGCATCTAGTTTATGTTGTGTATCAAGTCTGCTGGGTGTGTTTAGTTGGTTGAGCATGAGGCTTTTGATTATTTAATGTCTCGATTGAGACTGATGTTAGTCTTATGTTACTTTGTGCTCAATTTTATCTTATTAATTGTTCACAAATTGTTTGATGTTTCACCTTACACATGTATTTACCTCACTACATTGTATGTAATGAATTTATCAAATGTAGTCAAAAATAATCTGAATCATAGAATTTGACTTTTCACTATGTTCCATGTACATGTATAGTAAAAACATTAATCATTAATCAGAATATATATGTTATCACACTACTTCTAACTTACAAACAGAAGTCATTTTTATTGAAATTTCTGATAAATTTTGTGTTTAACTATGCAAATCAAACACTACACATTTAGAAGTAATAAGGATGAGTCATATTTAAAATGCACTTACTATCAGATAGGATAGGGTGAAAATTAAAATAAAAATCTGTTTATGAGTTATGGAATAGACTTTTAGAGAAATCTGGTTTTCAGGGAGTATGAATGTGAGGGGTTATGCTGTATATAGATTCAGATGTGTGTAAAGGCCCTATTTCTTATCAAGTCACAGGTTGAACTGTGTAAATTTTATGTATGACATGTGTACATGATGTAGAATTACTAAAATATTACAGAGAAACAATGAATTTTTTGTAGGAAATGTTTGATCTGCTTCAGCTACTGACATAATCATAAGCTATGTTTATGTACCACAGTTATCATAAGCTGTATTTATGTACCAGCACTATTTCTCAATAAGATATAATTATAGCTAAATGAACATTTATGTACAGTTGAATTTTACTTTTGGTAAAAATTCATGAAATTGACTAAAAAATTAAAACCTTGATAATTTTTTTGTATGTTGGGGGGTATTTATGCTAAGTCATATTTTAATTTCTCACATTACTATTTTCTCACTCACCACACTATTTCTCACTTACCACTCTATTTTCACACCATACTAATTTCTCACCACATTATTTTCCACTCACCACACTATTTTCCACTCACCACACCATTTTCTCACTATACTATTTTCTCACTTACCACACTATTTTCCACTCACCACACTATTTCTCACTTACCACTCTATTTTCTCAAAATACTATTTTCTCACTTACCACAATATTTTCCACTCACCTTACTATTTTCCATTCACCACACTCATTTCTTACTTACCTCACTGTTTTCTCACCATACTAAGTTCTCACTAACCACACTATTTTCCACTCACCTCACTATTTTCTATTCACCACTCTAATTTCTCACTTACCACACTATTTTCCACTCACCTCACTATTTCTCACTTACCACTCTATTTTCTCACCGTGCTAATTTCTCACTTACCATGCTATCTTCCACTCACCACACTATTTCTCACTTACCTCCCTATTTTCTCACCATGCTAATTTCTCACTTTCCACATTATTTTCCACTCACCACACTATTTTCCATTCACCACACTAATTTCTCACTTACCACACTATTTTCTCACCATTCTAACTACTAACTAACCAGGTTATTTTCCACTCACCACACTATTTTCTCACTGGCCACTCTATTTTCTCACCATATTATTTTTTCACTCACCACACTATTTTTTCACTTACCACTCTATTTTCTCACCATACTAATTTCTCAACACTACTTTTGTAAAGCCAGCTCTTGGTGAGCTTGACATTGTTGTCAAAATGGCAGTTCTGCGTATGTGCATGCGTGTGCGTGACTTTCTTTTCGGGATCATCACTTCCCTATGCATCAGTGGATTTTGAAGAAATGACTTGGCACAATTGTTCACCATGATGAGAGGGTGTGTCAATTGTTTTACCTTGCCCAGACTGTAACTTCTTTCAGCATTGATGTGTTTTAATACCACATAGCATAATTGTTCTCCTTAATGAGACAATGTGTCATGCACAAGAACCTGGACCATATTTTAGGAGGTCAAGGTCACACTTGGGGTTTTAAGGAGCAAATTAATATTGCCATATTTTACTATGTCCAGACTGTAACTTCTTTCAGCATTGATTGGTTTTAAAACAGCATGGCATAATTATTCTTCTTGATGAGACGGTGTGTCATACACACAACCCAGGTACATATCTTTAATGTCAAGGTCACACTTAGGGTTTAAAGGGCCAAAATTGGCTGGTTTTAGTATGTCTGACATTGACATACCATAAATTCTTCATGCACCATTGGATTTTAAAATAACTTGACACAGTTGTTCACTATGGTGTGTCATGCCCAAGACCCAGGTCCATATCTCAAAGGTCAAGGTCACACTTGTTTAAAGGGCAAAAATTGGCATGTTTTACTGTGTGCGGACTTTAAAAAGGAACTTTAGCGGGCTCAACATGTTGCCTTTTGGCAACTTCTAGTATCACTTACCACACTATTTCCTCACACACTATTTTCTCACATTATTCACTTACCACACTAATTTCTTACCACACTATTTTCTTACCACAATATTTTACCCTTACTAAGGGCCCACCACCTTTTCGCTAGAGGTGAAAAAAGCACTGGATTATTGTTTTTCTGTACATGTTAAATACATTTAGTTAAACATACTCTTTATCCTTTGTCTTGTACACATCAAATTTTACACTGGTCAATTTTTTGTACAAGGGTTATTTAGTATTTTTACTATTAATCCTTTTGTTTACACAAATTATTTTTGTGTTCAGTTTAAAACGGTTGAATGCTTTCCTGTCACTGCTTTTGTCAATTGGTTTTTACCATGAAATTCTCATGTTTTTTGAAAAAGTGAACACAAGCATTTGAGGAGAACCAGTTTTCCAGCAGGTTGTTAACTCACTGACACATGGTAGGTAGATATTTTACAGTTTTACTCTTCAAAGTTATACTCATATTTTCATATCTAAATAATGATATTATATTGTAGACCAAGGTATGTTAGTTTTTACTGCTTTATTATGCATTCTTCTCTAAAATAGGACTTTGCACTTTTCTCTGGATATTTTCAATATGTTTTTCATCTCTTCATTATAACGATATTGTTGAATTATTGTTGAATGGTAAATTCTTATCTGTTGATTTCATTGTTAGGGTATTGGTGAATTATTGTTATCTCAATACAGTACTAAAAAATTCATAATGAATATTTGGTGTGGTCAGTTTAAATCAATTGTTTATTATTGTTTACTCTACTATCATCCATGGTGTAATTTGTAATTTTTATTTTTTATACCCCCTGGAACGGATTTGGACTTACATAACCAGCATTGCATACTAGAATGTTGTATTGCTTACACAGTTGTTACCTTAGACCATTCTTAGTGCACCTATATCACCCAACCTTGATTTGACCTTGACAACAATTTTTCACCGTATTGATTGTTGTCATTTAAAATGGTTTGAATGCATGCTAATGGTTGAATATGTACATGATTATAACTATGACGTCTGTGCTAATGTGTCCTCAAAGACTATGATTTGACCTCTGCTGAATTTGCAGCATTATTCTATGACTGTGGAACAAGCTATGAAGATCATGTTCAGTATTAAATGGACCTGTGGCTTAATTATTACACATAGCAACAAATCAACCTAGTTTTTAGCTTGTCTGTTTGAAGAAAAAGTTGCTATTATGATTGCTGCGTCATAATAGTCGTTGTTGTGCAAAAACTTTAATGTTGCCCATTACACAGACACACTTAAAGATATTAACACAACATTTTGAATACTTGATTATCATGACCAGGCACAGTTGCAAGACAAGGGGCATTATTCTGAAAGCTATATTTTTAGAGTTATCCCTCCTTTTTAACTTAGAATTTTGATCAAAATTGCTGCTCTAGTTGATGTAGAAGGCTTCTTTTATACAGTAATGGTGATAAAAAAACTAGATGATATCCTTACTAAAGGTCAGATATTGATTACATGTAGGGAATGTAAGATACAACATCAGAGGGTTGTTTTATTGTAAGGTAGAAGTTTTTCTAGTTTTCCTTGTTTTGAGTTAACTTTGCTGGTCCTTTTGTGAAATCAGTATGCATTAAAACAGTGCTCAAGTTGATACAACTAAGATTTGGGAACAAGTCTTTGATACAACTAAGAATTGGGAACCAGTCTTTGATACAGCTAAGATTTTGGATCCAGTCTTTGATATAATTATTGTTTAGGAAACAGTCTTTGATACAACTGAGAGGATATAGATCTCCTATGCAATATTATGAAAAACATGAGTTTTTAATCATCATATCCAAAGACGTGACTTGATCTTCGTGTTGTGCAACCCCTTCACGCATATGCAACCCCTGTGTGAATTTCATACGTTCAAAAGAGAACCATCTAAAATTTGTTTTGTAAGATTTACTGCTTGTTTACTTGTTATTTAATGTCTCTCTATTTATATTTCAGATAAACCAAGAAAACTGTTCAGCAGAATCAAGAAAATATTATTACCTTGAAGGTAAGTAAATAGTGTTTTATGATCTGAATTTTAGTGAGTTTATATTGACTTAAAACATGAATGATATAGAAAAGTCATTTATTAGTTCATAATTGATATCTATCTGGTCATTGCTAGTGACATTATTGAAACCATATAAAACTATCAGATACATTTAAAAAAACATCATAGTTGCGTCCTGGAACGAATTCAGTCTTAATTATTTATTATAATTTTAAGCCAATAATTTTAACATTCAACCCTCATATTGTTGTTTTGTTTGGAAACTGGATTGTTGACAATCAAAATTTAAAGCCAGAAATTTACAGTTGTAACCCCGTTATCAGGATAGCTCTTTAGAATTATTTTCAAAATAAAATATACTAAAGAAAATTTCTATTCAGAATGATGCGAGAGGTACTACAGACAGGCCACAAGAACAGTTTTGAAATTATATTGACAAGTTCACAGAATACATATGAAAGTGCATATTTTACTACAAAACTGAGAGTAGGAAAAGCATTGAGCTGAGAAATCAGTGACTTGAAAGAATAAACTATGGTGTGTATAAGTTTGATTTTAATAAAGCCCAAAAGTTTTGTCATTCTAATATCTGGTAAAATGTGTTTTACCTTCCGTCCTTCCATATGTCCCATTTTCATGCCTCAGCCATAACTTTATGATTTCGTAATGGATTTCAAAATAAACTGGCACAAATGTTCATCAACAAAAGATGATGTGTTGTGTGCAAGACTCTGACCCAAAGCTCCAAGGTCAAGGCCATATTCAAAGTTTTTCATTTTTAGCTCACCAGAACCAAAGGTTCAGGATGAGCTATTAGGATGGATGGGTGGATGCTCTGGCGTCCTTTGTCCGTCGTCTAGTGTCAACAATGGTCTTCTCCTCAGAAACTACCAGTCGTATTTACTTCAAATTTGCTGTGTAGAAGCTTTTTGACATTACTACTACAATTTGCTCATATTATACCAGTTGGCCCCTTTTAGGGGTCACTAGAGCTAAAAATAGAAAAAAAAATAATTATCTTCTTCTCATGAACCAATGAATGGATATCACCAAACTTGGTCTGTAGCATCTTTAGATGTACTTTTATCAGATTTGCTCAAATAAAAATGGTTGGCCTCTATTAGGGGCCACTAGAGCTAAAAATAGAAATACTTTAAAATGACTTGTTTTCATGAACCAATGGTTGGATCATCACCAAATTTGGTTTGTGGCATCCTTCAGTCATCATGAATATTCCTTTGTAGTATCCTTTGATGGTCCTTTATCGAAGTTATTATTGTTCCCCATTATTTGCCCTCAAGTGTTCATTTATTACCTTTTTAGTAGCAAGTTGATTAACATTTATTCTGGTGAGCGATGTAGGGCCATCATGGCCCTCTTGTTTTATGGAATTTTTGTGTCTCAGCTATCACTTAATTTCTGAATGTATTTTGAAATTACTTTGTTCTGATGTTCTCCATCACTGGATGATGTGTTGTGCTCAAGACCCTGGTCCATACCACCAAGGTCAAGGTCATACTCATATTCCTTGAATATATATAGAATTTTCGTGTGTCAGTCACTGGGGAAGAAATGTGCAGTCAAACCTGTTTATAAAGACCACCCTGTGAATAAAGGTCATTCTTTGAAAACCATCACTGATTATTCAGAACAAACTGATCTCTAAATAAAGGGTTTGACTGTGGTTGTAAAATATTAGAAAACAGGAAAAACAAACACAGTGAGAAAATGTTACATCGTCTTAACAAATGAACAAAAAACAATTTCATTAAAATCACATTCTTAATCAGGCTATCATGATGAAGGTCATTTGGGGAGCAAACCTACTGTCTGGAAGAACACATTTCATCTGACAGTCACTTCATTAAGCAATGCTATTTTGGGAGGTAATTTGAACATGATCTCAATCGTTGTATTCTCAGTGTGCTCCAGCGATTAGTGCATTGGACTTGTAACCCAGAGATCCAGGTTCAAATCCTGGTTGTGGCAGGTCGTACCCTTCTATTAAAATTTGACAAAGAAATGTCAATTTTCCTCCATATGTGGAGTAGTTGCCAGCTCCTTGTGGGAGGGAAAATTAGTACTGGTTAGTATACAGTCCAGGAAAACTGATTTGGTGAACCTAATCAGAGGGCTACTACACAGGCAGAAAACCATTTTATTGTGGTACAAGCCCAATGTCATCACTCCATGAATGCCACAGCCGTCCAGAATGACAACAGGGGTTCGTGCGGGTTTCAACTCAAACCATTTGGAACAGACTGCATGGTGCTGACATGAGGGCTAGATGACCTGCAATACGTATTCCATTGATGCACAACCACATCCAGACACGTCTACAATGGGCCCAAGGTCATGTAACTTCGAACAACTGGACACAGGTACTTTTCACAGACGAGTCCAGATTCTGTATTGACTTAACAGATAGGCGTGCCCGGTTGTGGAGAACAACTAATGAGCATTTTGCACTGGTATGCATTGCAAACCATGATCGTTATGGTGGGGGCTCAGTAATGGTTTGGGCAGGGGTCAGCATGCAGGGGAAGACCGATCTGCATATCATTGAAAACAGCACTCTGACAGCTCAGAAATATGTCAGAGAGGTCTTGGATGTATACGCTCGTCCATATGTTGATGCAGTAGGCCTAGATTTCATTTTAATGGACGACAATGCCAGACCTCACAGAGCCAGAGTGACCAATGAGTACTGCCAAGCTGAAACAATCGTCAGGATGGACTGGCCTGCAAGGTCTTTAGACCTCAACCCCATAGAACATGTCTGGGGCATGCTTCAGGTTGCAATATCTGCATGCCCTGTAACGCCTAACACCATCCAGGAGCTACGACAAGCCTTCCTGGAGGTGTGGGTTCGAATCCCACAAGGCAGCAACTGCAGGCTTATCAGTAGCATGAGAAGATCATGCCAGGTAGTAATCAAAGCCAATGGGCACCACACATGATATAGAAAAGTTCCTTTCACTTTTGGCTAGCTTTTAAAATCGTTTCACTTCTGACACGAACGCACTAAAACCTGAAAAAGTCACCCCTATCTAGATCCAGCCTGTGTCACGTTTCAGTGATAAGTCAATACTTAAAAATAAAATAAAAAACACACAACAAAAGTTGCAAAATAACAAATAAATATCAATAAAAAATTAATACCCTATAAAATATATACCATCTATTAAGTGATCCCTATCAAATTTTGAGTAGTATGCTTCTTTAAGCTTGTCAATTTCTCTTTAATAATTTAATGGCTGACTAACATGATATACCTTCAACTTAATCATATTGATGAACATTAAAACACATTATTTAGTTTGTACTTCACAGGATAAGTATTTAAATACATAACTCTATGTTGCAAAAGCAAGTTGTTAGAATAAGAGAAAAGCACACTTCAAAGACAAGTTGTCGTTCTTGTTAATATTGGATCAGGAACAGAAATTACAAAAGTTTTATCTGCAAATCTCAAGATGGATTTGAGTAATTTGGGTATTTTGGGTGCCCTTTGTAGCCCTAACATATATCTATACACATCCATACAAACTATAGCTAACTTTCACATAACTATTATCACCAAGTACATCAGTGCATATTTTCAGGATTTTGTGATTCAATCATTTTTTGTGGAATTATGGCCCTTTATTTTGTTCACATGTAATATTCTTTAACAAAACATGTTGTTAGGGTTTTGTGATTTGATCATTTTTGGCAGATTTATGACCCTTTGTTCATTTTTGTACATTTTTCAATTAATCAGTCCAATCTTTGATTTTAATTCTTCTTTCAACTCTGTCACACACCAGATTTAGTGCATGAATTTCTGACCCACTTGCGGTTTTATATGACTTTTAAGTAGGGTTGTCAGTCACACATAGAATGGATAGATAGAAGCAGTCAACACTTGGTGTCCTATGTGAGCTATGTGAGCTGTAATAAGTAGCTAGCTAGTCACAATATTTATTCAAGTTCCAGTAGTGAATGATATAATTATAACACATTAAACAGTTTAATATGTATACATAGTTCAAATTACAAAAACAAGAAGAACAATTATTTCATAATTTGAAAGTGCAACATGATACACCAAAATTAGCATTTGATATTAAATAAGTTTGAGTAAATTATAAAATTAAATATTTTCTTACAAAATATGATCTGCAAATTCAATTTTTATCATTCTTTGTCCAATATAATACTGAAAAGGAGAGTCCATATATCATCATATCATTCTGAAGAAACCCCAGAAAATCAAACTTCCTCTGGTCACAAGGGGGTTCAGTAAACTAAGTCTCCACTGTACTGTATTGATTTCAATATTCTGAGTCTCCACTTGATTGTATTAATTCCAGTATTCTGAGTCTCCACTGTATTGTATTAATTCCAGTATTCTGAGTCTCCCCTGTATTGTATTAATTTCATTCCCAGAATTATGGTTTTGCATAATATTGTATTGTATTGAATTATCTAATTAACAAGGATTTTGCTAAAGCATAGTAATAAGTGATAATAGAACTCCTGTCATTATGAAAATTAGACATGGATAATTAGGCATATTTTATGTCCCAAATGATAAATATCATGTGTAAGACATTGGTCGATCTTTATTTATGTTTATCAAGACACTGCCTAATATACAATCAAGTGCTTAAAGTCGTTAAAAAGGACACAATACAGAGAGTCCATCCTAGCATTATGTTTTATTCAACTTTATATTTTTTAAGTCTATAACAGATCCTTTAAACATGTAATCCAGTATGTGTGTATGACTTCACTCTTATATCATCAGTTTACAAATTTCAGAGCTGAATTGTGATTTCACATCAGAAGAGTTTAGAAAACACTTAGGAAAGTTGACTGATATGATTGTGTGTATTGATGCTGGAATGTCTGGTTATGACCTGGATGATGATCTTTCTTCTTGATGACATGAACAGAAGGGGAATTTTATTAACAGTTTCAACAATGTGCAAACAATGGTAAGATTTATATGTGATCTGTCATATCAAAAATTCTTTGCTTAACCAGAAAATGAATTAGAATTTGTAGCATCCCAAACGTTTTATGGTGAAGCCTCCCTAAATAGTCTTCTCTCAACAATGGTTACCCCTCAACAATGGTAACCTTCCAACTATGGACACGTCTCAACTATGGTCACTTCCCAACAATAGTCACCTCTCAACAATAGTCACCACCCAACAATAGTCACCTCCCAACAATGGTCACCTCTCAACAATAATCACCTTCCAACAATGGTCACTTCCCAACAATAGTCACCTCTCAACAATAGTCACCTCTCAACATTAGTTACCTCCCAACAATGGTCTCTTCCAAAATATTCACCTCTCAACAATAGTTACCTCCTAACAATAGTCACCTCCCAACAATGGTCACCTCTCAACAATAAGTCACCTCCCAACAATGGTCACCTCTCAACAATAAGTCACCTCCCAACAATGGTCACCTCTCAACAATGGTAATTTCCAACAATAATCACCTCCCAACAATAGTCACCTCCCAACAATGGTCACTTCCAACAATAGTCACCTCTCAACAATAGTTACCTCCCAACAATCGTCGCCTCCAACAAAGGTCTCTTCCAACAATAGTCACCGCTCAACAATAGTCACCTCTAAGCAATGGTCACCTCCCAACAATGGTCACCTCTCAACAATTATCACCTCTCAGCAATAGTAACCTCCCAACAATGGTCATCTCCCAAGAATGGTCATCTCCCAAGAATGGTCACTTCCCAAGAATGGTCACTTCCAATAATAGTCACCTCTGAACAATAATTACCTCTCAACAATAAGTCACCTCCCAATAATGGTCACCTCTCAACAATAATCACCTCCCAACAATGGTCACTTCCAACAATAGTCACCTCTCAACAATAGTTACCTCCCAACAATCGTCGCCTCCAACAAAGGTCTCTTCCAACAATAGTCACCGCTCAACAATAGTCACCTCTAAGCAATGGTCACCTCCCAACAATGGTCACCTCTCAACAATTATCACCTCTCAGCAATAGTAACCTCCCAACAATGGTCATCTCCCAAGAATGGTCACTTCCCAAGAATGGTCACTTCCAATAATAGTCACCTCTGAACAATAATTACCTCTCAACAATAAGTCACCTCCCAATAATGGTCACCTCTCAACAATAATCACCTCCCAACAATGGTCACTTCCCAACAATAGTCACCTCTCAACAATAGTCACCTCCCAACAATGGTCACCTCCCAACAATAGTGACCTCCCAACAATGGTCACCTCTCAACAATAATTCCCTCTCAACAAGTGTTACCTCTCAACAATGGTCACTTCCAACAATTCTCACCTCTCAACAATAACCACTTCTCAACAATAGTCACCTCCCAGCAATTGTTACCTCTCTACAATGGTCACCTCTCAACAATGGCCACTTCAAATTCCCCCATATATTATTAACATAAATGAACCTCTCACCACCTTTAACTGATTCCTATATTCCTGTATTTTCCTATATTCCTATACAGTAAACTCTGCTTTTAATGATGTTTAAGCAACTGTGAAAAATATATGGCTATATCCGGATATCTTTACAGCTGAAGTTGACCACACTACATAGTAAATGTACATCGCCATATATTTATACAAAATACAGGTAGTAATAACAAGTGAATAAGCAACAAGACATCTAAAACTCATTCTTGCATTTATTTTAATCCACTCTAATCCAAATTGTGAATTTAAGTAATGGAAACACATTTAGTATATTTAGCCACAAGTAGAACATCAAATTCAATAAATTTCAGTATAAATTGACTTTATGAGGTTCATTCTGTACAAACTGCCATCGTCGGATTGATTTTTACTCATGGTGTCAGAGAATGTCTGATGTTGGGTTAAAAACTTAAATAAAAATCAATGGGAATAACCTCATACTGTAGCTCTCGTAAGTACGTCCATCCATCTGGGCGACGGGTGTCAACAATTGGTTTAAGTTTAATAACTTTTGTTTTAGTTAACAGATTCTCGCAATTTTTTTTGTATAGCTTGCTTACATAAAGACCTAATTTAGGATTGTATTTTGTGGTTAAAGGTCCAAGGTCAAGGTCACTGTTACTCAAAAGTAAAACAAAAATACCAGTCTCATCCAAGGGGGACAACTCTTACAATCATGTAACTACTCTCATGAGTTACTCCCCTCAATACCAGATAATTAGGTAGAAAAATTGTACATTGCTTTATTATTGCTTTGTATTGTTGCATGGGTAGTAGCACTAAGTGTTCAGAAATTTCTTATTAGGACCCTGCATTGAAAATGTGGGAGCAATATAATAATAGGTTTTCAGTCAGTCGGGCTATGGAGTAAACTGTTATGTTATTTCTTCACATATTCTGATCAAACATTAAATGATGGCGTTTTGTATGTGACTTCTGGGTACATTCAAAATGGCAAATGGTCAATGATCTTGGAATTTGGTAAATTTTTGTGGAGCAAACTACTAAAACACCAAATACAATGTCAAAGTATGTCTACTTATAAGCATGCCAGATTCAAAGTTTGGTAAGAATAGACATCTCTTTTAATTGGTTTATAGTGTACTGAGCCTTCACAACTCCTAAATTTGGGCAGGAGCACTGGTTGATAATTTGTCCTGGAAGCAGTCATCGAGCATGATTGATATAAGTTGCAAAAACTTGTTTTGTAATTAATGTATAAATAAGTATAAACTAGTGCTTTGGAAAACCTGGTTTACATGGAATTTCTTTGCCTTGTTAAAAAATATTTCTATGAATAATAGTTGATTTTATACTGCTTTCTGTTTGTAATTTTTTCTGTGATTTCAGGTTCTATATCGTTGCGGAGGAATAGCCTAGATGAATATGAAAATAGATGTGTTGCTGTTTTGTGTTATTTTTTATTTGCCCCTCAAACCACTCAAAATGAATGTCATATCTCAGTTATTATAAAGGTTACATGTAGGCTAAAACATGGTATTGGTTCTGATAGTAGTCTCACTTGCTCAAAAAGTAAATTTTTAGATAGCTTATTTTCTTGGAGTTAATTACAAAGTACCCCTGCACAAATCAAGTTTACTTTTTCATGAACATGCATGCATCTTTTTTATATACTATTTCCACCCTATGGTATATCAAAAAAAAACGTTTCTTTCATTTTTATACCTTTTTGTGCAGTGTCTGTAACCTTTTCTATGCAGTAATTTTCAATTACGTTAATTCATAGCACTAAAAATTCTGGCCAACTTTGACATAACATGATTACACATTAGCTAATGTAGGATTTATGTTTTTTGAAATGAGAAAAAATGAAACTATTGCAACATAGACTTTTAATGGTTGCAGACACATTTTGAATTTCAATATTTTGATAGAATAATCATTCATTTGATATCAGCACCAAAATTATGTTTTATCTGTGTGTCCATACCATGTGACTTTGATGTCATTTTTTGGTAATACAACAAGCAAAGTGCTTGATTCGAAATCTTCAACTTCATGTAAGTTCTTTATTTCATTATAAAATAGTAACTAAATAAAGTGGAGGCTAAGGCCAAAAGTGCGAACTACAAGCACAATGTAATTTTTTTTGATAGATAAATAGTTTTTGTCTGAAAATGGGAAAAATGTTTTTTCTGGTGAATTTTGTTCGGCAAAATACAGTTTTCCATTTTCAGGCTAAATCTGTTCATTTATCAAAAAACAGTAAACAGTTATATTTGATTAAACGCCTATCATCTAAGTTGACCATATTCAGTGGCATTGTACACTAATAGATAAAAATAATTGAAAAAATATAATTAGAAAATTTGTTAAGAATAAGTACAGAAATAAAATAAAAAAGAATGATGATGACCTCCTTTAAAGTGATGATTGTAATTAAAAGTATTCATAGAATTTTCCAAAATAGTATGTTTTAAGCTTTTTCTTGAAGATGTCTTTGGATTCAGCATGATTAATGTGTATAGGCAGAAAAAAACATTACATTGCGCTTGTAGTTCACTCTTTTGGCCTTAGAATCGAGTGGTGTGTTGATAAACTTTGCTTGCCGTATTGCCAAAGTCACATTGTATGGGCACACTTTGTAACCTGTTTCGAAGACATATCATTGCTAAGATGGCAGTTTTTAGACTTAAAGATCTAGAGTGCCATCATTGTTGTTGAGATATGTCTATGAAAACAGGCTACAGCATCCTTAAAAATGTACATGTAACCCCAGATCTGTTGTTATTTCTTATGTTTCATGTGTTAAGAATTGTAGAATTTGAGATTTATTGTAATACAAGATTATATGGGTACTTAATACGGCTAATGTAAAAAGGTACAGCTGTAAAACTGGAGAACCCATTTTTTCACATTTTGTGGCATATGAAAAGTCCAGAACAGATTATGGACTTATCAGAATTTTCCCCTTGAATTTTGGCGTTTTTTCTTTTTTTTTTTATGCAAATTTCCTTCCTGCTTTTTTCATGTCTTTCAGTATATTTACCAGTTTGCTGTTTTTCTTGTCTTATACATTTGTACTGCACTTGTGAATTTAACTTGCTTTTCTGACTATAGTATGAAGTTTGTAAATACTTAATTTACAATGTGTGTGTGTATATATATATATATTTGATTTTCTGTGTAGTAAAAATGCTGCTGTAATTGTGTATTTGAACTTTGTGTTGTATGAAATATTCAGGTAAATAAATCTGTTCATTTTATTTTCTTGCATTTCTACAATATTTGGTCAGTCACTAGTTTACTAACATTGTATGTTACTTGAATTGTGTTAATAAGCAAGTGACGCACCTAAATTTATTTTAGGTATTTAAAAATGCCAACTAACAAAGCATGGTATTTGTTTATTTCCACAATATAGAATGGCAAGAAAGGCAACATTTAAAAATATCTGGATCATCATAATAAACACAAACGGAAATACAGCACTGCACAAAAAGCAAACCCATCAACATGACCTCTACTCACAGGCATGTCAAAGTAAGAATCAGACGCCCAACTCAACCAAAAAATTCCCTTCATAGGAAAATGCCTTTGAATACAAGTCCAGTGCTTGAACTGGTTAATGTGCACCATTCATTTCCCTTTGTTGGTGCTCCAGAATTCTTTATTTTTGTATTCATCGACAAGTTATCTATGGAAGAGAATTTTTGTGATGAGTAGGGCACCTTTGATTTCAGTTCTTACTTTGACATGCCCGTCACTATTGCCTGTCAGTAGAAGTCATGTTGGTGGGTTTGTTTTTTGAACAGTGTTATATTTCTGTTTGTGCATACTACCTCTCAAAACACAATGCACGAAACAACAGTGATAAATTCACACACATGCTCCCATCAGCCACCAAAAAAAACAAAAGCCAAAAATAAAATTCAGTTGAATCTCGTTACATCGAACTCACTTATATTGAATTCCCACTTTTATCAATATAATTATGAAGTCCCAAATTTGATCCTTTTTACATATTAAACAAATTCACTTAATTTCAAATTCGTTAGTCTCGATATTTCTGTATATTCAAGTATAACGAGTTACTACTGTATATATTTCTTAAATTCCTTTTTCCAAGTCTATAGTACTAAGCGGCCATCAGAACTTTATTTCCACCATTGATTGCTTGCGTCCACAAAGAAACCCAGAAACTTCAGGAGTCAAGACATATTTCTGTAAACAAAAAAAAACTTACATATGGTACGAGCTTGTGAAATATGGAGAGACAAGCAGCTTGAAAAGTTTGTTATATTGTGACTAAATCACACGTAAATCTGGACAATTTTTATGGAAACAAGTGACAGGTACAAGTATTTCTTTAAGAAGTATTTTCTACCAAAATCTCAGAATAAATAGACATCAGAAGACTATAGACCTACTGTGACAGAAAAGAAAGTTATCCAAAATGGATTCCATGTACAGTGTGCTTTAATCCACTACACAAGTATCCTTACTATATCAAGTGTCCCTACTACACCAAATGTCCTTACTACATCAAGTGTCCTTACTACATAGTGTCCTTACTACATCAAGTGTCCTTACTATATTAAGTGTCCTTACTACACAGTGTCCTTACTACATCAAGTGTCCTTACTACACAGTGTCCTTATTACACCAAATATCCTTACTATATTAAGTGTCCTTACTCAAGTGTCCTCAAGACGCAGTGCTCTTACTATATCAAGTGTCTTTACTACACAAAGTGTCCCTACTACCCCAAGTATCCTTACTACACAAAGTGTCCTTACTACATCAATTGCCCTTACTACGCATAACTATATTAAGTAAATCATGATACATGTACAGATATATAGAATTGACAACACTTACTGTGAAGGGAGATTTGTACATCATATCAGCCACAGCCAGTAAGGACCTCGACTGAGCCAACACCATCAGTGGCTTCAGCCAAGTATATGATCAGAGCGTCAAGCTGCCACAGAACCAGCATTTTGGATTGCTCACAAACATGGTGAAAGCCAAGATCTTATGGAGTCAATATCCCAAAGATGATGTATATTTCTGCTTGAAAGAAATAATAAAAAGAAATAATAATGGATCAGAATTAGTTCTCTGCTCAAGTAAGCTGCTTGCTATATTAAGCAACATTTAACCAAACATCTGTCTCCAAAGAATGATAAGTGTTCACATTAACTTTCAGAGTTTTTCCAAAATCTTGTGAAATGCTACATATATCCAACACATAACTGATATAAATCACCAACAATTCTAGTAAATGAGTACGGACATGATTACCAACACATCTGCTTTGTATATGAAGTGTACAATAGTTTTCAACTTTTACTTCCAGCTCCAGTTGATTAATGATATGCTTGTTAATAATTATCAAATATTTGTCAGACAAGGGCATGTTCATCATGTATTGTTCATTATAAATAATGAAATATAACATGTGGTGTTGGTTGTTAATATTTTTTATTAAAATTAAGGAGTGATTTCCCTTTATTTTAACACTGTATTGATTTCCCAACATAAAAACAACTGTGAGAAATCGACAACTTGAAGAAATTTAGACTATTATGTTACTAAGCCAACTGTGTCAGAATAAATTCTTTAACAAGTTACTGAACAATTTTAAAATATGAACGATGCTTGCAAAAATGTGTGGTGTACCTGAAAGCAATTAGACTTCTCCTAACATGAAGGCGTTATTCTCAGATCATGGGTCAGTCTATGTAGTTGTCTGGTCATGAAGCTCTCTAATGGGGTCAACCCCTGCACTGATGATTAAAACAGATCTGGGAGCACACACTTGATCTTGTCGTTGTTACCATATCCTATAACAAGATACTTGTATAAACAAATAATGGTTGTACTAGAAGTAGAATTGCTAGCCTTTACTAAAAATAGTCTACAGTCACAAGTTTGACTCCAGTTATGTAAGAATACAATATTATATAACAATTTTCTACAATTATCAAGAAAGCAATTTTATAACACTGAAACATTGGTTCTAAACATCACTTGCCTACAATAGTATATTATAATAATAAGAAGAATAACTATTATAATCCCACTTCTGACACCATTAAAGTAAATAAGGAGCAACAAGAGCTGTCAGAGAACAACATGCTGGACTATCAAGTGCTTGTCAGAAACAATGAAATGCTATAATGTATTCATCAAATGTTCATAAATTTTCACTGTAAAAATAATTGATCAGAAAATATTTCAATTTTACTAGCAATAACATTGACCTTGAAATTGACCCCAGTTGCCCCATCTGTTTCCTACATCAAGACCTTTATTCAAACTATGTGAAGTAACAAATGTGGTTGAAAAATATTCATTCAAATCAAAATATTAGATAAAAAACTATTTTCTTCAATCTTAGTAACAATGACCTTGACCTTAATATCGACACCCATTGCCCCAAATATTTGTCCCATTAAGACCTTTATACAAACTATCTATGTAACAAATTTGGTTGAAAAATATTCATCCAATCAAAAGTTATTAAACAAAAAATATTTTTTGTGCAAGAAGTTGAAAAGGCCCAAAAACCTAAAAAAAATCTTTCGGTCAAAAAGTACAAATAACCTTAAATTAGATATTTCCTGACCCCTATGCAAGATTTTAAACGGATTGAACAAAAATCAAAAATGAAAGAAGTGATAAGCATTTATACTACAGCATGCAGAAGGTTTAACCAAATGCAACAAAAAATTCTATAGTCCTAACCGGGGATTGAACACAAGACCCCTAGCACTGTAGGTTGACAACAACATCACTAAAGAGTTAACCCAACAGCAAGGCTGTTGAAAGTGGCCTATATTCCTACAATCACTACACATTTCACAAACTTTTCACTTATACCAGAAATGGAACAACCATTTTCATTTTCAATACAACTTTACATGAGCTGACACATAAAAGCTAATTGTAACAAATCCACTTACCTGTAAACGCCATGCCATAAACTCTTCAAAAAACTTTTCAATCAAAAACCATGTCTGACCAGCATGCTTGCCTGTGAGCTTCTGATTTTTCCCGCTTTTAGTCAAGTGAACCTGATAGGACAATATTCTATGTGTTATCCAATGAATTACCCAGTTATATTCAAGTAATTTACAAAACAAGATTCAGTTGACCAATAAAAAACTGCTTTATAAATTTAGAAAACACACCAAATCTTGTCTTGTCTCAAACAAAAAGATGAGTTTCCATGCAGTCACCAACTTTCTTATCAAAACAAACATTTATTTCAACTCATACCTGTAAGCTTGATACTGCAAACAATGAAAGTTAATCTCATTATATAAATCTATAGAATTAGGGCACACATTTAAAAAAAATGAACATTATTATATTATCATTAATATATCATTATTTACACTGGTTTCACTAGATGTCAAAAGCTGAGGGTCAAAAATGACCCTTGGCTGATGATAATTAGAAGAGTAAAAACATTTCCTTTTGTACAAATTCTCAGAAAGAGTCAGAAGCTTTTTTTACTAATTTGAAGAGTAAAACTACTGTTTTAAAGGGTCAAATGAATGCTTTGTTACATGATAACTGATTAAAAGTAGAACATATAAAATATTGTGTTTCATTTTGAATTAAGTTCTCCATGTAATTAGTTTAAAACTAAACAATTGTTGTGTATAAATGTACACAAGGAAAAACTTCAGTTAGAGATAACTTCCATGAAGACTACCTCGTTGTAAAGACCACTTCATTTTCAGACTATATTTTAACTTAATAATGAGCCCCCTTAAAATTACAACAATACTGATCCCAAAGGTTGTCTTAATATGAAAGTTACTATTTGTGTGGTTGGTGTGGAGGCCATATGCTGAGCCCAGAGGCCCACTGATTGCAAAGAGGCCCTGCACTATGTATTGAGCCCCTGTACTAAGTTTTGAGGCCCAACTGTTTAAATGGAAGCTCTGTACTATGTGTCAAGGCTTCTTTGTTGATATGAAGATCATGTACTAAGTGTTGAGTCCCCTATATTGTATGGAAGTCCTGTACTGAGTGTTATGGCCCTACTTTATGTATGGTGACCTTATACATTTGTTTCTAAACTGAATCCTCATTTTCAAAATTCCATGTTGACAAGCTATGATAAGAAAGACTGTATATTTGTTCGAGTTGTATGTGCGTTTGTCAGATTATACATGTGTATATCAGATTACATATGTATATATCAAGACAGTAGATGTGTCTGTTAGATTTATGTGTGTTTATCAGATTGCATGTGTCTTTATCAGAATCTATGTGTGTTTATCAGATTGTAGGTGTGTTTGTTAGATTGTATGTGTGTTTATCAGACTGCAGGTGTGTTTGTAAGGCTGCATGTGTGTTTATCAGATTATATGTGTTTTTATCAGATTACATGTGAGTTTATCAGGCTGTAGTTGTGTCTGTTAGATTGCATGTGTGTTTATCAGACTATATGTGTTTGGCAGACTTTATGTGTGTTAATCAGACTATATGTGTGTTTATCAGACAGTATGTGTATTTGTATGACTATGTGTGTGTTTTTCAGACTATATGTGTGTTTGTCAGGCTATATGTGTGTTTGTTCACCAAACCAGTTTTCCTGGATTGTATACTAACCAGTACTAACTTACCCTTCCACGAAGTGCTGACAATGGCTCCACATATGGAGGAAAATCAACATTTTTGTTAGATTTTCATAGAAAGTATGACCTGCTGGGACAAGGATTTGAACCCGGATCTTTGGCTTACAAGTCCAGTGCACTAACTACTAGATCACAGTCGCTGGTCTGACAACAAAGTATGGTATGTACAACTCACTAAATGAAATCTATAAGATCAAACCAATGTAAAAATATTGAAGTTAAAGAACTTATTTTAAAATAAAGAATCAATTCATTCAATCTTGTTACATGGTATGTTAAAATTACTTTTAAAGAAGACGGTGCATGCTGACATGTGAGTTTCATACCACAATGATCTTGGTATTTGTATCATAATGAAATAATAAGTCAGCTAATCTAAACGTCCATTTAGTGAACTTGGTTGTAATGAAAACAATGAAGACATAATATTTAAGATTTTATCGTCCTTGTGTATGCAATTAATATCACTGTTCTTTAAATACTGTACAAAAGTTAAAACTGAGTGTGAGATTAACAATACAGTCCAATCTGTGAACAAAGACCACCCTTAGGAAAGGCAAAATTTGGCCTTTATTGACAGGTGGCCTTTACCCAAAATAATAAGCGATGTTTTTTTCAAAGAATGGCCTTCATTCACAGGGAAACCTTTATTTGGAGAAGGTTGCAAACACAGGTTTGACTGTATATTGTTAATAGAACAGAATTGACACAAGCAATTATGCCATACCAATTTGATTGAAATTATATGACGACATGAGCAAATGTTTTTCCTCCATTTTACATAATATGTAAAGTTTAATGTTATGTGAACTGATTGTATTCTCATATTGTTGCTCCAAAAAGTATATCTTTCATAAGCATTCACATTATTTCAAAAAAAGATAAAATTGTATCAAGAAATTTCTATTAGTCAAAGGTCATAAAACTGACAAATTTCACATTAATTCAGTATGGCCTTACGATATTGTATAAATGATAAAACTTACATTTCAATGATAACATCTTTGTAATCAGGCTGATGACTGTGTGAAGAGGATACTACAACATGTTGTATATAACACAGTTGTCCTTACTGTCAGACATCATGTAATCATTAAACATTACAGCCTGTAACAATAAACATTAATATATCACCACATACTATATATGTAAAATTACCAGATTACTCTATAGCTCTTATGTCAGACTCAATCATTCAGTTTTGAATAAAGCTTCATATAGCTCCATTGTACGTTTTCCACAAAGATGCATGTTTCTACATTCAAGAGAAACAACTTTGATCACCTGAATTCATTATCAACATAGTTCCATTCTCCACATATATTCTAAAAAGCTGTTGGTTCCCATGGATAAAGTCGTTGTATTTAGTTTGTCAGTATAATAAATCTCACTGACCATGCACTTGCACCATGCAATCAATTACATGCATTCAGTAGCATGTTAAATAAGTATTAAATAAAAATACATTAATTGCATAAATATTAGTTATTAACATGTTTAAATAAGGAAGCATTTGTTGGAGGACAAATTTCTAACCTGTTGTAAAGTAAACCATAAGAAATACAAATGATGTATGCTTGTATTGTAGAATAATTAATAACTAATGTTTATTGATGCATCAAAATAAGTTTGCATTTGACTGATTAAAAAACCTTTAACAAAGTAATTGAATGCATAATCACTTAATCAGTCAACTATTAAATAGGTGTACTTAATACATTGGGTAAAATCTAATACTTGTTTATTTGGGTCATTATATTGATAAATATGAAAAGAGATTGGTTCCAAATATTAACAGATGCAAATAACGTTGTTAAAAGTTCATTCCCACTAAAATGGTGTCATTAACTGAATTTGTCGTTATATTGGGTTTATATTATATTGTAATGAGTCCTGACTGTAATACTATAGCATCATTCAGTGAAATCAATGCAGTACAAATCATGTCAAAATGTCAAAAAATTCACACAATGATTTAAGGGAAAAGTTTTATATCAGTAGAACCAGAAAGTTGACAGTCTGGATATGGTGCAACTCTTTAAAAAAGTCATAATACCTTCACCAATATGGGCACCACTATTACAGTTGACAAAATGTTGACAAAATGTTATCATCAAGTGTCGTCCCGCCCCAACTTCATGTTCTTCTGTATCAGTGCATAAAACAGCATAAGTACAGGCGTGTAAATTTGGCTGTGTTCTACTAGATCTGGTGGCACTGAAACACAAGGTTTTCAACTTGCTCATCATCATCACGACACTTCTTTCTAATAAATTCAGCTGAAATGAGTCTTGTAACTTTCATTGCCTTGACTTTTTTAATATGATGGTTTAAAGGAAGATGGTGGTATTTGTTGAGAATATCATTCTCAACGTTATTAAAGATTATATCACCACTAGTGATACCGGAGAACACAGTCATATTCAAGTATCTAAGGCTTCAAAAAGCAAATGAAATTTATTACTGCCAAGATTACAGGACAGCAAAGACAGAGGCTCGTATACTGCGTTCTTGGAGGGTAGAAAATTCAGTTTGATAAAATATTTTATCTTAATTGATGAACTGTGTTCCTATGGCTATGGTTGAAATTTTGGATGAGTGGCCCTGTTCATTTGATATAACCATAAATTTTGTCACATCTTAAGAAGCGTAATTCTTAACAGTAGAACAGTAAACCTCTTCATGATAAACAGGAATTACATTTAAATTTAACAAGAGGACCGTGATTGTCCTATATCACCACTGAGGTAATGATATGACCAGGTGACCTAGTTTTTTACTCCATTGGTCATTTTGATTGATGAAACAAAGTAAATTGTCAGACATTTTGATTTTTTGTAGATAATGTCTACTTGTTTGACAGTTTTTGCAGTGACTGCCTTGAATTCATTGAGTTATCAGCCACTTTCATTCATGCAAATACTCCGCTTGTTTCCATGATTTTGTCTCCTTTTAAATATTACACATACCTATTTATTGTTATTCAAGTAGACAGACAGTCAACCAGCACTTTAAATCTGACTGAGGTCCATCAAGTGTTTTACAAATCTTGGTAGTTTTTGATGAGCCAACTGCTAAACTTAACTGTAAAGTGAAAGTCAAAAACTGTTAAAAGCTAGTAGCAGATTTTCTTGCTCAGAATTTAAAACTCAATATTTCACTATATACATGCATTCTTCAAAATCGGAAGTTTTTATAATGTTCAATAAAACAAAATTCCATACAAGGAGTAAGGTTATAACTTCCCTGTTCTTGTACAGGAAGAATATCCAGCTAATCAGCCATACCACTTGCTTCATGATATATTTAACAAAGATAAGTATTTACATTGCTCTGAATACATTATATATAAACACCAAATCTCTTAAATGTACATCATTTTACAATCTAGTGTCAGCATCATTAATTTACTCAATGCTAGATGATCAGTTTTAATAAATTAAACTAAAAATCCAAACAATTGCCTGCTGCTTTAAGAAAATGACACACAGATCTGAAACAGTTACCTGACTAATCATTTACAGAGTGCCATGAACCATGTTCTCATGATACAAATTTATAGACCCAAAACAAGACCTATTGAACAGTGGTCCGTACATACGAAAAAACTCTGGGATGTGCCTCAGTAGGTGTACATTCATTGTCTGTTGGTAACTGCCTGAGAAAATATTAAAACAACAAAATGCCATTGAAAACCGGAAATGCCCCCTAATGTTGCCTGAAAATATGTAAGCTGTCCTCAAAACAACTTGTGGAAAAACTTTTTCTTGCATTAGAGTGACCTTTACCTTTGATCCAAAAACCAATGGAGATCATGTACTCATTAAATCTTATCAATATATGAAGTTGTAAGAAGTAACAAGACATTAATAATAGAAAAAGAGCCAACTTCTGAAAAAAACTTAAACCAGACAGACGGACAGGGTGGTTACTATATGAGACCCTTCGAGGGCAAAATAAAGGACAAGTTTTTGAAATAGTCATTAGTTTGAATTTGATAAATTAAGTTAATAAAAATGTAACAGAACAATAATTGAAAACCATTGAAATTAGATTCATACACTTCAGTATTCTTAGTACTGACATAATGTTATTAAAAAATCAGAATGCCATTAGGTTCGTAAGATGTAAATGCATAAATAAATCCATACACCTACCATATATTTCTAGATATAGCCTGCAGAAATCAATAAACAGCACCTCTGTATAGTCAATATCAGTTCTGATAATGGCATCTTTATTCAGAAGGAACATCGAAGTTGACAGCAGCATACAGTGGACAAGCACTAAATCAACTTGGATGGCATCCAACACTGGTACAGAGAAGTGTAGAAGCCACTCACTGTGCATTCTGTTGCTGAAAAGTACATCATGTATTCATGCATTACAAATAAAAAAAATCAAAGTGGAAAATAAACTTGATTTCAAAAAAAACTTTTTTGTCATAAGCTTTAGTGTGATTTGATTGACCAGGCTTTGGTACATATAATTCTGAATACACTAAACAACTAACAGTGATCATAGAGCATGTATGTACAAGTCCAGCTCAATAAAATTGGTAATACAAAGTATCAAAATTCAAGTCATACTCTGATTTATCAATTCAAGGAAAGTTCTTTAGCAAGTAATAAAAGAGACAGTTAAATTTAATATGCTACTATATATGAAATATGTGTTAAACATACAAAAACTAATATTTTCACAACAGAAAGTCACAGTTTAAGGACATGACTGTTATATACAATTCTTACAAGATCTGATTAGTCCACAAGTTAAACAGAAGAAAAACAAATGTTTTTAAAATTCGCAATTAAGAGTTTGGTATGCAGACTGATGAGAAACCATTAGGACAGCAAATGTTGTCACATAACATTTCCTAACCATGTGGATCAATGCATTTCATCTTCTTCAAAGTATTGCAACCAGCACAATCAAATTCAAATAACCAAAGCATCATGGTTATTCTCTAATTATCAACAGCACATAGCTAAGAGACTTGAATATCTAATCACTAAAACCAACATCATTGTTTGTTTTTATGTGACTTATTGTCACTGGGGTGTAATGCCATTTTTTTAACCATTTTTCAGTTATATACAGCGACCGGTTCACCTAACCAGTTTTCCTGGACTGTATACTAACCAGTACTAACTTACCCTTCCACAAGGAGCCGGTAACTTCTCCACATGTGGATGAAAATTGACATTTTTGTCAAATTTTCATAAGATGGTATGACCTGCCACAACTGGGATTCGAACACCAACATTATTACGGTTTATTTCCAGGACATCCAAACTCTTAACATTGAAAAATCATACGAAAAATGAGGCAAACCCATTTGAATATTTTGTAATTATCACTAAAAATGGCATCTTTACCTTTCAATTCCTCTTTGTCATCTGGGCATAAAGTCAGGTTCAATAATGCCAACTGTGGAATAAGCATTCTTTGATAAGTGATTAAATCATGTGTTTTAATAAAACTTCTCTTTGAAAAAAAAGACCATCCTGTATAATTTATCAATCAATGTAATATACAAACTAAGGCTAATTTTGGTATATATTATTTCTATCCGGCTGCAATCTAATAATTACTGCATACTTTAAAAAGGGATGTCTGTAAGACACCTCACTCAGTATCCAATCATATTGTCACAGGAATACAAACCATAAAGATTAAATCCAATTCATGCCATGGTTACTGAGATATGGACTAATAGTTACATGCAAAACAAACCTCAACCAGAATTTCTAAGCCTAATAAGGGCCATAATGTGTATTAACCCTTTGCCTCACAATCGTATTTTAGACCCATCTAAATTCAAAGCAAACATGGAAAACATCAATTTATTTACAGAAATTGGATTATTTCTCTTTGACCGAGTGGAAAAAAATGGAGAAAAAGAAGCCATTACTCATTACAATCAATGGCTTTTTTTGCCACAATGCGGCGAAATACAGTATTATGAGGTGAAGAGTTAATATCAAGCAAGATTTACCTAACTTAATAATAGTAGTAAGTCTGATGACTGAGAAGCGTTGTGTGAAATTTTAAATTCAATGATATGGTAACTGAGATGTGGCTTTGCATGCAAAACTTTTGACAATGCTGTGATGCTGACACCTTGGTAAGTAGAATATAGCCCTATTCTTTTAAATAGTCAAGCTGAAAATGTATTACTAGTAACTTTTACTAACTGGCTTTCACATACCTTGTCACCTATATATAACAATTCACCATGACGATCAGCCACATTTTGAGCAGATTTTTTGTAACACCAAGTAGAACACAACGCAACCAGTCTATGGCAAACACTTTGGGAACATCAATGTATCGTAGCAACATCAATGGACAGGCTCCTTTAACACCATTAACCTATAAAATAAAAGCGACAGTAACTTAACCCTTTGCCTCATAATACCGCATTTCCCCACATCTGAAGCAGACGACTTTAGAAAACATTTTGGCAAAAGGAGCCATTGCTTGTAATGAGTAATGACTTCTCTTGCCACAATGTTTTCTACTCTGTAAGAGAGAAATAATCCAAATTTCCATCAAATAAATTGATGTTTTGTATATTTGTCCAAAATAATCTTAGTTAAGTGTTAACTTTAAACAAACATACAGAGTTTGGGATACTATTCTACTTTCTTTTTATGCCATATTTTTAACAAGTCGGAACCCATAGGTAAATATTGAGAAAGGCTAAAAAACAAAATCATTCATTTTGACATCAATGATAACCATAAAAAACTAAACACCAGAAAATCCGGATCTTAAAAAAACAAACTTTCAGTATAAGCCAGAAAACTTTCACCCATGTGAACCTTATTTACAAAAGCACTTACAGTATGTTTAGCAATAACTACAGTTTTTGCATCATCTTTGAAGGATCATGACTTCAAATAATATGGACCTCTATATGAGGCCAATATATGTGCATCAGGCCATTTGGTCGACTTTCACCCTCATCAGAGCAAACACTGCACCTATGTTTTCCATTGAACAGTTTCATGTAAACAACCATTGCTCTTGCCGGCTAATCAGCAATTACTATCAGTAGATGTGCTTTCAGACGCTGCCTCCCATATAGTGTCACTAATCATTCCCTAAAAAATACACAAAAAATAACCATACAACCAAGAGTAATGTTTTAAATTCCACAAATTGTTTTATAAATTGATCATTTCACACATAGTATTATCCAAATTAAATATTACAACTAAACATTAAGTCTGTGATGCACTTTATAGTGTTATAAGATGCATGTCATATATATTACAATAATTATATATTTGTCTGCAGCTTCTCTCGACGGAGTTATCTTGGAAGATCCATTAGTGTAACTGATTTTATGGTGATTGATTCTCCCTTTACACTCCTAGGTTCTTTTTCCAGCAAATAAAATGTAAACACCAATGTACATACATATGGATACAGGATAGTTTCAAGGGTAAAAAGGTTCATAAATTTGTTAACAAGTACACTGTATAAAGTGTTTAGTTTTTTTGTGTGTGTGTGTGATTTCACAAATATCCAAATATTAAAATTGAGTCAAATCCATAAAACTTAACAACTAACATCAACCAGACAAATGTCAAACTTAACCAAATATTCATAGAGGTCACTGATTAAAGACACAGTTTTAAGTTGTTTCATCTTGAGTTTTGCTTCCTGATATAGATATACTGTAAAATGACTTCAGTAAAACTGAGTGAAGATATTTAATACTGAACAAGAAGAAAATATTGCTGACTTCTACTTCTAATTTATTTCATAAGAACCAAAGTGTATCATTAGGATGTTAAATAGATAGCTACCGTACATGTATAAGTAACACTGTGACTATATTACGGAAAGAAGCAGAACTTTAAGAGGTGTACCCAGAGAAGCTTTGTTGCCTCTTTTCATGTTCTAAAGCAGCTTTGTAAAACTCAATTTGTACATCCTTTAAACTTCTTATACTGAAACTGTATTTGTAAGCATTTCAGAATCAATTGTTTGGTGAACAGTGACGACAGTGTTCCTTTATTCATATGAGTATCCATAGTACATGTATATCCATGATTGTTGGGTGTCTGCAGTATGTTATACCATAAATAATTATGAATTGAGGAACATTTTTTTTCATTCACATGCTGCTTACATGTTCATGTTTTTGCCTTTCATAAAAATAATCAATACCTCTCACCAAATGCTGTCATAGTAGTTGAAAATACTGCATATTTATATCATTTTATACACACTTACTTTTTGGTAGTATTATATGTCCAGTTGACAGAATCAGTGTTTATCTCTGTAGAAGTCATTTGCTCTTTTAAAACTATGTTGCTGGAACAAGCATTGGGTTCTGTGACTGAAAGTTAGAAATGACATTTGTTATCTATATATTTACTCCATGTGCTGTTTTACTGTGTTTATCTAAGATTTTGTATTGTACGCATTCAATTACATGAATACAATAACATCAATAAAATTCCGGCACTGAAGATTCCTGGTCAATTTTTCTTTGATATTACAGTGCAACCTCTCCATTAGCAACATCCTTTGGGAGAAGCAAAATTATGTTGTTGTTCAGAGGTTGTTGCTCATAAGAGGGCCACTCTGGAGAGACTGCACTGTCCCATGAAAAGGCATTAGTATGGAGCTATTTTATATGACCATTAAATGTTACATTATAATTAACAACAGATGAAATTTCTACATTGATACATGGTAAAAATAATGTCTTAAAAACATATTGCACTTATTCAATTACAGACAAAATAATTTCATGAATGCTGCAAGTTAGTTACCTTGATTATGTGTTATATTCTCATATGACCAGTACAAATTGAAAGATAAAGTGTTCCCAACCATTGACCAGCTTTCTGTCAAATAGTAACTTCAGATATTTCAAGCATTTGATTGAGGATGTGAATAATGGTACATGTACAATATCAATTTTATTCAGTAACATTCACATTTTGCTTTTTCTGCTTGAGATTAACACATTTTTATGATAATGTATATATTGTGTTGTTTTATACACGGCTAGACAAATCCACTTGTCTGCTCTTAATTATGAGTAGAAATCACCCTAAGACAAGTTGAAATTGTTGTAGAACTTATTAATATTCTAAGCTCGTTGTCCTGCTGGATTAGTTGCTGGAAAAAAACTTTGTTCAGCCCTGTTATCTAGTTTGTAATTGTAAATATGTACCTGAAAGAATTGCCGAGTCACTTTGACCATTTTCATAGAGCAGCCTATCTTGGGGGTTATGACTGCCAGCTGAAATTTTCAAGACATAATTGCTAGTTTAAATCAAATGACTGCATACTCAATGCCTTAACGTTGGCTACATATGACATTAATAAACAGCCATTGACTCTAAACATCATCAGCACTTAACTTTTATAAATTTCTACACATGTGTCTTAGTGTAATGTGACATTAATTATAAAGTGGTATGCTATTTTATTATCACTATATGCACTTTTGCAACCAAGAAAGACATTGCATGGTTAGTTATTCGAAAAAAAAACAACATTAGTTTAATAGTCATGGAATATAACTTTTTGTTTAGGAAGCAATTGTTTCCAAAAGCTATACTGGTTGTAAGTATGTACCTGAAAATACTGCAGAAGAACAATCAGTAGAGTTACTGACTGAACTGAATGTGTTAAGTATACTGACTGAAATTGTAAATAACCTAATCAAAGAAATGAGACACTTAAAATGAATAATGATATAACAGTGCTTAATATTTAAAACTTATAAGACAATTAATCTGACATTTAGAAATCAATTAACATTGACTGATTATCATGAGGTATTTCAGAAAAAAACTAAAGAACTGCACCTTCACTGTCTTGTTGGATGTGTGACGCATCTAGACGAAAGTTCTGATTCAATGAGTAGACTTGTCCGCACTACATTAAATAAACTGAGCTTTAACCTTCCACCTCTTGATTTATCTTCATTTATCTTCAACGAAAAGTCAAAAGCAAATAAGTTGGACAATTTGCCATCTTTTTGAGTGCAGCAGTCTTAAAGCATAGCACACTGGTTCTTGGAAGCATGGAGTCTCGATAGTGTGACGCTGGGAACTGCTGCTCTACACATATCAACAGATGACATGAGATTACTTTCTTTTTCATTATTGCATCGGACAATTGTATCTAGACCGTGAAATGGTTTTATGACTTGATGTTAATTAACAGATATTTATTGACTAAAGATTTGATGAAATATGATTCACAGGAGAAATTTTCTACTTTCCCAATCGGGCAATTGATTGCATATTCACTTGTCCGAGGTCAACTTTTACTTGTCCCAGGCAATCAGACAACTGTTAGTGTCGAGCCCTGTAGTTAATATAAGATGAATATAATCCCCCTTCAAGCACCTCAATGTTGAAGAACAATAACTCAATTCTCGTTGACTGTCACCATGATGCATGTCAACAATACATTTTTTGATCATTGTAGGCATATACTAATGTACACATAACTTTTAACTCAGGAGTGAAGACAAAAATTGGTAAAGTATGCTTAAGGAATTAGTGGTATTACATCAAAAACAAATACTTATCAAGTGTGAGCATTGTTTCAGCATCGCTAGCCCAGGAACACCTTGAACAACTGCAATTCCTGATAGAGTCCGGCTATTTCCTCTAACAGGAGATCTGTCAGTGGTACAGATGGTCTACCCCCCAGTCTTGCTCATTGATTTCTTCTGCATAGTTACTTCAGTTTTGACCTTCTATGTCAAATTAAACCATTTCTCCTTCACCTCAGTGACAGATCTGTTTGTCTCACCTACACTTTTGACTTTTTCACAAACATTTGCCCAAGCCTACCATCAACAAAAACAAGAATTATTACATTGAAGGCTAATTATTCACATAGATTTCAACACTAGTTGTTCAAGACTGTTATTAACGGTTCATCATTTATGTGTCATAAAACTGCATAGTTGTGCATGCTTGCACCTGTCTGGCTTGTAAACATCATACTTCGACCAACAAACAACTATTAACTGTCAAGAATAACATATGGTACCAACTTCTTACCTTTGAAACATGTTTAGTACCACTTTTTATAGGTGTGTTTCATTTTCAAAAAAAGTTTATGGTCCTGCATAAGTAATTAGAATCTTGTCAATATATGTTAATGGAGATTTTAAACATCCTATATAAATACTGGATGAGTCCAATTGTTAAATCAGTGGCGATTAAACAGCTGAGAATCCACTCCTAACGATATTCATTGGATTGGATACTGCAGATTCTAAGATGTTAAACGTCTTATACGAATACAATACCATCACGAGCATTGAGATATTGAATTTTGTAGAAACTTATGTAAGATTGAAAGATAATTTGTGTTTAAAAATAACATATTGTGTTTACAAATATCTGGGATAAAAATATGCCTTGTGTTATACAAAGCTTTTGAACATACTGAGGTAATTGATAATTACATAATTCATATTATGGATATGCCCCAATATAGCCTTTGAATTATACCTTGACTGTTACTTTGACCTTTCAATCTTGAAAAGTTTGATAGAATATATCAAGTGGAATCCATGATGTTTGTTCTTCCAATCTCATTTTATCTCAAATGTTTAAAACATAACATAAAACATGAGGGCCATGATGGCCCTTTTTCGCTCACCAGAGTAAAGATTGCAACCGATTTGAACTGACAACCTACTTTTTGCCCTAGAGGACCCTTGTTCAAAATTGTCAAAGATATCATTATGACAAGCATTCTGACCAGGTTTAATGAACAGGTAACCCATGTGTGAACTTGTCCAAGATATTATTGAGCAAGTTTTTCATTAATGATTGGGGAAGACACTGGATGTTGGTTAAAAAGGGAAAAAATTTGGGAAAATTATCAAAATTCAATACACTGTCACATAACCAAAACCAATGTTTTCATGAATCAATGAATATGACAATATAAAAACATTCTGACAAGGTTTGGTGAAGATCCAATCAAAACTGTGACATCTAGAGCATTCACAAATTTTACCTTCCCTGTGACCTAGTTTCTACTTACATAGCCCTTTTTCATACTTGTCCGAGATGTCATTAAGACTAAGCTACTGAACAATTTCATAACCTTTTGACCAATAATGTGACCTCCATAGAGTTCACAAGGTGAATACCGAGCTGGACAGAGACCCATCAATATAGCTCACCTTGAGCACTTCATGTTCAGGTGAACTAAAAATCCATGTCGTCCCTATTCATGTTAAGACCATTATGATAAAAGTTAGTATTAATAAAAAGAGCAAACACCTTAAACAACCTTCAACACCAGCATTTGTTGACAGTTAATTCCAAGTTCAGATATTCCAGCCATTCAGGTCAAGCTTTAAAAACCCTTGTCTAGACAGTGTACAGTTCTTTCCAGGACATTCAGCATTATACAAGCTGTGAAGCCGAGGCCAGTGAAGAGCCTTTATACAATAAAGTATCTGATTGATAATGATTGGTGGCTAATCTAACTAGTTTCTTAAACATCTCCTGAAAATACAAAAGAAAATAAATTCAGTCTAGGACTTAGTTTATTTTTTCTTAACTGAATAATAATGATAACAGATTATCTTTCCACAGACTAGCAATCATCAGAAAATTTATTCAAGTATGTAGCTGAGGCTACTCCTAAATACAATAGCACAATAAACTACCAACAGAGCTGGTACAATCAATGTTTAGGGTGAAATTACTCATCATAGAGTTGCTTCCCTTCAACAAACAAATCAAAGAAATAAAGAAGACATTGCTATAAGACAGAAATATAAATTTTAACATAGTTTATATTAGACATCCCAGTGGGCTGATCAGCCAAGCACGTCAGGTTTTACAACCAGTTCTAATAGTTCTTATCATCAGTAACTTGACAAACATCTCGCACACTAAAAGATGAGGACAATTTAAGTAACTTGACAAACACCACACACACGAAAAGATCAGTAACTTGACAAACACTGAACACACTAAAAGATGAGGACAAGAAACCTGACAAACATCACACAAACAAAAAGATCAGAAACTTGTCAAACACTACACACACAACGATGAGGACATGTAACATCAGGCATGGAGAACATTTACTATCACCTGGACTTAGAGCCCTTCAAGCAAGAATACAACTATTTTCCCCATCAATGATATGCAGCTAAACCACCATCTTTCCTCTAAATACATTAAGTTACAAGGTTATACCATGGTGGGGGTCAAAACTTTCAGAACTTTGCTGACTAAGACGATTAAAATTGAAAGAAACAAAGCACAGAAAAAGGTCAAACCTGGAACATTTCTAGCAACAAGACCTTGCCAATTAAGTGGAATGTGATAATATATTTTCACACAATAATGTAGCTACACCATTGTAAGGTATGGTGGAGGGTTATAATTCAAGTTTGAAACAATATAAATGTCACATGGTTCAACTCAACTCTCCATGGACCACTTTGTAGTTTACATGAAGAAGTTCTATTTATTTCATTGAATATTTATAAAGCACTTCACAAGAATTCATATAACAGAATCAAATACACATTATATTTAAATACAATATGCACATGATTCTTTCTTCAATTTAAATTCAATTAAAACCGATGTTTAATGGCTTAATGCAAGCATTATACGTCTATTTTAAAGTACTGTTTACTTCAAAGACAATGTATAACATAGAAAGTACTAATAACATTTTTTTCAACACAGTAAAATGTAGTGCAATAATTTCCAGTTCATTGGGCAGAATTTTCAGGCTGACTTATCTTTTAAGTATTCTAGTTGAACACATGGTTCACCATAACACATGCAATGGTACAACTGATAGTAATACTGACAACAATATCAGGTTAAGATTACAAACCAATTTTTATCACAAATAAATATTCAGACAAAATTTACAAATCCTATCTACAGTTACTTAAAGCATATATTATCCACATACTTATTTATCACAGTGAACAACAAATTTCACGGTAATGCCTGAAAATATTGACTTACAACTAAACAAAAAATATAGATTAACCTGAAACTTATCACAATTTGCCCAACTATATCCCAACCACCCAGAACAAACATTAGTGTGTAATTCCAGATAAAAAAGAATAGCTAGGGTGTATATTAAAAAAATTTAAAACAGTGAGTCTATCATTACAAACAATCTGTCACTTACAGACTACAAACAAATGTTGAATATTACTCAACATGTATCTGTGAACTTTAAACTTGCTATTGTGAAACTAAAACATTAAAACTATAGTTCACAATTACTCTACATCAGAATACCAGAACACAACACTAAGCCCTGTGGCTAGAGCAACAACCTAATGATAAAAAGGGAATTTATGGGGTCAAACTAGCCAGGCAATATTCAGGGTTTCTTTGTAGAAAAACAGGATATCCTCTTAGGCTCATCAGTGTTTGATACAAGATGCAAGTAATTTCAGCACACAATCTGAATACATATTTACCATTTACTACAATTTTTCAGCTCCTTGCACTAGAGGGCCAAGATGAACTTTTTCACACACCTGAATAAAGATTGCAACTGATTTGATCTGATGACTCATTTAAAAACTTGTCCAAGATATCATTAAGACAAGCATTCTGACAGGGCTTGATAAAGATCCAAACAAAACTATGACCACTACAATATTTACACAGTTTTCATTTGATTTGACCTAGTTTGTTACACCAGATGACCCACGTTCGAACTTAACCAAGACATCATTGAGACATCATTCTGACCAGGTCTGATGAAGATTCACTCAAAAGTGCGACCTCTAGAGTGTTAAGAACCCCCAGGTGTGGACGGCAGACGACAGAGTAGACTGACAGATTACTATATATCACTGAGCACTATGTGTTCAGTTGAGTTAAAAATCCATACATAACAAACTCAAAGCCAATTGACAAATATACATATGGTCAGGGTGATTGTAAATTTGGGGTGCAATAAATTCTAGCAAGTGAAATCAGCGCTTTTGTTGTAAATTTGCCATTTTTTGCCATGATTCATTAAATATTATATAAGCACAGGTAGATGAATTTTGTTTATTAAAATTACAACATAGATAAAATAATTTGTTGTAGAATTCATGCATGATTTTTGATTAAATGTAATCAATTTATTTAGGACCGCTACATGCTAAATTATCTTCACTAAATGATGACAAAAAAATCATTACTTATCTATGGTATGCCATTTTTTAAAATTTTGGCTTTCTTCATTGTCAAAACTTTACAATATGATATACAGTTCTCAGAAATGGTAATTTTGAACAGTATTAAGTGTGATGAAATGTTAATGGTGACACAACTGAAATAGGATAGTTTTCTATTAAGATCCTACATAATGCATATAAACATTGATAGTGGAAAACTGCATGTAACTCAAGTTATGTCAGCTTTCCATTAATAAAACAATAGATACTGAGATACAACACTTTGCATCTGCCTAATACATGTACATTGAAATGAGAATCTGACGCTAATATTTTGTGTACCTGTAGGAAACTGATAAAGATTGCCAAAAATGCAGTTACTTTCACTTCCATTCAACCCTTGATGTGTGCAAAATACACAAAGGGCCATAATTCCACCAGAAAGATAGAATCACAAAACTCCAACAGAATGCACTGGGGTATTTGGTGACAACAGTTCTGTAAAAGTTTGGTTGAAATCCTTTGAGAAATGTAGTAGGAGTTGCATGCAGAAGAAATCTTGGATGTCTGCCCATCCGCCAGCCGACATTTGCCAATCTAATAACCAGAATATTTCCTTTTGATAACCTGGTTAACAAGGCTGGCCACCACAATCATGTACAATCAATTTTCTGATTTTGACTTATATGCCAATAGATATAACTGAATTGGCTAGATTTAATGTTTTGTGTCACTCCACTATTTCACTATGGAAAACTACTGGTGCCACTGTAGATATCTACCGATGCCATATTAAAAACTTCCCATCCACTCTTTTTAACCCATCACGGATGCAGTAGGGAAGAGCGAATTTACACAGCTGATTTAAATTTTATTTGTTAGGCGCACATCTCATGCTGTGGTTGGATTAACTGGAAAATTTGAAATGTCGCAACATTGTAAAATATATGGTACAATATGGTAAAATATATGGTACAATATGGGTGCTTGTGTACTGCATCCTACGAAAAAGTTTTAAGCAAAATTTGAATTGTGGCGTTAGATACTGAGAATTTATGGTTCGATATTGAGGATTATTGTTATTTCTATCGATCTGATTAAGTTCTACCAGTTACTGATGCATTTTTATGTAATTTGTGTTTCCGCACTTAAATATGCAGTTCTTTGTAAGGCTGAGAATATGGCCTTTCCAAATTCATATGAAATCGGCCAACCAGAAAGCCAAATAATTAAGACTACCGGTTTAGAGTTAAAAGAAGTTGTATCATTCAACTTTTTCAAGTTTGCAGGAGATAAACTGAGAATAAGCTGCATCAGCTGTTAAATTATGCTGCATGTTTTATTCCTGTTTTTTTTTCATAAAATGAAATAAATAAACAGTACTTATTTTTTCTTTGTTTTCATATTTTTCAGACATTGACGAAGCAAACTCTGATGATGAAATTAACCACGGGGGAATGCAAACCGTATAATCTACCAATGTGTCTTGTACCTTGCCATGAACTTTATTACACTTATAAAAACTATTGCCAAGAAGCTGCCAGAAAAGTGCATAATTTGTGACTGTGAAAACTGTGCTACATCTGTACAAGTTAAATGTAGATGATACATGTACATAATTAGACTATTCATTAACAGTTCACGCGCTTGAAGTAGCTATAATAATAATAATAATAATAATAATAATAATTTACCGTGGCACTTCATGGTTTGATTCACAGTATGAAGTTTCGTATGTACAGTGCGGGTATGGTACGTTATGTTCACAGACTTTATCCAATACTCAACTCTGTGCTAAAAATAGTGATAATTGTAAATCTTAGACGGAAATTTGAAATCGTTTTCAAGTTGTTATTAGATCTGCGTGTATTTATAGTGTTTATACGAATACTCATTTACTATGCAACCGTGACTGGTATCGATTTATATACTTCATGTTTACTGCGTATAGCTACACCTCGTGTAACTAGTCGAAGCACGTGTTTCCGTTTCATTTTCAATGTAAATAATATAAATAATATAGCCGAAAATATGGAGAGGTCACTGTTAGAAAATCCTCCCGCTTCATTTAAATCGAAGGTGTGGGAGTTCTTAGGGTTCAGGTATTCAATAAATGATGTATCAAAACTACCAATAAAGAAGCAACTGTTTGTAAACTTAGTTTTGTCGATGTGTCATATAAAGCTTGTAACACATCTTAATATGTAGACAAGCCTCAGCAGGATTTATTGTATTTCATTATTTTTATTTATTGTTTATTTCTCTTGTCATGTCTTACCAAAACTAGCCAAAAATTTACAGAAGGGTGCTAATACAGAACTCAGATTTTCTAGTCGTTCTGAGCTTGTTTCTGTTTGTGAGTGTTTGTTTTCAGCTATTTCTTCATTATTTCATAATTACATAACAGCTGAATTCTGAGCATTAATTTGAACATTGTCATTTTTTGTCTTTGCCAACTTCAATGATTAACCAATACCCTGGTTAGTATCACAATACGTATTGTGTCATGAGGTAAGCCTATTGTGACAGCACTAACAATTGTGTATTTCATGCTTTGTATATGAATTACATTTTTTTCTGTTTTTGGTCAACACTGGAAGTATGACTCATTATTACATAATCAATTTTATGCTAGAATTACATTCTATAGAAAGAAGAATTTATGACAAATGTTCTGTAAAATATTGAAGTTATTATATTTAAAAATGAATAAAATATATTTTGAAACTGGTAACTAATCACAAAATTTATTTGGCTCTGAGAACAACTTTCTGCTACCTATTTGGTGTCAAAAAGATTAAAGATGTTTTTCAGCAATGATAAGAAATCAAATAACAAGCATTGTCTATTATTTGACTACGAACCTATAGTTGATATTTGTTGTATTTATAAACATTTATCCTGCCAATAATTATCTTTGGACTTGTTATGCATATGATGAATTCCTGAAATGTGTTGTTATTTTGAACAATGTAATTGTAATATTATAATAGTATATTATATTAAAGTAAATAGCAGAAATCCTACTCAGGCTTTGAGTTGTTTTATACTTAATCTTATCACTATACCTTAAATACTTTATTTTGGTTACAATTTTCGTCCAGAGTCAATATTTTTTTTCAATTTTCTTCCACACTAGCATACCCCCACTTACATCATGATGTTCAACGTAAGAAACAATCGACAACAATTATGAGGAAAATGCTTGGTACGTGACAACATATATATATATATGACATTTTGGTAACTTTCGGGCGTGGTTACATCGCACATCCTTGGAATCCGGAAGGAAAAGTTACACGGAAAATAAAAAACGAAACAGCTTTAAGATGCATTAAAGTCTTTGCTGCACAGACATATAACGTACATGGTTTACAGGTTGATTTACTAAGCGCGAGAGACCTCCTCATAGTGATATGTAAAACAGACATACTGGTGCTGGTCTGAGTCTGACACATACATTATTTTTACACCAACTTGACGGTCAAGTTGAACTATTACCCCAATATATGACAGCTGAAATACATATCTTGGGAAAACAAAGACGCTGGAAGATAGTTACTCAACCATTATATTTACAATAATAGACTCAATTGGTATTGCTGAACATATTTCGTTCATGAAAACGAATATGTGTAGTTAATGCAGAATGTTGCATGAAACGTAAGCTAGACATGACTGCTGGATTAATCAGGAGCATTGCTATCATGGAACATCAGGATAGAACCATTAAAGGAAAATGATATTCTATGCTTTTCTTTGTGACATTGACTTACGAAGCTTGAAATCACAGGCGTTATAACAATGTTATCTGCATATGGACTGCTCAATACGGAATATTCATGTCCGTGATCGTTCAAGAGATGTTCGTAAATTTTCATTTTTGTTCATATGTAATTGAGTGAAAACATAGGACATTGTTAATAATATCTCTACGATTACACATGGTCTACTAAAATCACTTATCTAATGTCTCGACCACAAAGTATTAATTGAACAGTTGGGGGAACACTCAAAAAAATAAGCGGATTGCGCAGACAATTATGACACCCTGACGTTCAGTGTACCTATGTGTATAACCTCACCCCTTACTATAGCCGTCAAAAATTCATATTTCTCGCTGCGTAAATAGAGACAGATACAGCCTTCACAGACAAATGATAACAGGCTAGTAACAGTTATTTATGTATTTATAATGTTTTGTTTTGTTTTTATGTGACTTATTGTCACTTGGGTTTAACGCCGCTTTTTAACAAATTTTCAGTTATATTTATCATGTAATTAAGCTTCCAGTGTCATACGAAGTACATGTATTTGCTATTCAGGCTTTTAAAGGATCACCTTGCAACGGCTAGTGCCTTTTATGAACTAATTCCCTTCTGTGTTTATACACATGGACATCGACTGTGAATTTTGTTTCTAGTTAAACATCTTTTAAGATTTCGTTAAATTGTGTAAACATTGAAACCCGAGAAGTAAAACTTGATGCGATATTAGGTAAAGCTGTCAGTATTAGTCGACTATGTCAAATATATTCTTTTGATTATCTTTTATTTATACAATAATATTTGCATTTGATAAACGATTAATATGATTATAAAATATTTTTACACGTTTTATCTCATTCAAAGCGAACGAATTTTTTAATAAACACAATTTACGATAATGATTTAGGAGTCTTAACAATTCAAGATGCTTTGTAGTTGCCTTGATTAATCTGTCACTGTTCAACAATATTACCGAGTTGCCCGGATGTCGTACTAGAACCATAACTTCAGCACTTGAATGAACCAGAAGTCAATGGAGTAATCGATCTTTCAGCGTTTGTGAAATTATGTCATTCGAACCAAAAATGGTACACTTGGCTATTACACAGCTATTTTGTCTGCGACATGAACCATGGAAATAATCAAATGTTTGTTATTTCAATATTTCAGATCATAAAACATAACTAAACTAGCTTCAATAATGAAATGATAAGTGCACATTTGCTTGCATCGGAGGACACAGAGACAGAATGAACAAAAGGTGGCATCTTAACAAACTTAGATTTCTAATTTAACTGGATTAAACTGGTTTAACTCTACAAATTATCACTAAAATGCAGTCATTTGGCGCATGTAGTTTCCTAGTAGATGTGTCCCGAGTAAATGGGACTGTAGTGATATGCTGGCATGCTGATCTGATCAATATTTTCGGAATTTACGCGAACCCCTGTTTCAGCAAAAATAAAGCATATTCGCGTACATAAATGTACATCATGTAAATATAAATCAAAAGTCTATGGGCATCCCTTGTCTCACAAGTAAGGGGCTCCGTGGTCGAGTAATTATGGTCTCTGATTAGTAATCGCTAGCCTCACCGCCGCTGTGAGTTCGAATCCCATCCGGGGCCAGGCAAATTTCACATATGAGGAGTCTGTCACACTAGCTTACGAAATGTCCGTGGTTGTTTTACCTAGATGGTATATTGCCTGAATCGACATATACATGTCTATGACACAAAACATACAAACAGAACATGGCAATACAGACATTCGAAATACATCTCTATAAGATAATGTGAAGAAAGAACTAGAAGAAAGAAACATAATCCCGTCGAGCATAAATAACAAACATACATGCACATTCATACATGCATACAACTAAATTACAAGTTAACTAACATACAACACACGAGAACCGCATGATAATGTACGCCTGTGGTCTTTTCTACGGTTAAGGCTGGAAAAGTCGATAAGTGATTGATAGGGCGGCGATAAACCTCAGTGAAAGAAGACATTTTCAGTGATTTATTTCTAGAATTCATGAAACAGTAAATATTACACATGAATATGTCCATGTAAATTGTCTGCAGCACGAACTGACAGCTCTACCTTATAGTGTTTACGATATCGAAAGTGGAACGTTTCAACTCGACAATTTTAGAAATCACGATTCTCTGAGGTTTGTGTTTTTAGTATAAACAATACACAGATGTTCATTGCGTTGATTTTATTCATATGTCTTCACTGATTTGTCATCTTGAACGATCATCCCGCGACTATCTTCATCAATTTATTATTAGTTTTAACTTGTAAAGTATATACTCGTATCGAATTCTGATTTTTTTTGTTGAAAATGTACCGCATTAACCCATTGCCTCATCAGCATATTTTGGACCCTTCCAAATTCAAAGCAAATATACAAAACATCAATTTATCTAAAAGAATTCTTTTCTCTGATAGAGTGGAAAACAATTTTCCAGAAGAAGCCATTGATAATTAGAAGCAATAGATTCTTTTGTCACTATGTTCTCAAAAGTTGTCTGCTTCAAATGCGGAGAAATGCGGTATTATGAGGCAAAGTGTTAATTAAATGTTTCACAGTGCTAGTTACATAGTCTTATTGTGTCATTTTAAACATCATATCTCTCGTAAAAACTTTGTTGAACAAATTGTTAGTCAGAATAACATTACAAAGTTTTTTTCTATTTTTATTTAATGCACGAATACATCATCTCAGTCATACATTATCTGTGTTTTTTTAAGTGTTATCATACGGAGAATGATTAAGATCAATGCTGGTCTCAGATTGTTGTGGAATTATACAACATTCCCTCATCAATATATCTGCTATCAGCAGACATCGCTTCTCAAACAATAGAATTTATTAAATTATTTGGAAATTATACCACATAGAAACGTTAAGTGAAACAAACAAAGTTTAATAAAACAGTTTTATGTTATTCCAGAGTATCTTAAGAGACAGACAAATGCTGAGAAAAGTTTGCGAAAATATTTAAGTCAGTTTTAACACATCTAGAATACACAAATGTGTTACAACGTTATAGGGACAGGAATAAACTGTCGTGATTCGAGTTACCCTTCTGATGCTCTTGGCACGGACCCTTAAGTTTCTTACAGCGAAATCCAAAGTACGAAAATATTTGGGAACGAATCGCACCTCAAAAAAGTTCGAATGATGTGCTCAGAACATTTTTTAAGTTTTGCGACCTATCTATCCCATTGTTTGGTAAAAAATAAACACGAAGTTGAGTGTCACAGTAAGCTTTGATACCACTGTACTCTGGACTGAGTCGACCTGATGCATTTTATTTTTCAGAGCAGTAAAACCTCGATAATGAGACCGCCTTCGGAACAGGAAAAATCGGTAGTATTTATGAGATGGTCTCTTTATCAAGTTGAATTGTAGGGGAGTTATTAAAATCCGATCTGAAAATAAGCGGTCGATATAACAAGGTGATCGCAGTTACAGCGTGAATTCGCATACATGAGTGATTTTTACAGTTTGGATTTGAAATCTTGAATGTATGATGAAATATTGAATAAAATCATATTTTTTAAAATTATAAATTAACTTATGACATAGCTGCTATTATATAATTGTGGGTAGCCAGATAAGACATTATAATTAAATTGAGACTCAATCTTATTAAAGCGGGGGTTTGAATTACAATCATTTCTATTCATAGAGTCCCTAAAATGGTTTCAAGTGCGAGTTCACGAGGGAAAAGGAACAAGCAGCGACTAAATGTAAGAAAACTTGTTTGGAGGCATATTCGTTATGTTTGTTCACACAAATCGTTTATTTACTCAATGTCAGGATGAAACAGTAAACTGTCGCTTGATAGCTAACCGCAATACAGTAATACAGATCAAATGTATCATTTTAGGTATTAAACTTTGCAAATATTGCTTATTCGATACAGTAGACTGATGAACACAATGTGAAAATTTGCACGCTTCAAATCAGCTTTTATAATTATTTGACATGCACGTTGTATCTTAAAACATTGTTTATGCCTAGTACACGCTTGGCCTGTGATGCGTTTGCTGAGCCCGTATATTGCCTGTATCCTTTCCATTTGATCTTCGTACAGAGGCAGGAGGTAGCAGTACAATTTAAATACGGATTTATGGACAACGTAGCCTCTCCGATTTTGTTTAACAAAAAGTTATACAAATTTGAAAAACTCGTATTTTGTGGCTCGTAGGCATGTCGTAGATGGCATTGCACAATACCCGCATTGTCATTTTAGGAGTTCGCTAGCTAACCAAGGCACGATTTTCCGAGGACATGATACCCAAACGAAAATGAATGGAGATTTTAGACAAATGGAACTTTCACACGGCTTTCGCACCGCTGCCGCGATACTCGCTACCCGTGCAGTATCCGTGAAATCGCACGGATATTGAGCAATCAATCGCGGAAACCCTTCAGCGGCGCGCCATTGCCGTGCTTCGGCCATGAGCTGGGTAAAACGATAGTTTTATTAATATTTATCATTTCCAGTATTTTTCATAATTCGCCTCTTGTGATAAATGATAGTCACAGTATCAATTGTTGACTAAAATACCGCACGGTGTCCGGGTCAAATGTGAATTAGGAATTAGCTGACGTGTTTTAATTGCAATGTCGTTCACTAACAACTAGATCGGCCCTTACCCTAGCAGTCGAACGGTGGACTGAAGTAATTGGTAAAATATGGCATACAGCTAACGTTATTTGAACTTACCAGAAATACATTAAATTTGCGCGGCTGTTTGATGGCCATCTCGAAGGTGCCGTGCAAGTACGCGCGTTTTGTTTTCGAACGATCAAGCTGCGAACGCGGTGTGACCCGTGAGATCACTGTGCGAGAATCGTATTGCTGCCATGCATTGCTTACGACTGGTGCGGACCTGTCCGAACACAAACCCGAATCGTCTGCAGCACCATGGGATTGTGGAATCGTACGAACAAAACATTGCATGACTGATATGAACTGGGTTTAATCTATGTTTATCCATACATGTGAGCAACAGACACCTGTCTATAGTAGAAAATGTAACTCACTCTGGGATAAAAACATGTTCTTAATTCGGCTATAAAAAGTGGACCATTATTGACTGCGGACTTCCGAATCTGTATTCTTTCAAGGAGAATTTGCTAATTTTTATTCGTGAGGTGTTTCTGTGCTCTATTGAGAAGACAGTGTATCATTTCAAAAGAATCATTTTTTTCTTCCAGGTAGGAGACTTATGAATAGTTTTTGTATGCTTTTTCCAAATACACTTCTTTGTATTGAATACATTTAAAATCTGTTGAGAGAACTAATTATCTAATAACGTCATCAATTGACGATGACCCACATACTGAGCAGAAGTTCTCATGGTTTCTCGTGTTCCATAAATTGCACGAAGCTATATACGTCAATGGTTACGTAGGTTTTTACAAATCTTACAATGTGGTCATTATCGAATTATAGAGAATTATTTGATGAGGTAAATGTACAACAATTAAATGCATTGTATAGCATTATGTTGTTACATTTTGCTTTTATTTATGGTGTAAATGAAGTTTTTTCTTTATCATAAAGAATAGACAACTCATGATTTCATTCACGTGAAACACGCCATACATACCATGTATTGACGTCAATCACACCTCATATAGAACAATGTTAGGAATTTCATTACAATACTATGTCTAGACATTGTTTGGTATTTACAATGACTCGCATTAAGGGTCATTGACCTATCTATTTATAAGTAGGTAAATAAATGTTTTGAAAAAGATGTTTAGCATCAAAGCACTGAGAGGACTCAACATTTTGATGAATTATATTTTGAAAGGAAACAAAAAACTAATAGACCCACAAATTCAATACATTTAATACAATAATCTGAAACTTTTAAGAAACACCCTGCAACTGTTGTATGAAATTTTCCATAAGGTATGATAAAAAGACATAATGTGGACATCATATGAAAACAACTCTAACGGGAACATTTAAGACCATCTGACTAATTACCTCCCTTGATCTATACTTGACAATAATTTTGGATTTGCTTAAAGTTTAGACTACATGGAGAATACAATTAAGCAACTTCTTTTTTCTTATATTATTAGTATCGATATATATATTACAAAAAGGACAATATCATACTACAATATTTCTTAAAAAATTAAATGACTGCAAAGACTGATCATAAATAGAACTTTTATATAAATTAAGAGAGTCATAAACTTTACAATTTCAATCAAAAGAAATAGCTTATTTAGAAACACTTTTTTGTTAAACAAAAATATGAGAATCATAATAAAAGTGAAATATTATCATAGTGTACTAAACCACTTACAGACGCATTTATTCAATATCAGCAAATGCGATTAAAAAGTGATTCATTTGAAAGAATTGACAATTAATATGGATTACAAACTATTTTGGACCATTCTCAATCACTTTTTAGGCTAGATTTATACATATTCATAAAATAATACACATGCTGAACAATATTTTTGTAACTATTTGTTCAATATCTTAACATGTTTTACAGTAATACAATATCAAAATACATATAATCGTAAATAATATATCAGTTAATTTTCTTAGATTTAGTGAATAAGTACAAGTATAGTTATAAGTTCGCAGTTTTACTTCAAAGTTCTGTAATTAAGTAGTATTATTTTTGTTTTTTATTTACATTTGGGTCTTCCATCTAACTCTGAAAGTATATATATATATATTAAAACCTTTTAATGTTAATAAAATTTATGTATCAGTATATAACACGTTAAAAAAGTTTTTGCCCAAACAAAAAAGGGAAAAGGATTATATACTGAATTAGATTTTACGATGCTAGCTTGTGAAATATAAAAAGCAAAGGTAGCAAATCATATTTATCTGTACTGACCATTAGTAGTAATCAGTCTCTATAAAAAACAATTACAATGTATCTTCTGAGAAGAATGCTTATAAAAGAATAAAAGACTTTTCAAATAAAGAAAATCATCAAGATGATCATTCAATAAAGTTACAAATTAACAATTATATAAAATAAATGAAGCAAATTGATAACTATTTTAAGTACTAAATTTATAAGAAAATGTACATAAAGATTATGTAGGTGTGGCTGTCTGTAAGTGTTGTCACAAAACATGACCATCTGTTATTGACTTTGACCTAAGATTATAACATTATTTCTCTATGTATTTTTGAACGTCAAGATGGACTGCCATATAATTAGTGAAATTAGTTAGTACATGTATTTGAGTTTGTGACTTTGTTCTGCATGAGAAAATAAATTTATGAGCTAGAAGTAAAACAGTGTTTAATGCTATATCAGTATTTGCCCGGGTATGTGGACTTCCAAGTATTAATTCTGTTGATGACCATAGTATTAATTCTTGATTAAATATCATTTGCTAAAACCCATATGTCTTTAAAGTATGCCAAAAATTGATGTATAGGTACAGTCGTAAAATAAATGCCTTATGTTTTCTGACTCTTCATTACAAATGTTGTTTTGGTAACAATTTTACAAAGTAAATGATTTATTCCTAGAATCCTATGATTAATACGGTATTAAAACCACAATAAGTTTGGATCTGTTGTAATAATAAATGATACTTTGAGTGTATATTTCCAACCAAATTTTCATTCCATTCAATTCATTATTCCACTTAGTTTTTGCAGTAAATTCCAAAGTCTTCCTGTTTACCAAGATGTCATACAGATTTCTGCATCTGTTGATTGAACAAGTTAAGATTTTATTAGATATATGTTGAACAGAAGTCATGCTGACTTTTTTTTGCTTAGCCTTCTCATTCCAGCTTTAATTGAGTTAATGATACGTCTGTACTGCAAAAATTTAGTTTGTATCTGAAACATTTCAGTTTATACAAGTTATATGGGTAAAAATTACCCTCAAAGTCTGTGAGATCCATAACAAGTACAATACCTTTGTCTATGAAGTTTTTATAATAGAAACTGTTTCCCCCAATTTCGTACGTATCATTCAACCAAACAGGCAAAAATAGATGAATTTATCCCAAAAATCATCTTTATTTATTTATAAGTAGATTATTGTTTAAAAGAATATCTTTCCAGAATTTATTATTAATAGTGTTTATAGTAAAAATCATAACCAAAACACTGAATGAGTTCATTTGTGGACAAGTTGAATTAACTAAATGATGATATTTTGTATTATAAGACAAGTATCTTCTGAGCCAAGTAATTTCTAAAGCATGCATACATTTTCTAAATCAATTAAGCAGTCTTAATCCAATCATACTGTAATCTTGTACTATATTAGTTCTTTTTATTTGATTTGGCTTTTTGTTCCACTGAAACTAAAGAAAACATTTTTAACTGGTTTACAGTATTTAAAATTGGATTTGAAAGACTAAGAATCAAATGATTAATTTAAGACAGTGCTAATATATGTTTTAATTACATGTACTACATTCCTTCCAATGGGTGTGAGGATTCTTTCATCCCATTGAATGTTGAACATATTTTTTATTCCTTCTAATTTAATTTATTTCAGACATTTCATCTAAATGTTTTGTAAATATAATCCAAGAAGTTTGAACTGTTCATTTTTCCATTTAATGCCTAAATCTGTATTTCTATGTTTGAAAGAGCCTATTCAGACTGCTTTTGTTTTTTTCAACATTTAACAGAAGTCCAGACAGTGATCCATAGAATTTTAAAACAAACAAAGTATTTCTCAGTGACATTTCAGAACCATCTAATATAAGAGTAGTATCATCAGCATATTGAGATAGTAAAAACTCTGTATCATTTATCTTCATACCTTTGATATTATTTTTTGTCTAATTAAAAAATATAAAATTTCGGCACATATAATAAATACATATGGGGATAATGGGTCTCTTTGCTTACATCCTCTTTGTGAAGAAAATTATTCAGACAGATGTCCATTTATGGTAACACATGAATTTAAATTATTGTAAAATAGTCTGATCCAATTTATTAAATTTGGTTCAAGTTAAAATATTCTAAGATTTTATACATAAATTTCCATGATAAACAATCAAAGGCAGTAGTCAATTCAATATGAATTTTTCAACAAAGTATAAAATCATTGGGCCGCGATCGTTGTCTAGTGGTTAGTGTGCTGCACATGTAACTCGGCCATCCGGGTTCAAATCCCGGTCGCGGCAGGTTATATCCTTCTATGAAAATTTGACAAAAAATGACGATTTTCCTCCACATGTGGAGAAGTTGTCGGATCCTTGTGGAAGGTAAGTTTGTACTGGTTAGTATACAGTCCAGGAAAACTGGTTAGTTGAACCAGTCGCCGTACATAACTAAAATTGTTGAAAAACGGCGTTAAACCCCAGTGACAATTAGTCACATAAAAACAAACAAACAATCAGTCAGACTCATTATTGTATTTTGTCAATGAACAATGACATCGTTAATAATTTCAACGCGCTGTGCATTTGTTTTGTTCAAAAATATTATCGTCAATATGACGCAAATTTTCCATTTTACTCTCGTCGGAAATGATCCACTATCTATGAACTTTTTGATATAAAAGTTCAGTTTATATTTAACCAATATTCTGAATATGTATGAAATAAATCCACGAGCCACGAACGAGCTGTCACGTTTGTTTTAGCATGAATTAATCTAGCAATGAATGTTTTACTTGTCAATTCACAGGACCCTAAATTACACATGTTAAAAGACTAAAAACTTTTGAAGATCGATGTAGGCCTCAATTGAAGTAAAACCTAGCATACCCGTCACCATGCCACCAACAAGAGATATGTATCCTATGTTACAAATTTCATCAATGTAAAATGGATCGTTTTCTACTGATGATTGCACTATTCTTCAAATTTGTTGTCATAGAGGCTCATTTTTGTCGTTATAAGTAAACCGCATTAGTTCTAGAGAGAAGAACTAATTAACAAGCTGTGTTTAGGTAGTACCAAGGTCCGTTGTAGGGAGATGAATGTTGTTCCGAAGGTTACTTAAGAGAGAGAGAGAAGTACTGAATCCTAATAAATGTATACTTAGAAAGGACGCGGTTTAAAGTGGCTTATTCTTCTTCGAAAATTCGAACATGGTCGGCAACTCAAGTTTGACTGTAGAATAGTACGATTTGTCACATTGAAAAATATTGCGTCTGCTTAATTTTACTACACTTACGCAAACAGACCCGTCAATGAAATTCCACAACTCTAACCGTGCGTATAAATACAAACACGAGCTGTTTTTTCACGTGATTTCAGAAATAATTGAAATTCTCCCAATCTAAATTTTTGATGATACAGCGATACCCCGACAAATTGATACCAATTTGACCGTTCACTATCTGCACGTAAGATCATAAATATTAACAGTGCTTCTTGTTTCTATATTAATGAATAAATTTCATCGGTTTGCTTCAATTAACGCTGTGCATCATTTCCTTCGGGAGTGAAATAAAAAGTAAAGTTGTCAAAGTTTACCATTTTATTTAGTATGTAGATCTAGATCTATAACTACAAATGTTAATACAATTTACAGTTAAATTAGTCTAGAACAACATAATACATTTATTATATGCATGTACAGCAGCTCAACTTTTCAGTAGATATTTGTTCACATGTTATTCAGTAGTCATGTATGTGAATATATTAATGTTGAAAACATACACTCTCAAACCATGCATAATGTGTTTGTTTGATTACATGTAACTGATCTTTATATGCTGGTTTTGTGAGATTCAGTGAACGATACTTATAAGTAATGAATAAACAAATAACATAATAAAATCTGATGGTAAATCTAACATTATCATCATCACACAGCAATATATGATACTCTTTTTTGTATCAAATACAAGCTGAACTAAAGATGATATAGGAACAATACTTGATCAATGCATGTAATTTAAAAAAAAATTGTTTGCTTAAGCAAGACTTGACTGAAAGTTACACAAAACTGCCACTATTTTTGTGTTTTGAAACAAATCCAAATTTTAGAGGTATTATACGGGAGAGTATTTTAAAACACTTCACCCCACAAATAACCCTCTACATGAATTCTCTAGCAATGCATCTTGACCTCTTCAAAGCTTTAGAACTGAGCACTTTACCACGTGTAAAAACAGGTATAAATAAAGTAGCCTTCTTTTGTGACCGAAGATGCCCAATATTAAATTCTCTGTCAACCATAAAATCATCATTTTCTTCAACTAAGTCCACAAATTTGGAGTCTGCAACTATAGCTGCATCAGATATTGAGCCACTATAAACATCTGATAGAAAAGATATAGTTGCACTTGTAATTGCAATCAACTGTTTTAATGTGTTAGAATATTTATATGTAGACCAGGTAGCATTCTGGGCTGAAGGACGCAAAAGCTTTTGAACAAAATACTCTGTATAGTCGATTATTGCTCGCGTTCTTGGATAATTTGTAAAACTAATAGGCAAATTTGCCTCAACACTGTCCTTTGGCGTCAAAATGATCAGCTGACTGTACGCTGGCTGAGCAGATTAACCCAAGGTAGAAATATCCTGCAAATATGACTTTAAAACAAGTATGACAGATGTTTATTGTCATAACCCCTTCTTATTTTAACATTAGTGTTAAAATCATTTCCTCAAACTTTCTTCTTTGTTTTCCACTCTTCCTACCAGATAGATGTTTTCGCTTACGATCCTACCATTTTATCTTTTGTGCTGCCGGAAAAATCCATGAAAACAAATAATGCAATAACTGTAATGTTGGGATACCTATATAATAAAAACACAGATTTTATCATTTTCTGTTACTTTTTCTATGATTGTTTCCTTTCTGTTTTCACACTTACTGATGGGGATTTCACTGTTTCAGTAGTATTTGCAATTTTAGTTTTAGAAGAAGAAATATTTACGTTTTGGTCATCAAATATGTCATGAAATACTGGTAGATTTAGCGGTATATTGTTATTATTAATGTCACTGCTAGAGATTCAGCTGTTACATCTGGCGTTAGAGCAGGGTCCGGTATTTCTTAGTATCTCTATTAAGCTTAGTGTACATGCTGATATAGACAATTTAGTTTTACAAATCCGTTTTTCCTCTGCTGATGATGTATGACATGTAATTAATAACGCGTTTCTTCGTCACATGAACACTTTGTTCACACACACCTCGGAGAACCATTTAGATAATTATTTGTTTCTTTTCAGCGAAATTGATGAACAGTTTAATGAATAGTATATATATTTTAAATCAAGCATTATGCGGATAAATCTCGATGGATGACACTCATCTGAGACCATTATACACATGCGTATAATGGTCTCAGCATTCATGTATCAACTACGCATTCACAAAAGATTGACAATCAACGAGGTAATATTATTTTAAAGTCTTTTGATAACTTTTGTAACAACATCGTTCGTCCACGAACTTTATGACTGTAGATACAATCGCAACAGACTCCTGATACTGTAGTAAAATGAGGTAAGGTAATCACATACGGAACGAAAAATATCTAGTTTTATGTTTTCACAGATTTAATAGCCCGAACAGTCTTCGCGTAAGGAAGATTTCATAGTCCGAATCATTCTGCCAATACGCAAATACACGTCATTTGTTCCTTCAACAATATTAAAAATGACGTTTATGGCTTTTATTGAGAGGGTGGCCTTTATTCAGAGGTGGCCATAAACACATATTAGACCGTACGTGGTATAGATTATGTAGGGATGGTAAAATGGCTTTAATAAGAGATTAAAATATACCAAATTCTTGACTGAGATGGGTTTAATTAGCTACTTTCAGAACGTACCATATTTTTGAATCTACTAAAGTTTAACCTGACTACGCGTTTGCCTAGGGCTGGACAATTTAATTCGCAGTCTGCGTGGGTATCCTCAAATGATTATTTTATGCAAGTGTCTACGCGATTGTGATCAGATATGTTTTTAAATACAAAAACATAATGGGCGAAAAAAAGGAAAGAGCGGAAAGCCTATTATACCTCAATATTCATGAGTAATTATTTTGTACCCGATGTATAATTTTGATTATTTGGCACACAAAACAATCTAAGTTGTATATCATTCTGTGTAATGGGCTGGTTTCCTGCATCATTTGAATGAAGTAGTCGTTGTTATAGATATTTCACTTACGGTAAACACGTAGTTACCGCACTGTTACTAGACTCCAGAAAGACGATTTGAACTTATTGACATAAAATACTATAACACCTTCCTCAAAAGTACATTGCACATTCTATGTTTCTAATTTTGCTCTTTACTCACTAGATTGTTAATTATGAGATCAGAAACAAATAATGTATAATAATTATGCCTAAGGATCGGGTTTTATGTGAAACAACTCGTCTATATACAATGGTATCAGTCGGAATGATTACCTCCCTTGATCTGTACATTTTTTTTGTTTTTGTGTGATTTATTGTCACTGGGGTTTAATGCCAGTTTTCAACAATTTTTCAGTTACATACGGCGACCGGTTCACCTTACCAGTTTTCCTAGACTGTATACTAACCAGTACTAACCCTTCCATTAGGAGCTGGCAACCTCGACATTTTTGTCAAATTTTCATAAAAGGGTATGACCTGCCGCGACCAGGATTCGAACACAGATATCCGTGCTACAAGTCTAGCGCACTAACCACTGGACCACGGCCGCTGCCACTGAACTATACATTAACTTTTTTCATTCACTCGGTGGATTGTTGAAAGATTTGTATTTTTGATTGTCTTGTACATATTGTATTCAAAACATGTAGAACAGATATAATATGGGGACATGTTGAATTAAAACACGAATTGCTTTTCCGGATACTAAACACAAAAATAAACAGAGTAAAGACGACGAAGTCTACAAATTGTATAAGTCCACATTTACTAATAAAATGTTTCTTTTGAAATACTAGTAATATTTTAGCATGGCCCACTGTCAAACTGAAAAAAATGGTCTCAGCTTTTGTACAAAGTATTTCAATAACATGATCTGAATAATATTATGTACGCACAAACAGTTCGCATCACGCGCAGAATATTATATACACAATTAAGAAATTATAATTAGGACTGTAGCAAGTATCCGAATATTCGGATGACCGCGATTCAAACATGAAAATCGAGTAAGAATACTCGGCTACTATTGAGATCGCAGAATTGCGAATTTTATAAATCTGTCAGTTTGATGTAAATTTTCATTCAGGAAGCGCAATACATAATATACATGTAACATTGCCACGTTTCTCTGGTCAGTCTGAGTGTAGCTAGATTGAATAGTTTGTACTTTTCATTGTTTTCACAATTTGTTGTTTCTTGTGTTCTCTTGTCATGTTTATTGCTTACAAAAAATAAAGAATTGATATTTGTAAAAAAAAGTCTTGCGTGTGATGTCACAATACACCGTTTTATCTGCATTCTGAAGAGACAACATTAAGCGGGAAGTATGTAATATTTTTTTGGATATAAGATTCGTGGTTCGATCTCATGGTGAATCGTTGGCCCAGACTAGTGAATTGAATTGGATCGCCACATGCCTTAAGATCAACAGCCATAATTATAATACACTTGTTACGTAAGTCAACAATATATGAGATCATAGACAAGAGATTGATCTTCAAGCTTAATAATTAGTTTAGAGTCATACTACAGTGGAACCTCACTAAACCTGACAGGGTCCGGATCGAACAAAATTTCCGGTTTAGCGAGGATTCCGGTTTAGAGGGGTTTTTTGTATTTGGAACAGGTTTACTCATATAGATGGTCTTAGTGTTGAATATGACTGTATTTGGCCAATTACCCTGGTCAAAAGAAAACAACACATAAAAGTAACATTTATTTGCATGGACGTCAATGATGGTTTGAAAGTAATGCATATAAAATAAGATTTTACAAGTCTAATATAGTTTGAATGCAATATATATAATACATCTACACTGTAATGAGATTTGAACACTTTCATCAACATGGCGAATGTTTTACATGTACAGACTATGTCAACAGTGTTGAGCTACTTGTTTCACCAATTTCATGCTTAATTCTATAAAGATGTAATTTTACACTCATTTCACACCTTACAGAGAGTCCTTTCACACACCAACAATAATAAATCAATCAGCAATCAATCCAACACCAATCAAGCAAGCCCCGCTGGTTCAGCTTTACTGTCAAAACGCGGCACTCGACAGGTTACATCCTCAATTCCCAATACACAGGAAAATTATGGCAGCTTCAAAAAATATCGTCCGGTATAGTGAGGTTGAATTGTGTTGCCCAGCAACGAATTTTCTTAAAATTTCGACCGGTTTCCGGAATAGCGAGTGTCCGGTTTAGTGACGTTCTTTTATCATGAAATACATAGTGAGAAAATAAAGGACTTTGAAATTTGTCCGGTATTGTGAGGATTCCGGTTTAGCGAGCGTCCGGTTTAGCTAGGTTCCACTGTGGTGTACTAAAGGTGATAAAATATAATCAGAATATGTTACTTAGCAACCTGTATTTAGTCAGCCAGCCGCCCAACAAAAAGTCACGGTCTGTCCGTCTATCCGTCCGGTATATTACATATTGGTCCGAAATGACTCAGAATATTTTATAATGTCGGTCCCAGGTCATGTGCAGGGGGGAAATCTGGCATGCAGATAAATCTTATTATTACTAGGATATTGTATCTCCGTCTGAGAATTATTGAATACAAGTAAGCAGCGCACAAGTAGGTAAGTAAGTAATTCGTTTATTAACGAATACATTTTTACAAAAAAAATGTATACAGAACATAAATACAAGAATTACATGGCACCCGGCCATATGGGCCTATAAATCACCAATTACATAAAACATGATGTTACCGATATGTACGTAAATATAGTATTTCACATGAAGTTAACCAAGTGAATAAATATGAAATGAATATACTGTACATATTTATACACACAAACTTATTAATGGTGATAATGATGAATACTTTACAGTAATATGGACAATACAATAATAACTAAGCATAACTACAGCTAAGCACAGTTAAATTAATACGAAATGAGTCTACAGTACAGAACTGTATACGCGATATTGTTAATGATGAGATCATGGATAATTTGCAGCAAAACAGGATATCAAATTATTACATGACAAATAAGTTATTTGGTAACAAAACTTAATAGGTAGTAAGTGTGCTAAAAGCTTTAATAAAATGCCTTATACTATTATCCTTATACGAAATGATAGAGTCGATGTTGTTAACAAAACTTAACAAATAAATGATGACCGTTGAAATGAAATGAACATTGAGATTTGTTTAAGCATACAGCACACTGTTTCTACGTCTGTATGCACATAAATATTTGGAAAGTTTTCTCGGATTTGAGCGAAAAACATATTTAAGAAGTACGTCCCTTTGAAGATTTGAACAGTTTTTAAATACGTCACAGTAAACGGTTTCAAGGAAGTTATTATATCTTGAGGTCTCAAGAAGAAAGTGGCGTTCATCTTCAACCTGCTGAGTGTCATTAGGCCTAAACAACTGTTTGTTTCTGGGTACATGCCCAAAATAATATGGGTCGGTTGGAAGGGAGTTCTTTTATTTTATGTTTTTTACATATATCGGCAACATTGTATAGGAATATGCGCGCTTTAACATTAATGGGTTGTGAAAATTACAATATAGCACTAAGATTTGAATGCCGTAAAAAATTATGAGTCGACAAGTAAAACATTGGGTCGGTCGGGTGACCGGAAAGAAACCTTTTTTTGTTTAGGCCTTATTACACAGTGCACATGAACGTGTGTATTTCGGCTATATCTAAGTAATTATTATATTTTAGTTACTACTTGTGTTCTGTGTATTTATGTAGAGAATATATTATTCCAAATTAGATGTATAGACGTACAATTAGAAAATCCATGGTCCAATTGCATAATTCTAGTTTAAAGAAAAACTTGAGTTTAAACTATAGATTAACAGATGCTATTTGCATAAAAGTAGTCTAACTAGTCCCAGATTAGGCTTAAACTAAGGTAAATCGCATATTAATGTAGTTTAAGGCAAACCCAAGTTTGAGACAGGGTAAAAAATAAACCAGTTAAGGGGCTTGTTTAAGACTGTGCTTAAGACTGCCGTTTTTCACCAAACCAGTTTTCCTGGACTATATACTAACCAGAACACTAACCTCTGTAGCAGCGCTTTCAATACGTGATAATAAACTCAGCATTTCTCTGTAAGACACTGATGATATCCTTATATTTAAATGCTTCAGTTGTCACAAGTTTTATATACACAGCCAAACCTGTGTTTGTGGCCACCTCCGAATAGAGACCATCATGTGAATGAAGGCCAATCTTTGAAAAACCGTCACTCACTGATTACGACACACTCTTGGTCAGTACAATGTCATAAAATGACAAAATCCTCAGACATGAGTAAGAATTCAAATTTCAACATAATTGACGAATGTTATTTTGCACAGGCATCGACTAATTTTTTTTCGGGCTACTTGTCCTGTAGAACAACCGGCTATGAATTTTAACGATTTCTACAGCAATTTCAACTTATCGTTAGTCAATTTCTACTCGTAATTACGAGCGGACGAGTGGTTTGTCGAGCCCTGTTACACATCTATACCGTCAGAGCTTTAACCGAAGTTCAATAACCAAATCAACAAAAACTTAAACACAATTGAAACTTTTACCCTACTCTCAATTGTGAGGAAACACTGTAATGTTTGTAACATATATTTGCTATCTACCTTATTGATCGTGGTATTTTTTCCAATTGTGAGAGAACTCTGATCATAGATACTTTTTATAATCTTAAGTATTAATTTTATTGCACATGATCGTTTATCTGTCTTACAGCAGTGGCTTATTAGATACGATAGTGATAGAAAGTGACATCATGAAAAATTGACTTTTTCATTATTTAATATTAAGTATTAAAATTAAAATCTACAACCAAAAATTACAACCAAACTAACCATGTTTGATAGTTAGCCAACCGCTGGTGTTGCGGTTCACTTCATTTGTTTGACATTAATCCATAGATAATAATCATAAGCCGATGTAATAAGTTGTACGTGTAATGCCTTCTGCGCTGTATTGACTTTTTTGTCGCTTTCGTGAAAATCATGTCTTTAAGTTTATACTAATTTAGTTTATACTAATTTATTTCAGCTCGATTGTGAAACAAGCAATTTTGTTTAAATTAATCACCCTCAAGCCCGCTTCCTGGACACTACACCAGTACTGTGTACGGAAAATGGAATTGTGATGTTCATGAACGAATCCCGTCGAAGCTGGGATAGGAACTCAGGACATTCGGATCAGAGTATGTACGCTCTACCTCTATAACATGATGCCTGTCTATTATTTGCACAATTGTCTATATAAGCAACAAGCCACCACTGTTGACATTATGCAGTACTGAAAATAAATTGACATTGTAATTTTATTGGCAACCAAGACATCAAAATTCCTAGTTGACAACATGGTGCTGATATTTATTATTTTTCATGAAGGATATTATTACATCGTTCTTCCATTCACAAGGTTGAATAACAGACTAATTGACGTGCGACTACACTAATCTGTAAATCTACACCGTTATTATAGTTACACTGCTGTGTCATATTACAATAACAACTCAGAGATTTTTGCAACAAGAATGTTACATATAAGGGAATATAGAGGTAAGATCCAAGAATCGTGTACATGTAATCAAGATCTTATATTATTTGTGATTTACAGGTGGCTATTTTGTTACAAATACCGTTTTAAAATTGGACTATTTTGAAATGAATATTAGAGATAAAGGAAATGGTGATTTTTATCAAGTATAATTTCAGACATTTAACTTCACATCTTTTGTTAAATGAACAGTAACAGACCCATTAAATCTAACAACTGATTTATGACAAATAAATACAGTAAAACTCGTTATTACGAGCATCGATATCACTAGTATTAGAATCGAATTATCTCACGGTTGTTTTAAAGTCCTGTCCATATTTGTTCTTAATTGTGTATAAATTTCAATCAGCAAACAAGTACCTATTTATTACGAGCACCACGTCCATCTCGAGTATTCCGTCTGTTCTAATGACTTCTCGAAATAACGAGGTATTACTGTAGTTTGATACCACCAGATTGAAATGACATGTTAACATATAATATCTGGAATGATTTGCATCAATAGGCCTTACAGTAATAAAATCTAATACATGTCATAGTTCAGTGTGCTTGTTATAAATTGCATCTTCGGTGAGTATTGATAATTTCATTGTCATGTACTCTGATTAGCTCTAGGTTTGGAGTTTTCTCTTCCCTCAAATTTATTCGCATTGCATGTTCTTCAGATGCATATAATTTTAGCATTAACTCAAAGGTGTTGTTGATAAACCCTCTTTTCTTTAATATATTGTATGCAAATTCCTGTTGTTGCCATGACAACAGCGGTGAATTTATGATATTCTCCCTTCAGATTTGCCCAACCTGTAGACTTATTATTCTAGTATAACTAAATCAGGGATACTTAACACCAGGTTTCAAGGTTATAAAACTTGAGATCGGGCTCCGATCTCATGTTTTGTCTTTTAATGTTTTAAGTTAAATACGATCATATATTAAGACATTATTGATACATTATAATTGCTGCATTATTGATCTGAATATGCATTTATAAATTAATCGGCTCTATCTTTTCAACCATAATACTTTGAGAATTGAGATTTGAGCTCGAAGACTGTTCTCAGGTTTTATAACCTCTCTGGGCCAGGCGTGATAAACTGGTGCTAGCTAGACCCCGGCTTATCTTTTATTATACGATCCACATTTAAACCCAAGTCTAAGAAGACCAAACTAAAGCTTTCGTCAAGAGTGAATTAGTCTGGAATTATGCAATTGGTACTAGTAGTTTAAAAACAAACAATTCAAGCGGTCGACTGTTTAATGTGTTTCTTAAAATGAAAAAATGGCTTACAGACGAAAAAGAATAGCTAGTTTCTATTTATACATTAACGGCGTTTACTAGAACATATTTGGTAGATTTAAACACACGTCTTTCATATACTACTTAACTGTACATATTCTACGAGCAGATTCCACGGATTTAATTTGGACCCGAGTTTATAAAGCTTGAGAACAGTCTCAAAGCTTAAATCTCAATTTCATAAGTGAAGCATTCTGATTTGAAAGATATTGCAGTTTAATGATTAAATACATTTTCAGATCATTTTAGCTGACAGAATAGCATATGATCGAAATTTTAATTGTTTAATTATAATTAAGTTAGAAACATCAAAGCACAAAATATGAGATTTGAGATTGGATCTCATGTTTTATAACCATGGATCTTGGTACTTTCCAATGAGTATATTCTCTTCACGTCCGTGTCTCTTATAATTGAAGCATTATAAGTAAATGTTACACTGTATTCACAAAAAATGAGGCATGAACCAATACGCTATACATTTATATGTTTCCATCCTTATAACAAATACTGGACTCATGTAGACCTAACTAAATCAGACTTTTATAAACCGGATATAATATGTAATAGAAATATACATGTAAATAAAGTTCTTTACAAGACTTCAGTTTGTCCCCTTTTCTTCTGGCTTTATTATCAGCAAGAATTAAGATTCCCGCAGTATACGTTACATATGCTGAGTCAATCACATGCACTTATATATACAGAGTCCATCAAATATATATACATAAGTCCCGTTCAGGAATAATTGGGCTTTATTTAGAAATCGTCTATTCTCGCGTATTACACGTATCATAACATAAGAGTGTGCTTAGAGTGTGCTACCCTGTGATTAAAGGCCATTCTTTGAAAAACCATCTTTGATTATTTAGAACAAACCGACTTCCGAATAAAGGCCACCTGTCAATAAGAACCACATTATATCTTTCCCAAGGGTGATCTTTGTTCACGGGTTTGACTGTATATAAAAGAGGAACAAAATTTTGCCGTCCCAGTAGGGGCCGTTTGTAATGAAATGCTGACCTTTGGTCAAAGATGGTCATTGCATTTTGTTAGACTGTATTATGAAATGTTATGTCAAACTATTCGTCTGCTACAACTTGAAAACACGCTTACCGACGAAATTCAAACCAAACGAAAACAAGCATGTACCACGTTTTCACGTGTTTTCGGTGATAATTCAAATTCTCCATACCTAAATAGTTTAAAATAAAGTAAAACCCACCGAATGAATACTATTGTTCCAAATGTAGCATAAACCCAATATATTTTTTTTAAAATTATTGATATTGAAATCACTCTACCATTGTAAAAATTGCAATCATCGTATTTGTTATGTTTGTTAATTACTTTTTCATGTACTTAGTCATGTGATCTTCTTTAATTGTAATCTGATAGTAGCTTATAAGCCCATCACGTATAATTTATAATACGTAAATCAATCCGCTGTACGTGTACTCATAGTGCTTTAATAAAAATACTGACTGGCTGACTGACCAGATGACTGACTGACTGATTGACCGACCGACCGACTGACTGACTGACTGACTGACTGACTGACTGACTGACTGACTCACTGACTGACTGACTCACTGGCTGACTGACTCACTGATTTGAAAATCAGTATTTATTTCGAATTCAGCCACGCGTAGAATTTTAGACACACGCGTAGAATTTTTATGCATCTCATGAATACATTTAAAAAATCGAATATGGATGTGAATGCTTGTCTTATGCATTTGAATTGAAATAATGAAAATATTGACATCATCCTCATCAGGACGATGGTTTTATTTTGATGAAAATTCGTGTACATCTATTTCGTATGATAAATACATTGGCTGTTTGGTAAAACATCGTTACTAGGTGCATGGACATATCTATTTTCATTCGTTTTTAATGTACAATGATGTATTTGATATTATCATTATGATAAACAGACAAACAACTTTATGATAGAGAATTATGTTTTGTTTTACAATTCTGGTCTGCAGTGTCAAGTAATAATATTTTTTTATCCCCCCCTCCCCCGTGAAGAGGACCACATGAAATCATGAATCCTTTACTACTTTTAAGATTTTTTCATGAAGTCTGTTTGATCATTCTTAAGCTTACTTCATGAAGTTTTATTCATGAAGTGCAGTGTGATCCGCTATATGAAGATATCATGAATTAGGATTCACAAAAATCTTGAATTATTCATGAAGTGTTTAAGAATAAATTATAATTTGCTTATGAATATTCTATTCTTCTAAAATTCAATAAAATACATGGATCGTATTGAAATATTCCATGATTATTTCATGAACATTTTATGCATAATCTTTAAAATAATTTCTTGTTCCTATGAATATAATTAATATATAAACCAGACAAGTACAACAGGTACATACTAGGGTCATGTACAATTACATCATTGCAAAAATCATCATGTAAATCTAATCATATCATGTAGAAATTTTAAAAACAAATACACCGACGTGTTGTGAATTATCACATATAATCATTTCTGACGCTTCTGATTCATCGGTTTCGTGGAGTTTCAGAGGTCAACTTATCAAAAACCGAGTAACTGAACAGTTCAATGTAGTCACAGAACATGCCACTTCTATGACTATCATTCATCGTACAGAACAATATGGAATACACAGTGATATGGTCTGTTGTTATACAACATCTAGAACACACTTGATTGAAGTTTTTTTAATAGGGACAATCCAAATTTGCTCTCTCTATATATTATTGATTTCCCTTTGATATTGTCCATAGCGCACATAGGTTGCTAATTTCCAAAATATCAGTTAACAATGAGGAATCAGCGTTTACTGTCAATCTATGGATTTTATCTATCGTCTGGAGACGTGCCGTTTTTTTAAGTATATTGACAGAACATAATCTAAATCAAATATCTGCAAACAGAAAACACACCAGGCATAAAACCACTATGAATCAAAATTCATGAAACGTACAAATCTATGATTGAACACTCTCTTTGCAAGATACTAATGTTTATTAGACAGCCGACCTAATTGGCCTAGAATTTGCAATTTCTTATATTCAATTATACGCTCAATCGATGATATACCCAATGTAGCTGATGAAAATACTGTGCATGTATTCAGCGGTAAGGAGTGCAGATACTTGACACAACATCTGTGGACACGTTCAAGTTTTAGTATTTCTGATTGGGATATATTTTACCACAATTCACAGCCATATCAGCTTTTTTGGTAGAACAATTGAGTTGTACACGATTTTTGAAGAGACAGAATTTAAACTGTAGGGCTGAATACCACTGTTACAGTCTGCCAGATCCCAAGTAACGTTCCTCGTAGTCTTTTACATGCATCATTGATATCGTACTGTTCACATTTAATACTTAAATGTTAAGCTATTTTAATATTCATTTGTGTTAATCCGAAATGACGATGTAAGAACAACAAATATTATATGTGTGAATATGGTATTATTTTTAAATTACATAAGATTTAAATACAGATACAAAAGTAACATTATATTGATCACAAATGTAGAAATAAGAACCAGGCATTCAAAGATTCAAATAATAATCAGCTGTCTGCTATACTTAATGTGTAGGTTTTATTGTAAAGAGAGCATTATTTGTGTGACAAAAGGACGCTCGTGTAAAAGTGTACTATCCTGGTACAACATTAACATCGTAAAATCTGGTATATCAACAACAGTATGATACAGATAAGATCGAAAATGCCTCCATTATTCTGATACTTGTTTGATATTAGTATACTTCAGCGTTTGAAATCAACATATTAAATACAATACAATCAGACAGAACAGTGGATAAAGTTAGTCATCAATACCTACGTGACATAATTTCTAGAATTTAAAGGTGTAGCCCCTTTTTCGGTTTCTACGTTTTAAGATGCCAATATTCATTTTCCGCAATTCTTCTGCTTCAAAAAAAAAAACAGCCTTAATTGTAGAACCAAGCTTTTTGCAAAACTCTAAAATTTAAAGAATTCTAAGGAAACATAGATATTTCAGTCAATATTAAAGAATTAAACAACGGGTGCGTGCAAAACTGTACTATGTATCAGCGATGTGTATGAAAACATCAGTTACAATTATTTAAAACATCTGTGATGTTCCATAAAACAAAATTAACAGTGACTAGATAGACAGTGACTCATTTTCAACCATAGTCGCTTTTCAGACAGTATTCCATCATGCAATCAAAAAACTAGTATGGAAACTCTCTTTAGCTGTTCACTGAATGAAAAAAACAATCCATAGATTAAGACTTGAAAACCACTGAGATATCAATTAATAAAACGACGAAGACAACTTTTATTCTATGTCAGAATCTTACAAACTAACCAAGAGTACAACTTTTATTCTATGTCAGAATATTACAAACTAACCACGGGTACAACATTAATTCTATGTCAGAATATTACAAACTAACCACGTATACAACATTAATTCTATGTCAGAATATTACAAACTAACCACGTATACAACATTAATTCTATGTCAGAATCTTACAAACTAACCACGAGTACAACTTTAACTCTGTATAAGAATCTTACAAAATAACAACAGAAAACCTTGTTAAAAGGTAGCGGTCGTGATATGATAAGAATTACAACATCAGATACCAATCACCAGTACTATTTTGTTCGATGTTTCTTTATTTGATAACTTTCAGTCTGTGTATTGTTTATAACATTGTGAGACATTTTTCCCTAGTGTGACGTAACTTAAGTTACAGATTTATGTTTCCAAAAAACTCCATTGTATTGGTTATTTTTTCCAATGTGGAAATAAACTAAATAATACATCAAGAAAATGAAAACTACTATTATTTCATTGAATAAAACTGTATTTTTGTTAATACATGCCTAATACAAAAAGAAAAACTGATATAACGAACGTATATTTTGGTAAGTAAATAAATCGATATATGCCGATAATGATTTAATCTAATATGATTTTTGTGAGCAATTTCGTTTCTTTTTGTATTGAATATACAGTAAAACCTCGGTAATAATGATATTTTCAATTAAAATTTTATAAAAATGGATTGCGAGTGAAATGATATGATCACATATGACTTCATATCTAAAACATTTTTTTTAATTGATATTTTGTTAACAGTGCTCCAGAGAGTGCGCGTACGTGCGTAAATCCCGCACAGAATATTGCCATATACTACCAGTTTAAGCACTACCAATTTACGTATCATTTTTTGCAATTTGGTAGTTGAATACGGCCAAAATTGAAATAGATTTGCGTACATTTATATACTTCTACTTTGTTTATAGGGAAAATAGAGCATACTACAGAATTTCACCCGACTATGGAAATAACCAAATAACACATCCAATGAATGTTTGAATTGTTCAAATAAAGCGTCTACATGAGTTTGATGTTACAGTTGACTGAAGTGGCCGAGGTGAACAGTTAATAACCAAAAACGTTAAGGAATTATATCTTCATTATTTTATATAAGACTAGTGTAAAAGTTTTGTCAAACGTTTTCGTTAAATTTCTTAATCAGAATATTGGTATTTTGGCATCCAGTTTTGGTTTCCTCGAAGATTGTCATGTTTTTTCATCAATTAGACTTTATGGTTTCGATAAATTTTTCAGTCAAGTTTCTAGAGAAATTGATCAAGCATTTTTTAACTTGCCGTCAAACCGTCGGTGAAATTGATCAAGCAAGTTAAAATATATTCAAAGGTAATAACACATAAATAGTAGATTTACTTTTAACTTTTGAAATGAAGGAGTACATTTACCCCCCATGTTTTCAAATCTGAGAACACATTTACTCCCATCAAAAAATATCTGGAGCACTGTTTGTTGGTGTCTTACATTACTTATTACTACACTACTTATGAAACGGAAAATTAGTATCAATAAATTTAAATATCGAAGTAATAAACAGCATACATTCATATTGCTATACAAACAACAATTACTACTTAAAGTTAAAGTGAAGAGGTCTCCGTTGTAGAGTGATTATAGTTTTGACTGGTAGTCACTAGCCATTCACTCTGTGAGTGGGATCAAATCACCGACCAGACAGATTTCCCTTGTGAGGAAGCTGTCCAATTAGTTTACATAAGGTCGAAGGCTCTACCCAATCTGTCTAATTTGGAAATACTTATCTTTAGCTTCGAAAAAGCAGTAAAGTGAGTTTTCAATATACATGTACATGTATTATCATTACAAAAAGAAACCCGCATTTGTCGTTATTACGTTTTGGATGTAAGTATGTACGTAAGTCGGTACATTCAACAGTTCATTAAATGTTATTAGAATTTTCACATCATAATAATTGTTTCTCTTTGCATTGAATACATGCAAACAGTAAAACTTAAACATTAGGACCATCATTAATTGTCTATTGCACGAAGTGGTCTAAATGTTGAAGTACTATAGATCTAAGAGAGGTTTTACTGTTGTTAGTATAATGTGATAAATAACCATGAACAAGAACAGTGAATGTTAACGTGCAAGGTCGATATTATCCTTGCTTACCTTAAGTTCTGATGGTTGATGTATAATATTCCAATTTTATGAATAAAACCCACTATTCTGGCACAATTATGTAGAAACGCACAAATTAATTCCCATGCATAACGAATACAAACACACATTAAACACTTATTTAACACTCATTTAACACTAACACTACATATATTCCAAAACGAATAGAAAAACACCGCATTTCAAAACCGGGCACCTGAACCGGACACCTGAACCGGGCACCTGAACCGGACACCTGAACCGGATTCCTTAACCTTACATTGCGGATTCAAATCAAGGCAGCAGCTAACAAGAGTGGTTGATTAAAGTCGTTTTTTCTATCACCACTGATTGATTCCACTAATCCTAATTATATGCATGCTGTTACATACAAACGCTCTTTGAAGAAGACTTTACTTATCATTAATAACTTTAGTTCTGGTGCGTACAAATTATGATAAAGTCACATATAGATAAAGTTGATACATGTATGTATATACTATCTATATGTACGCAATATATATATGTTTATTCTACATCTGCTTCAACCAATTGTAATAAACATGAAATATTTATTTAATAACAAAAGCTGTGGCATTCGTCAGGTTTTCGTTCCTTCCATTGGAAAGGGTGCAGAAAATGATTCATTTTAAATAGTGAAAATCCACAGGTTGTAGTTCTATCAATGGTCAGTTTGTTTTGCTCTACTTTCTCCAATTTGTATGTTCATCTGACCTAGCATCCGAAACAGATGATTGCATGTACATTGAGTCAGTCAAATTATGTTTCATTCTGATAAAATCGAAAAAAGATACGACAATCGTATTCTTGAAGAATACAATCAATTTGTCCCAAACTTTTGGGTTGTTTCTCCGCGTTAGTCACTCACACGTCTGCTAAGGCGCCCTGGTGTCCTGTGCACGGCTCAATGTTCCACAGCTCTCCCAAATATCCGTGCTGTTGTCGTAGCAACGAACGGATCCAATCCATTATATGTTGTCATGGAAACGACGTGTATATGTACACGTATAAAGAATTGCTGAATCAGTTGTGTGAAATCAACAACTGAAAATTACATAAAAATGAATATTCATACCATTGTTTGGATAACTTAATATGTATAAAAATATAAAGTCGTGACAAGAAATAACAAATTAGGACATCCTTAAAAAATTTTTTTTTCCTGTAAAGCAACCCAACATTTTTTCAGTATATAGGTAGGTCGTGACAAGAAATAACAAATTAGGGCATCCTTAAAAAATCTTTTTTTTCCTGTAAAGCAACTCAACATTTTTTCAGTATATAGGTAGGTAGGGATTCTTTCCGTAAAGCAATTATTAACCACGAAAGGATAATCTTTTCTGTACTAGGAGGTTAAAAAGAGTTGACTCGCGGCGATTTCTATGGGTCGGCAGCGTTACCGCAAACATAGTTTTTAAGGATGACCTAAGATTGCAACATGAAAAGACTATGTATCCCATAAGAATGATATGATTACTCTGAGGACAAGAATAAACTACTACTACTAGCCATAATTCAATGTTGATTATGGAGTATTCAAAGTTTGAAGGCTGCTTTGCATTACAGAGGCGAGTTTGAATTTTAGACCGAGCGTGGATTGAAAACTTTGATCCTTCAAGTACGAAGCGGACCACTTAATCAATTGAGTTATTGAACGCTACAATGACTAAAAATGTCGCTCAAATAATGCAGATGATGTTTCATTATGTTTCATCATGAGATAAGAGTGGAAGTCATTAAGTATAATCGCTAAGAATATCAAAGGTTTAGATTGCCGCTTGATGGACTGGAAATACTACAATATTTGTTACGTAAGAGTCATGAAACACTTTCTGTCAACTTCACAGATTGACAATGTCAGGGATATCCAAGTATTTTGTTTTCAAAATATCACATTTTCATGAGCGTACACGTACATGTAAAATACTTGTATACCGTAAGTTGTTTCTTTGTGATACTGATGCAGTCATTTTGGTCCGACTTGAGCCATGTGTAATTCTGTATTTTCAATGAAGTAGACGCCAATCATTAAATATGTAATAATTCATGTTGATCCTGAAATACAGTGGTTTATATTAGTACATGTATACATATTTGTTACAACTGTAGCACGTAATAAGTAACAAAACATCACTAAATGTTTATTATCACGTACGTATTTTATCTACTGAAGGATTGAATGGCCCGTGGATATATTTTGTTCCGTTATCAGCTGTGTATCAGATTATGAAATAAGTAGGACGATGGTTGTAAAGGTAATATATTTTACTGGAAAATCTGCGAACAGGGGCCACATAGGAAGAGAAATTTGATTGCCGGCCTTTCTTCGAAATTGTCTATTTTATATTTCTTACGTAATATTGAAACTGCTGAGTTGCTTCTTTTTCTTTAATATTCGTGAAATATTCCAAAATTAGCATTGATCACCATGTACAGTCGAACTTCTCTAATCCGAACCTTTCCAATCCGGAATCCTCTCTAAACCGAACACATCAGTTACCCAATTTTATTATTATGTATTTAATGCTAAAAATCTTGGAACCCGAAACCTTTTTATCCCGGAAACCTCCCTAATCCGAACAGCTTTGTATGTCCGAACAAGTTCGGATTAGAAAGGTTCTACTGTATTGAGGGTTTCCTGTATTTTTTTCATTCAAATGATAAGCATTGGGCTATTTGCTTAAGCTAAAGGAGCTTTTGATTTTTTTATTGATTAATGTGTGGACAAAAGCTTATATTCCATGTATTTATTTTCGAGCAATACAATTTGAGAAGAAACTTGCATATGAAACACACGAATGTATGCGTTTTTAAACGCGCTTTAAATGAACCAGTTCTTAAATTAGCATACACATGTACTTAGTGTTTCAAAGTCAATGGAAGCCAAAACTGAACGTCTTAAAATGTAGTTTATAATGATTTTTAAAAAAATCGCAATCGTTCGCTTTAGATCGGAAACAGATGCTAATGCCGAGAAGAGAGTCTTTTTGAATTAAAATTATGAAAAATATACTCGTGCAATAAACAATTATCGTAAAAGTCGATGGTAGCTTGTACCATCGATGATAATATAAATAGTTTTTAGATTTTGAAGTCGATTGTCGATTATCGTACCATTTGTTATCGTAATAAGTCGATACTATCGACTATCATTACACCACCTACTTAACATACACATTAAAATAGTTGCAAATGCAACGTTTTGCTTTATACAAGCATCCCCGAGGACGCATATGGTTAAATGAGCCTGGCTTTCGAAATTATTACCAATTAGAAAATATAGTCTGACTATATGATACTGGTGTGAACACGAATCTCGCAATATTTCAGACTTAATGGTATCTACTGATTGTTAACGGGTAACTTTCCGGAAATTTTGTCACTTGCACACGAAACACCTCGTATATTTTGCTAATATCCAAAGAACTTTGATGTTCATTTATTTTACCTCCATTTAGCTCTATTGACAGTCAATTAAGAACTAAATCCTGTCTTTACTCTCCATTTTATACATTTGTATCTTTTGCAATGAAATGATACAACAAGCAGACAGTTCATGACGTCATAAACCAATGTAATCAATTTCAAAGGGAAAATAGAGTGATGGAATAAATATTTGATAGGCCTAATATTTGACATTTATTTACGTGTACACCGCGCTGCATGGAGTTGTCTCCCGTGACGATCTTACAATTAAGTGTGCTGATATTGACGCTTAAAACATTGATATTTCAATAGTCAGAAAGAATTTCCCGATCCTAAAGTAACGATATGATGTGAGTGAATGAGTAAGTTTGATATTTTATGTTTATCACGAAAAGGCCTTTATGATCATAGGGGATACAAAATGCTCTTTTTTTATTATTACTTTAACATTGTTTCCAGATCTATGACACATACAAAAACGCTGAAACACAAATATAGGATCGATAATAATATACATTCTATATAAAAAAATAAGGTATTTCAGAGAGTTCCGGAATTTAGAGAATCCGGTATTCAGAGGTTACACTGTATTTTAGACTAAACAATGTAAAATCATTTTCACAGTTGAATGACACACAATGATTCCAACGCATACAGATAGAAAAAAACTTTATATTAAAATAAAAATGCTGTACTAGACTTTATGAATGTAATATCGTCAATATATCATGTATGCTTGTAACCGCTTTTTTTCAATTTGTTGTCGTTGGAAGAACAATAATTCAACAAAAATCAGAAGTTTCACATTGTTTAATTCTGTCTTTCTGACGCACAAAGAAATATGGTGACAAATCAATGAAAAAACACAGTTCCTTCACTGCGTAATTGTATTTTCGAAACAAAAGAGATCACATTACAATACGAGTATATTTTGACGTACACATGAAAATAACTAGTGATTTAAAGAGATATGTAATGTAGGGACTCGAAAATTACCTAAAATAATGAACAATCACTTTATTAATAGTCAAACCTGTTTGCGGTCACCTCCGAATAAATATCACCCTGTGAATAAAGGCCATATTTGAAGAACCGTCACTGAATATTTAGAACAAATTTACCTCCAAGTAAAGACCATTTGTCAATAAAGCCACATTTTGTCTTTTCCAAGGGTGGCCTTTGTCCACAGGTTTGACAGTAATTTAATATTTCAAAAACTAAGACAGTTGTACTCGCAAGACTAGGCACAGAGTCAGTTCAGACTTGGGCATTTAAAAGATAAAAATGATCACTCAATCACTAAACAAGAAAGTTTAAATATCGCAAAAACTAAAAAGTTATTACTTATTATGTTACTCAAGTTACGACTTAAGTAAGATAAACGACTCAGCTGAATGAAACATACTTAAAGAGTACAATTATGCATGTAATAAGGACGAAAAATAAAATTCAAGCTAGTTTCCAATTATTGTTACTTTACATCTTCTTTCTATGCACAGTCTAACCTCTAACCGGCCATGAACAACGGACACCTGTCTACAACGGACACTGTAATTTCCCCCCAACAAAACACTCTTTAAATGACCCTATATAACATACAAACTTTCTTTGTGAAACGCGTTCATTCTTTGAATCGAATGATAAATTTACAATATATTATGTTTTGTTTTTATGTGACTTATTCTTCTCTAGGGTTTAACGCCGTTTTTCAACAATGTTTAAGTTATATACGGCGACCGGTTCACCTAACCAGTTTTCCTGGACTGTATTCTAATCAGTACTTACTTAACGTTCCACAAGGAGCCGGCAACTTCTCCACATATTTAGGAAAACCTGCCGCGACCGGGATTCGAACCAGGATCTCCGGATTACAAGTCCAGCGTACTAACCACTGGACCTCGACCGCGGCTCTCAATGTATTAACATCTTATTTTTTTATCTCAGAGTGTGTCAACGCAAGTACGTTAATTTTGTAATTTTGTACTGACTAGCATACCAGGAAACAGTAAAAAAATATCATCTATAGTGAGAACTTAGTATTTTATACACTACTTCATCACAATTGCGAACAAAGGACACCTGTCTACAAAGGACACCTGTCTACAAAGGACACTTGGGGTTTTACGCAGTGTGCCTTTAATATTGTCTTATTCAAATTCTAGCATTACTTTTTTGTTTTTTTTACTGAATTTAAGAAGAAAAACAATTATTCAAAATAAGTGACTGCAAAAAACATCTCTATTTTGAACTCAAGCTTGATAAGTCTCTACATTGAGTGGAAATTTGAGCTAGCTACTTAACTGTCTCAAATTAATAGACTCTACTCAAGATTCTAGCACTATGATGAGTCAATAAAAAATCATGAAAATGAAACACAAATTATCACTCAACTTAAGATGAGTACACTAATGGGTTTAAGTTGTAACAACAGAGATTTTTAAGATTTTTTGTGAAACCGGAGTTAGACTTTTAGATGCCATGGCGCCACCCTTTAGCAGAAGTTGAATTAAATACTAGTATAGATTAAAAGTAAATGTATGTATGTAAAAATCCGATGATCTTAAGTTGTTTTTTTAGCATTAAACAACATTTTAGGTTAGTGATATAATGTCAGCTTTTGGTGTTGGAGATGACACGTTGAATCATAGTTATTTTGGTTTTCAAGGGATGCTCTAGGACGGAATAATACTGTGTCGGGATTCTCAGACTGGGCGTGGCACCATGTCACGCGTTTATGGCAAACATCACATCTCTACAACAACCTAAAGTCTCAACATAACTGAACATTTGCCAGTGTTACGAAGAATCGAACACAAAAATCTTGTGGTTTCAACATTTCTAGATAATACCACAAACATATCATTACATTTCTGTTCCCAGATTACACTTACTTATCTCACTAAAATCATAGACTGTTAACAACGTATTATTCGTTTCGGTTTTATGAAACGCAAAAATATACACATGTCCGCAGAATATGTTCACTCTATGTCCTCATTAACAAGATTTTTCAAATCGTAGAACATGTGTAATCATTTTTGTAAGTCACTTACCTACCGGAAAGTTTTATATCCATTATGAATCGACCACACCTTCATCTGATTTTGCATGTTCGGTATTTCTAGGCTCGGTATTTAACAGCATGTTGAAATTGTCAACGATTTTGGACCAAACGTTTCAAAATTAAGAACGTACTTTATCAACTCCTTCCATAAAGACAAGAAGAATATTTTGATTTTAACTCTGTATAGTGATTTAGGTATGAAGACGGCGTTGTGTACGATTTTGCTGTATCGTAAAAAGTGTAATTTGGGTGAATTTGAATTATCACTGAAAGCACGGAATAAACGTGCTGAATTTGTCCTTGCTAGGTTTGAAGCGGGGATTTTTTTCAAGGATTATAGAGTGGGTAAAATTTAGTCGGTACCAGACGTAATGAAACTTTAATTAATTCGAGTATTTTCTTATAGAAATACTCGACATGGCTAATTGTGGGATTTCTGATTGTCGATTTTCTCTTAGGGTCTGGTTATTTTACATTAGTTACACTACATTTATTCGAGTTACAAAAATGTATATTCAATCGCCACTTGGTAGATCATTGAAGATTGGAGACAAATGGTCATCATATTATCTGGTCCTTGGTTCAAGGTTATAAAACTTGAGATCGGTCTCTGAGCTCAAATCTCATATCTTGTCTTTTAATGTTCTTAAGTTGGTTATGATTAGACAATAACGACATTATTGATGTATTATTCTGACAGCATGATTGACTTGAATATGTATCTAACTATTAATCAGCCCTATCTTTTCGACCAATATTGTGTGAGCCAGCGGCTGTAACATTGCCACTCATATACACAAAATTGAACCATTTACACCCAATATTGTATAAAACAAGGGGGGGGGGGTAATATTTATAACAAAAATTGTTGCGAAAATTGACTTTTCACAAAATTAATTTGTTGCTGTTTAGTTGCAGACGACATGTCCGTTTGTACAAATCTATTTCTAAACAAATGGTTACAATATCTAAAATGTTCATGCGAATGAAGCCGTATAGTTTTATTTAAATCAAGTTACAAATTTAAGTGTGTTTACAGTAAAACTTCAATAATGAGACTACTTACGGGACCCGAAAAATCGGTCGTTATGACTGTATTAAACAAGTGCAGTGAGAAATCTCTCCATACTTAGGAAGTAGCGGCAAATGGAGACTATAGTGTAATTACATTTACAGCGCAACCTCTCCAAAGCGGCCCTCTCTTGGACAACGACCTCTCTTAAACAACAGCATGATTTTTCCCATTGTACGATTTAACTATTACTTTAACCTCTCCAGAACAACAACCTCAGGACAACATAATTTTGCTTCTCCCAAAGGATGTTGCTTTGGACAGGTTGCACTGTGTACAAATCCAAAAATATATAAAACTAGTACAGTTCATGAATATTAAATGATGAATATACCTATTGTTGAAGTAGCCAGCGTTGAAGTAACATTCACATTGCTTTACAAATGAATATTTCATCAATATAAAAGTTTCGTAGACACAGAACACAGCCGAAGAATCACTTACAGTCCAACCTGAAAGAATCAAACTGGAAATCTAGAATCTAAAGTTGCAATTCTAATTATGGGAATACATTCTAGACGTATGATTTTTTTTAGTTTTTCGAATTTTACTTGTCAAGTAATCCTAAATATAACTGTTATGTTTTTTAGTCTTACCCACAGCAAATAGTTAAAATGCAGTATGATTCTACAAAATGAAAATATAGTGATTTTTTTGTCATTAAATAGTCTTCTACCGGGTTTGCTCAAATAAAAATGGTTGGTCCCTTTAAGGAGCCGTTAGAGCGAAAAACAGATATACCTTAAACATCCTGTTCTTATGAACCAAAAGATGGACCATCACTTAACTTGGTTTGTAGCACCCATAGATTCCTTTCTTATGAATAAAGGAATGGGTCATGTAAAGGCAGATAACTCAAATAGCCTTAGTGACATAGGACACGAAAGTCTCAGATTTGGCACTATTGTGTGTGAATGGAGTTTCATGCTAAGCGGTACATATAATATGATACGATATATATGAGACGTGTAATAAATATCAATATTTGACCATATACAAATTGATCAATTTTATATATGACATTTATACAATGTATTTTAAAATATCATATCGAAGACAGAATATTTAATATAATGGGTACGAAACTGTCAACTTGCACAGGAAAAAGCACAATAATTTAATTTACGTTTCAGTTTCCATAAATGAACAAATAAAACTTAATTTCCCAATTTTTTAGTAAAATAATTATTTAATAGTTTGGGTATAAAAGATAATTACAGCGTTGAATGTATATAAAGATTAAGGAAGCATGAAGAGATCACTAGAGGCAATAATCGAAGCACAATTGATAATTTAGCTTGTATAATAGCCCATTCAAATGTACACAAAGCTTTCTTTGTACAGTTAATATTACTCGTTACCCCAGCCACATGCATTGACGTCATACAGGAGTAGTGAGATAAAAGGAGTTATACCATATTTACAATTTTTCATATTTTCGAATTTACAAGAAAATTTAAATTTTTCGAATTTACAAGAAAATTTAAATTTTTCATATTTTCGAATTTACAAGAAAATTTAAATTTTTCATATTTTCGAATTTACAAGAAAATTTAAATTTTCGCAATTACGAAAAAAAAATTTTTTAAAAAATAAATTTTTCAATTTACAAAAAAAAAATTTCGTAGTAGAGACCTCGTCTCTAAACTATCTCCAAGGGGGTGCTCCCCAATTTGAACCTTCTCCCAGAAGGGCAACACCGCGCTCATCCTCTCAAATTTTCGAGCCTCCGCTTTCGGAAAAAATTTTTATAAATACGAGGTTTTCCCCGTATTTATAAAAAAAAATCTTTTTTATCCGCCCGGTTTATACGAGATCCTCATTATCGATCCAGCTATTAAACGACGAAGGGTAGCCGTACCATTTTACCAACGATTTATTACCTTTACGGCGTATTATTTTTTCGATTCTAAATATTTCTTGATCGGTTTTCTGTAGTTCTTGTTCGTAAAACGTGCCTCGTATTTCTTCCCCATTGTAGTCCGCTATTTTATACGTCACTGGTGTAGTTTTTTGTACGGCAGTCACGATAAAGATTTCTTCAGTCCATCTCGGCGTATACCCTTTTTCGAACGTTTTCTTCTTCTTCGAGATTCTCACTTTATCACCCATGGAAAATCGTGGATTAAAAGTTTTTATTTTATAATGATTCGGATAAAGATTTTGCCAAACTCTAATTTTATTTTTCTCTTTACTAGCTTCAACGGGCGTCATTTTTATCGACGAGTGTCTCGTATTATTGTATCGATCAACGAGTTCGTCCAACACGTCGATGTATACCCGCGTAGAATTTGTCGAAAAATATTTCCACATTTTCTCCTTCATCGTTCTATTCCACCTCTCCACCACGCTAGATTTTTCTTCGTTTTCGGTAGAATACAATTCCGTTAGACCCTGTACTTCTTTATTGTAAAATTCTTTACCTTTATCAACCCATATTTTTTGCGGTTTTCTTTCCTTAAATATTTTTCCCAAAGCGGTCGCTACCGATTTCCCAGTCTTATCTTTTAGCGGAATTAACCAACCGTATTTGGAAAAAATATCTATAACGGCAAGCAGGTACTTGATTCCCCGGTTAAATTTTGAGAATACCCGCATATCTACTAAATCCGCGGCCCATATTTCATCAATATTATTTACGCGTACGCGCCTTTTAGGAAATTTTTTAACGACGGGTTTGTGTAATTCTTCCGCTAAATTATCAGTCCATTTTAAACTTTTTTTTTTAATCCCATCCCGAATCTCATCTTGGTTCCGATAATTTTTCGCACGATAGACCGATCCGCCCTTTCTCTCAATGTCGGGTTATAAATCCCTTCCATCTCTTCCAGCATGTCTTTATCGCAAACTTTATTTCTAGTCGCCGTATCTTTATTTTTCAGATAGCACACGTCGTGATGATACGCGGCTTTATCTATTCTATTTACGGGTAAACTCCACTTCTTCGGCGTAAAATCCGTATTCAACCTCTTGTTTAATTTCGTTCCCGGCCCCGTGAAATTATGACCGGGAAGGTGCATTTCGAAAGGCAAATTATTGATCGCTCTATTCAACAACGAACCTCCTTCGATTCTCGTAAATTGAGTTTTGGTCGTTCCGCAGACAACACACTTTCCCCTTTTCATAGGTCTGTTATTTTTAGTAATTACATTTTCCAACTTTTCCGTCTCGGTTTCTCTTTTACATTTAACGCAATACATTTTTATTTAACGACTCGTTCGATTTAAATAAAAATGGAAATTAGAGATTTATCCTGGACGAATAAAACTAAACGTTTCAATAGCCCCCTCTTACCGAAAAGTATTCGAGGAGTTATCGTCGGTAAATCCGGTTGTGGAAAAACGACTCTGTTGCTCAATTTACTACTCCAACCCGATTGGTTGGATTACGACAATCTCCGAGTTTTCGGAAAAAGTTTATTCCAACCCGAATACGCTTTAATCCACAAAGCTTTTAAAAAGAAATTGGACAAGAGCGAAATTTTGCGACTATTCAGTATGCGAGACAAGATCGTTTCTAGAGATATAACTCCTTCCCAATTTATCGAAGTGTTGACGCGGGATCAAGACCCTAAGCGGGAAGGACTCGTTTGCGAGTTTTTCGAACACGCTTCGGATGTTCCGGATCCGCGCGATTTAAATCCTTCGGATAAAAATTTAATGATTTTTGACGATCTACTCTTGGAAAAACAAAACAAGTGCGAATGTTATTACGTTCGAGGACGCCACAGCAACGTCGACTGTTTTTATCTCTCTCAAAATTATTTCAAATTACCCCGGCAGACGATTCGAGAAAACGCCAATTTTATCTGCCTCTTTCCCCAAGATTTGAAAAATATAAACCACATCTACAACGACCACGTGAGCCAAGACATGAGCAAAGATCAATTTAAGAAATTGTGCCGCGAAACTTGGGCGAAACCGTATAAATTCGTCGTCATCGACCTCTCTTCTAAAAAAGACGCTGGCAAATACAGGCGCGGTCTCGACGAATTCTATATCATTTAAAAACTATTTTCCCAATACGAAAAATATGGAAAACTTATTGCGCGATATCGCTAAAAACACGGCGCCAAAAAGTTCTTTTTCGATCGTCGTTTCCAACAATAAAACTAAATTTACGACAATGTTTCATCCGCCTCTAGAGCTCGATAGAGATAAACGATACGAAATTGCGCTCGTTAACCTCGAGACGTATTATTCTTTCCCCAATATTAGCTCCCATAATAACCATTTTCGCTATTCTCCCAACAACGGGAAAGATTGGGAATCGTTTCTCATTCCGGAAGGAAGTTACGATATCGTGGATATCGACCGCGCGATTCGGGAGAAAATGAAGGAAGCCAATTATCTCGATAAAATTTCCGTGACGGCGAATCCGAATACGTTGAAATCCAGAATCGATATCGCTAAAGATTTTATAGCCGATTTTCGCCACCCCAATTCTATCGGTAGAGTTTTCGGTTTTTCCTCCGCGTTGTACGGGAGCGGGCTTCACGAATCGGAAAACGTTGTCGACATTTTATCCATCAACACTATCAGAGTCAACGTAAATATAATTTCCGGAAGTTACGTCAACGGACTCGTTCAAAATACGATTTACACCTTTTTCCCCAACGTGAGTCCCGGATACAAAATCGTGGAAACGCCGCGAAATTTAGTATATCTCCCGATTATTATATCGACGATAAACAATTTGGAAACGAGTCTCACGGATCAAAACGGAAACTTGTTAAATTTACGCGGAGAAAATATTACGATTCGTTTTCATATTAGGGAAATTTAAAGGTTTTTTAAAAAATTAAAAAATGTACGAACATATACGCGTAAATATTTCCGAAGGTCAAAAAGACAAAATTCTTCGAGCTGCTCAAAACGGCATGTCCACAACGATTCGTCTCGGTCGAGAAGATCTTACCGGAAACGATTTAATCGCCGTCACTCGCACTCAAGCGGCTAGGATCCGAAGAGCCGCTAGCGAAGGAGTCGGTTTAGATTTAAAAATGAGTAAAACCCAACTCGGATACAATTCGTCTATCGAGGGAGGTTTTCTACCCCTCTTGGCCGGTCTAGCCGCGCGCGCCCTCCCTATGATGGCTGGCAAAGTTTTACCCGCTTTGGGAATAGGCGCTTTATCCGGATTAGGGAGTACAGCCGTCAGCCAAGCTCTCGGTTCCGGTCTCTATCTGAAAAAAGGGGGTAATATTTGTCGAGTCGAAACTGACGGGAAAGGTTTATATTTGCAACCCGCTATGGGTAGGGGTTTAGAATCTGTCGGAGAAGGACTCTATCTGATGAAGGGAGGTCAGATTTATAGCGGAGCCGGAATTTTACTCGGCGCCAACAGCCCTTTTAAAAATATTCCCCTCCTCGGAATGTTTCTTTAAGTTAAACGATTTCATTTTTAGAAAAAATGGAGTCGCAAGAATTTAGATTAAACAAAATTAAAGAAATTCGTACCATTTTTTCGCGCGAAGAAAGTCAAAGATTAGCCACGAGTTTAAAATATAAACGCGTCTGCAAATTCGTCGATTTTATCGGCACGGGTTTTAGTTTCGCCGCCACCGGCTTATCCGCGGGTGGAGTTATTCTTTTATCTACGATAGTCGCGGTACCCGAAGCGACCGTCTTGGGAGTGGCCGCCGCGGGTCTCAGCGCGCTCACCGCTATGGGAAAATACGTTGGCAAACGTTTGTTTACCAAACTTCGCAAACACGAAAAGATTCGAGTTTTAGCCGCGAGCAAATTGAGTACCGTCTCTTCCCTCCTCTCCAAAGCGCTCGATGACGAACATATTTCGGACGAAGAGTTTCAAGCGATTCGCTCCGAGTTGGAAGATTTTTTTAACCCAAAAGGAAGAAATTCGTAAAACGAGTCGAAAGACGATCGGGGAAATCGACGATGGAGTCAAAATGCCTTTAACGAAATCGTCCTAAGTATCAAATTATAAATGTACTTTTAAGTCGTACGGTAAACGTTCGATTTAAAGATGTTTATAATTTTTAGAAAAATATGGCTTTTCTAAAAATTACGGATCCCAAACAGCGAGATAAGATGGTTCGAGATTTTCACGATTTAAAACGACGACTCAAAGATAACTTTCTGCGCGAACGCGGCGCGGAACGTGAGCTGCAAGAGGATTTGTCTCTCGCGTTTAAACCCGTGACGGATTTACAAAAGAAGACGACCGAGGATTTAATAAAAGCGCAGAGAGACACCGCGGAAGGAATCAAGGAAGAATTACGCCGAGACGTCCCCCTTCCCTACGTTGAACCTGGTGAACCCGTCGACACCTCCACGCTCTTTGTTAGCGATAGACTCCGCGCTTTAATCCGAGATCGCGATTCCGACAAAAAGTTTGGTGTGAGGGAAGAAGTCGGCGGATATTTTATGGGAGACAAACCTATTCGAATAACGGAAAACAACGATTTACTCGTAGACGATATCGTATACGAAGGCACCCCAGGATTGTGGGATCTTATTACTTCTAAAAATCCGGATCGCGGTAAAAAATATACCGACCGAGATTTAGAAAATTATCGACATTTATTAGATCGAACGAACGCTCGATACGAGAGGTATAATCCTAAAGGCAAATTGGTTACGAATCGCTCGTTTAACAAAGTTCGGTTTTTCGAACACGTTTTCGGATCGAAAGGTTCGGGTCTTTCCAACCCCAACGACCTTCTCGAGAGATTGGAACTTTTATTAGCGAGCAAAGCCGCGGGAAATACCGGATTACGCGACGAAATATTGGGCGTGTGCGACGATCTGTTACGATTAAACGTAATCGATTCGAGTCAATTTAAAACATTAACGTCTCTAATTTAAAAAAATGCTCGTTCCGAAAAATAGAGGTTTCGTCAGACGCTACGCTTACGGCGGAAGCGGTTTATTAGATTTTTTAGCTAGTTTCTTTACGAAGAGTATGATGAAAACCGCCGCGCAAAAAGTCGGGCAAGCCGCTCTAGAAGCCGGGAAATCCGCCGCGACGGAAGCGGGAAAGAAAGCGTTGAGCGCGGTCGGCAAAAAAGCTAAAAGCGCTCTCACTCCGAAATCTAAAGCTATTATCGCTAAACACGTTAACGACGTCGAACCCGTTTCTATCGGTTCGCTTATCGACGGCGGTAAAATCGACGATTTAGTTAAAGAATTTTATAAAATTTAAAAAATGCCGACTTATAAAATTTATAGAAATCACGAATACGATACCGCTACCGTTTATATCCACGCCGCGCATATAAGATTCGGCGGAGCGGTAATTGAAGAAATCCGCGATACCGATTTCGGATTTAAGCATTCGGTCGTGAAATTGACTGAGTCGCAAAAACTCTCCATGATCGATTTCGAAGACGATCTCAATTGTTTTCTGCACGAAAATTATTTACCGTCCGTTAAAATCGTTTACGGAGGAAAAATTTTTCCCAAAGTGGAAAAAGAGGCGCCTAAATATAAATTTATAAAAATTAAGCGAATTTTTATCAAAGACGATAAATCTTACCCCCAAATTTATCTCGAGTAATTTAAAGGTTTTTAAAAAATTAAAAAAATGTACAGTTTAACGGAATCTTACGCGATCGACGAAAATACGGAGCGTTACGAATTTCACGAATACGAACCCATCGTGGGTACGAATTTAAATAATCCCGGAGAAATTAGAATCAACATCGAAACGCAAGATTTATTTACTCGACCGAGCGAAAGTTTTTTACAAATCGAAGGACGATTGACGAAAGCGGACGGTACGGCTTACGCCAACGGAGATAACGTCGCTTTAACCAATAACGGTCTTTTATACCTTTTCAACAATATCCGCTATCAACTTTCCGGTCAAGAAATCGAATCTCTTTTTAATCCCGGTCAAGCTACGACTATGCTCGGGTGTTTGAAATATCCCGACGATTTTTCCAAATCTCAGGGTTTGAATCAATTGTGGTATAAAGATACGAATCCCGACGCGCATCGCGTCAACAATACCGGGTTCGGAGTTCGTCAAAATTATTTAATCGTTTTACCGGATCCGAAAGGCACGTTTAGTTTCCGAGTTCCCCTAAAACATATTTTCGGGTTTTGCGAAGATTACGACAAAGTGTTGTACGGGATGAAACAAACGCTGACTTTAGTTCGACGATCCGACGACGACGCCATCTTTAGAGGCGGCGCGGTGGATGCCGGTAAAGTAACTCTCTCCAAACTCTCTTGGTACGTTCCTCACGTCGAGCCCGCCGATACGCAAAAAATGGCTCTGTACAAAACGATCGAATCCAAAGCTACTCTCCCGGTAGGTTATCGTATGCGACAATGCGACTCGATCGGCGTCCCGCAGGCGTCGAGCTTTTCTTGGAGATTGTCGGCGAAAACCAGCCCGGAAAAACCCCGTTGGATCGTTATCGGGTTTCAAACGGATAAAGAAGGCAGCCAAGAGAGAAATCCCGCGCTTTTTGACCACGTCAACTTGATCAACATGTACGTCACGCTCAACTCGGAGAGATATCCGCAAACGGATTATCAGTTGGATTTTACGCAATTTAAATTTTCGAGAGCTTACGGCGACGCGGCTAGTTTCAGATCCGAGTTTTACAGAACGGACGAACTTATTTCGAATCCCAATATTTCTCCTTACGATTATAAAGCTCTTTTCCCGCTGTTCGTGTTCGACGTGAGTAAACAGAGCGAAAGGTTAAAACATTCCGTCACGGATATCAACGTCAAAGCTCGATTCGGGGATAACGTGCTGGCTAATACGATGGCTTACGCGTTGGTGATTAGCGATAGGTTAATGACCTTTCAATCGGACGGCAACAAGTTGAGCGCGGTTTACGGTTGAAAAATTTAAATTTTAAATTAAAAAAAAAAATCTTGTTATAAAAAAAATGAATAGATTTACGATGGAACAAACGCGATCGGCTTTAAACGGTCATGTTACCGAGCATATGATAGAAGGGCAGTTAGAATGTGATCCTCGAGAATTTTTAAAAGCGGTTAGACCTTTAGTAATCGCTCATCTCAATAACCACCGACGACATAAAATTGACACGAATTTGGTATGTTGGGTATCAAAACTCATCCGAAATCCCCATGAAGACGCTTTAGTGATGGTGTTTTTACATTCTGGTTTAAAAACTATCGACGAAGCGACGAACGTTGAAGAATTGTACGATGACGATATAGTCGAAAGAATATTAGGAAAAATAGACAGCGGTTGGATAATTCATTGTATCGATCAACTCGAAATTCAAACGATAGTTTACGACCAGTTACTGGAAGAAGATTCTAGTGATGATGATGAGTATTTGAAGAATGAGATCTATTCGCTTTGGAAGGAAGATCAACTTGACTCGAGAGGTCCCGCAGCCGCTTAGGGTTACGAAAAAAGTTATTTTTACCCGAATCGGTAAAAATACTTAAACGATTTAAAAAATGAAATTTACGATAAAACGAGCGGAATCGGTTTTCGACGATACCATCACCACGCACGTGATAAAAGGTCGAGAGTCTCACATGCCTTATAGATTTTTAGACGCGATTAGACCTCTCGTGCTCGATTATCTGAGTAAACGTCGACATCACAAAATTAAAATAGTTTTAAAATGCTCGATGGCCGACCCCGACGATATCGTTAGAGAGACGCGATTTTCGTCTAATTTAAAAGTTATCGACGATTCGACCGAGATCGAAACTTTATACGATAGACAAATAGTTAGAGAAATATTCGAAAAATACGAAAATTGTAGTTTTACGTTTCATTCCGTCGAAGATCTCGAACTTTACGCGGTAAAACTTAGTTACGTCGAATACTTGAAAAACGCGATCGATTTAACTCGCTTTAAAGATTTTTTAAACTTTTTTAAAAAATGAACGATGAAAAATTTAGAGGAATTAAACACCCGCTCAATCCCGCTTTTGATAGAGTTCCGGAAAACGAATTCGAACAAAGAAAAATCGACGTCGAACCGACTCGCGAAAGGGGCGGAAACGATAACACGATGAAAGGGGTTAAAATAACTCGGAGCGTTAGCGATGGGATTGAGAAACGGAAAAAGTGAATTAATTAAAAAAAAAATATTTTCTTATAGAAAAAGAATGACGACGAAAGAAATGAACAAACAAATAGTTAACGGGGGTAAAGGCGAATATCCGTTAATCAACGATTTCGAATTTACATCCCACAACGATATTCCGAAATGGGATAGTCGAGAGGCGTATAAAAACGACTCAGATTTTTTCTCCCCCGCGTTATACGATTGCGCGCATAAAAGTTTAAATTTTAAAATCGGACATGGAGCGCGATTTACTTATTCTAACGGTGGCTCAGAATATATAAAAATAACTGAAATTGATGGAGATTATATCGTGGGATTAACTGATCCCTTTTCTTGCGAAGAGGGTGAGGATTGTGAGTTGATACGACTTTCTAAAAAATGTTTTTTCCGAGTAGATGACTTAAATATTTTGAAAAGTAGGAAAACTCGAAAAATGAATAAATTTAAAAAATATTCTTTCTTATAAAAAAATGTTGTACTCTCTTCCAGAACTTAAACGTTTAGCGAAAGAAAATAATCTCGTCGGTCGCTCGTTGTTGAATAAAGGCGAATTGACGCGATTATTGGTCGAAAAAAATATAATTTCCGAACCTAAGAGATCACCAAAACCTCCGAAACCGGTAAAAGTAAAAGAGCGAAAAATTTATTTGCCCAAATACGATTATTTAAAAACGATCGATAGTACGCCCGTTCGAGTTAGCGCGAAAAATATAGATACCGACGAAACGATCTCTTTCCGTTCTATTCGCGCCGCGGCGCGATATTTTAACACGACGATACATACTATAAAAGCGTACGATGGGAGAATTTACGAGAAAAAATATTCTATCACGCTCGAAAAAAAAATTAAATAATTTAGGATACGTTATTCTAAATTATTTTTGAAATTGGTTTAAGAAAAAATATTTTCTTATAAAAAACATGAATTTCCTCAGAAGAATTAGTAACGCGATGCAACGTACCGCGTCGAACGTTGTATCAAGCGCCCGCGCTTTAGGCGCGAGAGCGCGAGAAAATATTAATCGTTTTACGAATTGGTTAACCGATAACGTGGACGAAGGTCAAATTAATCGAGTGTTGGAAGAGATCTCGGAAGAAACGAGGAGGCGACAGTCTCCATCTTTCACGATGGTAAGAAGTCAATCCGCTTTGCGTGAATTTACGACCGTGGACACGATAGAAGGACGACCGGGTTACGACTCTCAGGAGTTTTTTAGAGCGGTTAGACCGCGAGTAATAATTCATCTCGATAACCACCGCAGGCATAAAATTAGGGCGGTTTTAAGATGTCGAATGAAAAAACTCAACCGCGCGACTGGCGAAGAAGTTATAGCGGAGGCGCCTTTCGTTTCTCATCTAGAAATTATTAACGAAGCGACGAACGTCGAAGAATTGTATGATGTCATGACTAGAAGAATATTGGAAAATATGGCGACTTTTCAAAATATGGGCAGCGGTTGGATATTTCATTCTATCGATAGGTTCGAAATTCACACGGTAGTTTACGAACCGTGGAGAGGAAGTACTTACATTCCGTTACCGAAAGAAATAGCGGACAAGAAGGCTATTATCAATATGAAAAATAACGACGACAAATGTTTTCTATGGTGCGTTTTGAGAGCGCTAAATCCTAAAAAAACAAACAATCCTAAAAAAAACAAAAACGTGCATATTATAGATAAAGATTTAAAGAGCAAAGAGAATACGTTAAACATGGAGGGAATCGAGTATCCCGTGGCTCTCAAAGATATACGTAAATTCGAAGAGCAAAATCCGGGAATTAAAATAGTCGTTATAGGGGGAAGCGTGGGTCACTTTTACCCCCTCTATTCCAATAAGGGGGGAGAAGTAGAAAACCTGATAGTTCTTTACTTGTTTGACGACGGCGAAAAATCGCATTATACTTGGGTGAGAAATCCGAGTAGATTATTATCTTCGCAGCTTTCGAGAGCGCACGGCAAAAAACTTTTTTGTTGGAACTGTTTAAACGCGTTCACGAAACGAGCGGCGTTGGATAATCATAAAGAATGGTGCTACAAAAGAGATATTGTGGCGATCAAACTGCCCGAGGATGGCTCTTTCATCGAGTTCAAAAACTATAGTAATAAAATGCGAGTTCCTTTCATCATTTACGCCGATTTCGAATCTTTTCTCGTGCCAATCCACACGTGTGCCTCGAATCCCGAAAAGAGTTATACTAAAAAATATCAACATCACATTCCAACCGGGTTTTGCATTTACGTCAAGTGTTTCGACGACAGGGTGTATAAAAAGGATCCTATCGTCTATACCGCAAAGAGCGACGATGAAGACGTTGGTCAAAAATTTGTAGAGATGATCGAAGAAATCGCGAAAGAAATTTCCGCCGTAAAGAGGAAATTCATGATATTCGACGAGAATGATAAAATAAATTTCGAACGAGCGACGAAGTGTTGTATCTGCGATAAAGAGCTCGGAAACGATAAGGTTCGCGATCACTGTCATTTTACCGGAAAATATAGAGGAGCGGCGCATAAGTCGTGCAATCTCGGCTATAAAATCCCGAATTTCACGCCCGTGATATTTCACAATCTAGCCGGCTACGATAGTCATTTATTTATCAAAAATTTGGGGAAAACTCCGGGCGATCTCGACTGTATCGCGAAAACGGAGGAAGAATATATTAGTTTTTCGAAAAAGATACCCACGGGTAAAACCTATATCGCGAAGAAAGGACCGAAAAAAGGGCAGGAAATAGAAATAAAACACACGCTTAGGTTTATAGACAGTTACAAGTTTATGGCTTCTAGTTTAGATACGCTCGTGGGTAATTTGGAAAAGGATCAATTTTCGACGATAAAAAAATATTTTAAAGATAATCGTCTAATCGTGAAAAAGGGTATATATCCTTACGAATGGGTAGATTCCGCGGAGAAATTTAAAGCGACGTCTTTACCTCCGAAAGAAGCGTTTTACTCGAGGTTGACTGAGAAAGATATTACCGACGAACAATACGCTCACGCTCAGAAGGTGTGGAGGGTTTTTAGATGTAAAACGTTTAGAAACTATCACGATTTGTATAATAAGACGGACGTGTTGTTGTTGGCGGACGTGTTTGAGAATTTTCGAGATATTTGTTTAAAATATTACGAGGTGGATCCCGCGTGGTATTATACGACACCAAGTTTGGCCTACGACGCCATGTTGAAAATCACGAGGGCAAAACTAGATTTGTTGACGGACCCGGATATGTTGCTCATGTTCGAAGAAGGTTTGAGGGGCGGGGTCTCTATGATTTCGAAGAGGTACGCTAAGGCGAATAATAAATATATGGGAGAAAAATACGACCCGGGTAAACCTTCGAAATATATCATGTATTTAGACGCTAACAATCTATACGGTTGGGCGATGTCACAACCGTTGCCTACTGGAAATTTTAGATGGATGAACAAGAAAGAATTAGAAAATTGGAGAAATATTCCTTGTATCTTGGAAGTTGATTTGGAATATCCGAAAGAATTACACCCATCACACACTGAGTATCCTCTCGCTCCGGAACACGTAAAGAGGGACGGCGTAGAGAAATTAATCCCGAATTTAAAAGATAAGAAAAATTATGTGATCCATCATATAAATTTAAAACAGTATCTCGATTTAGGATTAAAACTCGTAAAAATTCATCGAGGTATTAAGTTCGAGGAATCGGCTTTTATGAAGAAATATATCGATCTAAATACGAGTCTGAGAGCTAAAGCGAAAAACGAGTTTGAGAAAGATTTCTTCAAGTTGATGAACAATTCCGTTTTTGGAAAAACGATAGAAAACATTAGAAATCGTAGGAATATCAATTTAGTTACCAACGAGAGGGAGGCGAAAAAAAAGGCGGCCAAACCGAATTTTATCGGATCCACCATTTTCGACGAGAATTTAATCGCCATGCATATGAAAAAAACTGAATTGAAATTTGACAAACCGGTTTATCTCGGAATATGCATTTTGGATTTAAGCAAAACTCTGATGTACGATTTTCACTACAATTATATAAAAAAGAAATACGGAGAAAAGGCTAAATTGTTATTTACGGATACGGATAGTTTAGCGTACGAAATTGAAACGGAAGATTTTTATAAAGATATCGCCTCGGATATAAAAGAAAAATTTGACACGAGTAATTTCGACC